>KB670848.1:66172-176365 GCA_000349105.1 Anopheles epiroticus
GCTTTTTGTTTGACTAAAACTGTACGACGCATCTCTTGGTTCAGAAAAGCTTTATCAGCTTTAAAAAAGAACTAAAGAAACTGTTTCCTGTTTTCTTCTCATCGTTTCTTACTATAGAACGTCACAAGCATAGTACGAACTATAGGATTTCTTCCAGAAAGCAAAACTTAATCATGTTGTTTTAGTGCAACTCCAGCAATCCATTGTTTTCGTACGCAGTATTTTTCCTTATTTACATGCACCCAGGAAGATTGTTTTTGCTACTACGAAAAATATACAAACACCGAGACGACCCACGGCAAGCAAGTAATTAGTTAGTAAAGTTATCGCCTATGAGATAGGTGCGATGATGTGGTGTGTGTAGCTTTGAAGCGAAGTGAAAAATGTTGCAAGACACACGTCTAGTGCAGAGAATGGTAGAATCTTAAGTTTCGCTCAACATCAGACAAGTCAAAATCGAGTAAAGCTACGTGGTTGAGAAGAAGAACGGCGACCTAATTAAAGTACTTTCTTTTTGAGGTTTATTCGCCAACGCGTGTGTACGTCAAGTGCAGACACGGACCGATAAGTAACAGGTATGGAAGAGTTGTTCGTTAAAAAAAGTTGAAGCTTTTACCTAGTTAGTATTTGGCAGATTTCTTGGCAGTTTGTTACAGTTTTGGACGTGTTTGCTAGGATATCTTGAAACATTCATTTTTTACAATATTGGCAATTTATTTCAAATCAACTAGTAAAATAAATTTTAACGATTATGCATTGCAAAAAACTGTCTTATATAATACGTCTTTTTTCATTGTAAAAATATAAATATAAACAAACAAATTCAATCGAGACGTCTTAATAAAATAGAAAAATATATGTAATATAGTGTCCTACTATTGCAATGCTAAAAAACAAATTAAATAAAAAAAATCTCACAATAATGATTTTATTATTCCGTTGTTTCCTTTTTTCACCTTACTCTAAACTACAATGGAGAATCTAATGCACAGCGTTTCACTTCCATCTCTAACACCGTATGCTAACACGATGTATCCCACCGTCCTCCTGTTGAATATGGGAATAGGCATTTCTCTCCTATTTAGTAGCTTCCTTTGCGGTTGATGTGGTCACTGTGGTTGTGTGACGAAATCACAGCTTACCGAAACGAAACGGTTTCGGAATAAAATCTGAGACACTGTTTGCTATTGTTTTCACCTCGCTCCGCTATCTGCTTGCTGTTTGCCAGCAAATGAAGGTGTTTTCGGGAACAAACCCACCTCGTGCGAGGGCAAGGGGAAGAGAAAAAGCAGCAGGAACGGAACATAACTGGGGAAAACCAAAAATTACCATAACCAACTGGTTTTCTGTTTGTTGCCTATAAATAGTCCCTTTTTCATAATTGAGGTTAATTACCATTTGTGCTCTGGTTGCGTCTGCTTTCCCCTTCAGTTCAGGTTTCCGGTTGAAAGCTGCAAGGTGCTACCGATTGGAGCACCCACGTCGGTTTGTACGGGTGGCCGGCACGGTACGGTACGGTCAGAACGTAATGAATTCAACGATGCTGTCGACCTCGTGGCTCAGCAACCAAAGCTCCCATCAGCTTGGCTCGGCTAGTTTGCGCTCACGCGTTTGCGGGTTCACCAGAATTGGATCCGGTTCCTTAAATCCGGAGGTCCGCCCCTTGTGTCACGAACGGAAACATTCATTTCTCCAACCGCACTCACCCTCCAACCTACATCACCCAAACAGGAGTTGTCCACGGGAGCTTGGTGAACGTAAATAGAAGCTTCTTAGATCTGGAGTTTTAGAAGGCCCCCATTGACACGAGCCGATTCTCGGCATCCAGCAGGCCTATCGCTGGTTCGCCTGCCAAGCTAATTGATGGAAGATTACACAATCTCTCGAATGAAGGGTGCTGTGTGAGTGTGTTTGTATGAACGTCAGTGTGTTTTTTATTTATTCTTGATGAAGCCTTTAAATGGACCAAATTTTCTGTTGGTAAAAGCTGTCACACAGCAAGCCACAAATCGGTCGCCTGGAACGATGCTTCGGCCGACGAGGGACGTCAAATAAATGCCAATGTTTAGCACGATTAACCTTCGCACGCATTAGGAGGTAGGACACGCAAACAAACTGGGCACGCAAACAAAATTATGTGATTTTATGGGCGTTTGTCTTTGTTTGGACAGTAGGAGGTGAGAGACAAGAACAGAGTGTGCTACTGATGGGAAACCTTGGTGTGAGGATAATTTGAAAAACCACAGCCCGTCCG
Organism: Anopheles epiroticus; assembly: GCA_000349105.1. NCBI lineage: Eukaryota > Metazoa > Arthropoda > Insecta > Diptera > Culicidae > Anopheles > Anopheles epiroticus. The sequence continues at coordinate 68,427 of KB670848.1, forward strand.
GGGCCAAAGTTTAAATGACGATTGTTTTCGATCATTATTTTAAACACCATGGTTGGTCATGTCACACGGTAATTGTGGGTTACGAGTGTGTTTGTATGTATAGTTTAGAGCAACCATTTCTTACCCGTTAAAAGATACTATTTATGTAGTTTTATCTTACCTGTAGTGTACAGATGCTGGAGAAACACTGTTATAAGTAATTAACAGTTCCTCAACTATTCCTTCATGTCAGACATTTAATTTTCTCAAAACCATTGAGAAGAACCCATCCAAACATAAAACATCGCTTAACAATTAACTCTTTCACTTTTGTAATTATGCATCCCTACACAACCCTTCCGTCTGGTCCTTCGAAATCATACTCGTAATTGAATGTGCTCATTTTGCCTTTCCTACAAACCACATAAAAAGACCCGGAAGCTACACATTAAAGCAGTGTTGGGTGGTGTAGCATTTGTCCAACCTCTCTACCTTCATAAATATGCAATTTCTGGTTGCTGGCTGTCCCATTAACGAGATTACAAAGGTTTCCGCATCTTCAATCCAGACCAATGCCATCGCTTTGTGCCAAAGGCAAGGTGCTTTGGTAGCATACACACTTCCTTCGGTCACTTTGCACAACTTCACCGAAGGGTGGTAAGCCCGGCGCACTAAAATCAATTAACACAAAATTTCCACCAACAAACATGTGCCTTCTCGTGCGTACACTGTTTGCACTGTATCCTATTGGATGTGATTTTAGGCTTCAAGGCAGAGTCCCGGGGATTCACTGGAAACTGGTATCCTTATAGTGATAAGATTCTACGCCGCGCTTGTGTAGATACACCATTTACGATAAAATCAGGGCATAGCTCGGGAGATGTATAACAGAAAAGGAAATGGTAAAGATGGCGCTACTAACTTAATGAACAGCATCCTACTGTTACAATGCGCACTCATCAAAGTGATTGATGTGAAAGTGCAGGAATCGCTAAAGAGTAATCGGTAGTGTGATTTAAAATGCAATTAAAAATCTCTTTTCCTATTCTTACAAAAAATTAGAACGGGCGAGAGATTGTTACACAAATTTCTGTTTTCAATTACTTTGGAGATTATTTATGCAAACAAACATAAAACGATAGTCACGAGATAAATAATACTTTGTTTGCAGGAATCAATTAAATGATTGCTGATTTACAGTAATAAAAACGGTCAAGCCCGAATTATCATATCGCTACAATCGCTTCGAGGTCTTGGCCTACTAAAACTAACTCCAAAACCGCTCACGATATCGCGCCGTCGTCTGCCAATCCGTTATCCAGGCCTTCATGGCGGACGCCTCTACGCCATCTTCCCACCTCAGCTTGAGCCTACCACGCCTCCACTGTCCATGTGGACGGCCTAAGAGGACTTTACGGGCTGGGTCGTCCGGGTGCGTCCATGCGTATAACATGACCAGTCCTCCGGAGCCGGGCGATCTTAATCCGCTGCACAACGGAGAGATCGTTGTACAGCTCGTACAGCTCGTCGTTGTATCGGCTCCATCATTGTCCCTCCTCACGTATGGGGCCAACAATCCTCCTGAGCATCTTCCTCTCGAACGCGGCTAAAAGGGTTTAGTCAGATTTGGATAGAGTCCATGTCTCAGAGACATACGTGAGTACTGGAACTATATAGGTACGATATAGTCCCAGCTTCGTCCGTCGCGACAGGTTTTGTGAGGTGAAATGCTTCCTCAGGCTATAGAATGACCGGCTGGCCGCCAGCATCCGTGCGCGCAGCTCGACTTCTATGCTGTTGTCGGTGGTGACTTTTGACCCGAGATAGGTGAAATTTGGGACGACTTCGAAAGTGCGTTCAAGTGCGGATCCGAAATATCATACACCGAGAATGACTCAAATCGTTTTTATAAATGCAAGATACCACTCATAAACAGATTCTTAACATATTAAATTAAGTATATTTTATTTCAAGAAAAAATACCGCTAGTAGCGCATCAAAAGTAGAATGGATGTATTTACTAAAATAAAATATAATTTACACTGTTGCTCTCTGATAGCATTCCTAATAACTTAAATAAAAATACATAAAAAAGCTGGGTAAAATTAAAAAAAAAAAACATTTAATAGTTGGAGTCTGATTTTAAAAGAGAAGTTACGTTAGTTATTCTTTAAAAAACCAAAACTAATATTAACATCATCATATTATTTCTATATGATGAAAAAAATGCTATTCATCTTCCCTTTAAGAATTCGTTCCTGACAACAATCGCTCACGGTTCACTAAAAATGTAGCACAGCATAATTAAGTTAATAGAGTTAATGGAATCGTTCAAAAATTCATCACTCTACTTAGAAAGTCTCGGAGTAGTGTGAAGTAGACGATTTGTCATTTTACACCCAATGGTACCGTGCCAGCATCTACGCTTGCCCTTCTAAAAGTGAGCCCTAAAAAAGGCAAATGGGCGGTTCGGCAGCTATTTTAGCCGAAAGTCACTTTACCTGGCCCGTTCCACATTCCTAAAATGGTTTCATCGAAAGCTGCGAGGTATTTTGAATGCGAAAGCATTTCCTGCAAAGTACAGCGCTAGCCTTTCCACTTTGCTCCTAATTATTCCCTGAATACACACGCCAACACACACATACACCTGCTACCGATTCGTTCGCTTCCTGTTCCTCTTAGTTTCATTATGTAAAACTTTTCGTACGGGGCGCACAAAGGAAATGGGAGGGTGGGAAAGGTGCGCTAATGAAGTTTACGTAATATTTTTCAATTACGAATATTGAAATTTCTGGTTTATTCTTCATTTGGGTGAGTTTGAGAGTTCCCCATTTTAATATTTCTGTGTTTACCATTGTAATTGAATGGCAGCCTGCGTATAAGTATTGATTTTGTAAACTTATAAGGTTCTTGATTTATGAGAATAATTTTCCCTAAATTATTAGTAAAGAAGAAGTAATTTATTAAAAGTAAGAAGAAGAAGAAGATTAAAAGTAAAAAGAGTAAGTAACAATCAAAACAATAAGAATAAGGAAAACAATATAAATTCTAGTAATACAATCTAGTATAAGCTATTAGCCCTGAAAACTGTTCCTCCAATGAAGTGAATGAGATGAAGCGGAAGCTTACTGATGAGCTCAACCGATTTGTTTGTGTTACACTCAGCGGGATGGTAATTGTTATCTCGGTAATTATTTTTCCCACTCTTAGTTTTCCTTTTAGCTACTTTCCGCCTAACTTCTTAGTTTTATTTCGCTTGCTAGTAGAAGCTACGGAAATTACGAGGAGAAATTTATTTTAAAGAAAACTCAGTGTAGCTATTCAAACTGTAAGAAGAGTATTTTGTGTAGAAGAAGAGGAGTTTGTGCAATTGAGCGAGAAGAGAAATACATTTGACGAAAAGAGCAATCATCACAATGAATGGAAATATAAGAGCAAAGCATTTGTTATTTCATTATCATTGCAGCATCATAAGACGAGTGAAGCAGAATAGTCAACTCACAAATACTCTGTGAGTGTTAAGTGAGACTAATGAGTTCTCCTAGAACCGGTTAACTCATAATTAGTTTATCTTCACTTAGTATTGCAATCAAAAGCAACAAAGACGCATATTGAAGCTCCACTTTGAAAAACATTAAATTTCCACTACTTTAAAATTGCTTCATTGAAAACAGGGTTTTCAATACACTTGAAAATTGTATGAAGCTTCATTAATATCTATTTTACAGAATGGCGATGACCCTTCGTTTAACCATCACCATGAACGTTTTCACAACCATTCGGGTGTAATTTGATTGCAAACTTTCCCGAAGTAAGCACGTCGTCTAATGTCCGCCGGTAGATCCTTGCTAAGTAATTTAAATGGAACGGCCACTTATCTGCTTGCGTTCTTTCACCAAGGACGCACACATGCAAAGATGACCAGAAATGTAGCTTACCTGAAAGAAAAGAAAAGAAATTTAAATGTTTAGTAACGCAAAAAAGAAACACAGAAATGATTACTATTGATGGGAAAATTTAAATTCAGATTGCATTCTGCGTGATTTTCCTTGCCTCACTTTCCACAACAAAATGGTCATGACGAGCATCACCGTTAACACTCTCAAAATGTGTCAATTACTTGAAATTTTGCTAATAGCCTTTGAACAGTGAAATGGAGACAAACGATAAAGAAGGTTTAATGTTGCAATTTCACGAAATCAAATTGGAAACGTTAGTAGATGGATATCCTTATCCTGATCGTCAACTTTCTGAATGGAGGTTGTGTTTGTGATTGTATCCAGATAAAGATGTGCATTATAAGGTACAAAAGATGTGTCGGACTTAGTGTTCAATCGTAGTAGAGATGATGCCGTTTTGCTAAGGTATATGTATAAAGGAATAAGTTTCTTCTTCTTCGGTGGCACAACAACCCAGTAGGGTCAAGGCATAACCAGAGTACGTATGTGCTTTGGCTCTTTCTGTGACTGAGTGTACCCATCTATACCAAAGTTGTTAGTCCTACGTATGGGGGGTTTTGATTTAGTGTACCCAAAGCAAGATAGTCAATCCTGCGAATGGGGGGCGGCAGTGATCCGAATGAAATTCGAACCGGCGACGGGCCTTTTAACAGGCCTTTTAACGTCGTTACCATTAGACCACCGAACCGGCCCAGAGTATAAGCTTAATGGTCTCAATTTTCCAGCATAGAAATAGCTAGCTAAAACATTTTATTCCAATGATAAACCTTTACAAAGTTCTCACACAATATCATTGCTACTTTATATCAAGCAAAATTCACGAATAATACCCTCAACTGCACCAACACACCTAACCACCGCGAACAGCTGGTGGTAAAATAGTTTTGTGGGCAAGCCCTAACGTACGCCGAAGGTGACCCAACTTAGCCCTTCAAACGTCGCGATCGAGCGACTTAATTGAATTCGTAAGTAAATTACGAACTAATAGAATTATAATTAAACTTCACGGCGCTGGTAAAACTTTTCGTCGGCTGCTCGACCTGTCATTCTCCTGTCACTAGTGTTGCACTGCCGACTTTAGAATGTTAGCCGCACGGTCGTGCCAGAAACGTCCTCCCGAGACCGGGTCAAGTTAAAGTTCCCGTTCTGGAATAGGACGGAAAATTGTTCCGGCATAAGGTTTCTCGCAACTGATTACAATACCGTGTTCGGCGTTTTATGACACTTTCGAAAGCGTTCGCAAAAGTTTCACAACCTGCCAAAGGCCATATGAGGTGAAGTGCAGTTTACATTTTGAAACTGTTTAAATATTGATGATTTTGCACAGTGTATCCTTTGGTTTGAAATTCGCCAGCAGTAGTTAAGAGAGTATTTTAACATCGTCGCTTGAAAATGTTTCAATGTACAGATCAAATTTTCTGGTGTGTATTTTTTCCAACGCCAGCTTTAAAATATTTTTCTGATCGTGTTAAAATAATTAGAACGATTTGTAAAAGAATTACGATTATTAACGCTATAATAAATGCATGTAATTATGTCGAATTTGATCTTCCTTCTACTATTGTCCTTGCGCTTTGTCGTATGTCGTATTACCATGCCATTTTTATCGCTCGTTTGTCGATTTTTATTGCCAGCTATAAATTAGAAACACACAGCGTATTACAAACAAGACTTTGCAACTAATGGTATGACAATTTTCATTTAAGGCAACATACTGCTAGCCAAACAAGGCATTGACGATGCTATGAAGAATATTGTGACACATCACTTCACTCACACCAACATATTGTAGTTCGACAATGGTTGCAAAAAAAGCAAACGTAATTCATTTCCTGCATTAGAAAGCACAGAACAAAATCTAAATCTAAAAAAAAAAATACATAAAGCATTTCATCCAACGACAACCTTCTGCACAAGGACATGGACATGGACATGGACAAACCAACGCACAACCAGGACCCAATATCCTGCCAATCTCTCTCGCAATTCACGGTGGTTCTTCAATATCCGAAACGGTCACCAAAGCGATCAACCAGAGCTAGAAGTGGGCGCATCGTTGTCCGTTGAACATTTTCTTTTATTTATATCCCGTTTTTTTTGTTGCCCTGCTGCTTTGGTTGCCAAATAGGATGCGAGAGTGATAAAATATTAAAATTTATGTCTCGTGGCCGGTGGCGAACATATTTCTTCATCTCGTGTCGTACAAGGATGTTCGTTCTGAAACACCCGTCGAGAATGACTATTTTCAATCCACCCGGCAGGGAGTGTTGCGTTCGTTGTTTGTACAAAGCGCAGTTCAGTGAACAGATTTTTCAAGCTTCAATCTCTTTATTTAGTTTATGTCGTGTCATTGTAATTTGGGCGTAAAACGAATGTTTGGTTGTTGCATAAAGGACATTAAGGACATTCCATCAAAAACAATATTGATCATCAATATTTGCCTCTCAAGGTTTGTTTAAGCCTCATAGAGCTTTTTCAATCGTCTTCAAAGTTTATAACAACATTATTCTCTTCGAATCAACAAAACCATAAAAAGTTTTCTTTTACAGTAAATAACAAATGAGCATTCAATAAAACTATGAACCAGCTTTAGATTATCAGCCTGGAAGCCGATGTTCGTCCCTAATTCAATGTGTCATTTAAAATGACAACATTATCAATTCTCTCCATCATAAGTCTACTGTGCTGTTCACCATACATAAGAAGCTTAAACTTCCGCATCTTTAAGTTAAGTTTGTCCCATTAGTGAATCTCTTACATCAAACACTAACTATTCATGACAATTTGGCAACCAAAGCACTGTAAACTAATTAGGTATAACTATACGGGGATGGGTAATGCTTGCTTGATATGCATATAAACGAATCCTAGAGCAGGAACAAACAAGCCGTTCAGTGCAAAAAAGCACACACTCCCGATACAATCTCAAACATTGGCACACGTACAGTAAATCACTGCTACAGCCATTATCATTAACGAGCAGGAATTTGGAGGGGCTGAGTTTCGCTTTAATGAACAAACAATGTTACCACTTCCAGCAGTCCCAGGCTCTTATGCTCCCGACCCGACAGCACAAGACATTAGAGACGCTCGCAACAACCTTGCTGAAGATGTTCCTGATTATTTTCCGACCTTTGTTACGTGCGGCACAATGGGATCCTTTCCGCTATTCTAGCTTCTACCACTATCGGCTCGCACAAACAATGATGGAAATTTGTGCGGAAAAATTAATCCAACCAGCTTCTGGCGCCAACCGTACACGCAGCCATCTCCAAAAATTACCTGCCGCAAGGAATAGGGGGAAGCGAGCGTTAGAGGTAGGATGAAATCACAACATAGCTCTACCAGGCGCAAATAAGCACAGTGTAGGATACACCGCGTTCACTCGTTTGCGGTTAATGGTGGCGATGATGCGATGGTCATAGAAAATTCAAACGATGAAACGAATGGTAACTTCAACCGGAGACAACAAACTAACAAGAAGGAAAGCCTTCGGCTCTTATGCTGAATCCGCACGGGCATACCACCATCATCAGAAAGTTACCATTAATTATTCCACGCAGCACACAAACAGCCCGCCGTAGTTTGTCTAGACGGTGAATGAGTGACGGCAAGCATCAAAAGGCGTTTACATGCGTTCGCGGAAACGTCATCTCGCAAGCACTACGCATCATCCCAGCTCATCACGTTGATTGCTTCCGTCGGGTGGTTTATCGCCCGCCCACTCCGGCCCTTCCAACGCTGTTGACTTCCTTTGAATCTAGCACCATTTGCCATTACTGCTTTGCCACGCTCGGTCGTCTGTATGGGTGTGTTTTTCACCCTTCTTTAATAGTTAAACGACCCACGAGGAAGCAGCTTCCGTCTACCGTACCGCTACACTGGCATCGCACAATCGCCGATGGAGAAGAAAATGTCTAACAAAACAGAGAATCGTCCTGTTTGCTGGTGCCGGTCTTCTTAACCCATGCGAGAACGTTTTTGAAATGCAGCACACAATCATCAACCTGATGTATAAGGCAATGTGCGTATGCTCTTGCTGGTGTGGCGATCTGATGGTTGAATGACGCTGGTTTGATTTGTTGTCTGTTCATTTCTGTGAAATTTCATTACCTGGATTTTATCTTAAATAGTTTCAATGTGATTCGATTGTTATTTAGAACATGGAAGATATCTGAATATAACTATGTGTTACGATAGAATGTATTTAGGTAGCTCGTTTTTGTATTTGTAGTAAATATTTTGTTTTACAGGTTTTACAGGGCAACCTAACGTAAACCTAATTAAACAACGAAAACCTTCACAAATATATTTAGCCGTCCGTCACAAAACGTGCAGAACTGCTTTTAATATTTTAAATCCCTTTTACTTCCTTCATTGGCGATCACTGTTCTTCATCAAGCTGTTTTTCATATTTCTTACAAAAAAAACAAAAGAGCTGCTTCCTTGATGCACTTGATTTGACATTAAATATTTTTCATCAAATAAACGAGCCATGGCATCAATTCCACAAGCTAACGTTGTATATTTGTATTATTAACATTGAACATTTGAACAGCTTATCAGTATCAAAAAGTCGAAATGAATAATTTTAGCTGATTTGGACTTTCGAGCAAGTTGATATTCACTTTGTATTATTTTCATATAGGGAAAAGGACCTGAATTACTGCAGCATATATTTCAGATGACAGTTTTATAGAATTTGTTTTGTTTAATTGAAAGATAAAAAAATGAAGTCACAAAAATATAAGCTATTGAGGACGGTTCGATTCGTATCCGGACCAATGCCGCCTACCATACGCAGGATTAACAACTTTGATATGGATGGGTACACTCAGTCACAGAAAGTGCCAAAGCACAATGGTGCACAATGGTATTCCTTGACCCTACAGAGGTTGTTTTGCCAACCTAGAAGAAGAAGATGAAGAAGTATGGTTTTGGGTGATTTGCCCTATATTGTTTCAAACTAAACAATATTCTTCTTGTGTGGCACGACAAACCTTGTAGGCTCTAGGCCTACTACAGCACCAATTTGCTTTGGCTTTGTAACTCTGTGACCCATCTATAGCTCGATTGTGAATACTGCGTACGGGGGGCTGTGGCCTAGTGTACTTATAGCAGGGTAGTTATGGGATATGGTTAAACTATGCAAGAGTATGTTTTAAAATATTAATACAAAAATATTGCTCAATAGTTACAACAGAAAAAATATTGCTGTACAATTTCATCAATATTAACAATGGCTTCTGGAAGTTTAGTTCCAACGGTTAAGGTAAACATAATTTCAAATTGATTTTTCCATATGCTCCATGTCATTTAATTAAAAAAAACGTTCATGTAGATTTCTAAAAACATTGTTATGGATGACCATGAGCAGTTATGTTTATTTTGCTGCCCTATTTACACTTATCCTATACATCAATGCCATCTTTGTTAAAATTGACTTATATTCACTGGAAAAACTAGCAATACAGCTTTTATTAATTTATGCGTACAGACAATTTAAAATATTACTCTTCTATTCTATTACCCGTTCTTTTCTTATGAATAAAAAAACGGTCACATGGTGTGTACAGCATGAGCTGGTCACGAAGTTCAGCGAGCCTGACTTCCAAATTACCATTCGAAAAACTCTTCAACTTACCCACATTTTTTGTGGTACCACATTTCCATTTCTGCGAGACAATCTAAAAAGCCACACCTCTCATTTAACTCATTTATACAAGCAATTGCAGCTGCAATGCGCAGTGACATTTCTAGCAGCACAAACTTTCCACCGAAATGTTCATTTGCATTTGCCGGGGGAGCGAGCAAAGCGAGTAATTAAAGTGCACTCTGGCGCCCCGAACTATGTTTTTGCGATCCCATTCAATGCTACCCTGAAGCGATGTTAATAGTTTCCACTTCTGTAGTTGCATACACCATAGCAGCGCTCTCCCGTGGGACAAGAACTTGTCCCATTTCATTACTCAACGTGGCTCACGTGGACTATGTATTTCTTGGAGAATCGGGGAAAAAAAGGGAATGCTTTCCTTCAATGGTCGTTCGTACGGAGGTCGTTGTAATTGTTTGTCCGTCGAGGTTGCGTGGTGAGGGTGTATAAGAAGATGAAGCAGAAGCGAGTGAGTGGTCGTTTGTAACCTTCTTTTTCTTCTCGGCTGAATGGCTTTGCCAGTGTTTGGCGTTTGAAGTGTGACTTTTCGATGGTTATAAATTTCCCCCAGAATGGGTCTGTTTGCAAGAGACACTAAGTTCGATGCGGCTGCAGACCGATCTGATGTCGTTTGCAATTTGATTAGATGACAGGGTGAAACCTGCCGTCTACGATAAAGCAAAAGCAAACCAGAGCGAATATCACTTGAGAGCAAAGGGAAAACTTTGCCCTTACGCGGCCAATGTTGGACAGAAGAACAGGTTCAACGGAGTTGCTTCATTCTTTTTCCTCTTCCTTCGAAACAATACAACAAAAAATGATGTAAACCAAGTGTCGTAGACCACGTCCGGTCCATTTGTTCCGTGTACGCCCCTTCTTCTACGAATGGGGGGAAATCAGAGCGGAAAGCGGTAGTTGTGGTTGACTGGTGATTCTTTGTGGCAAGCTCTTGTGCAAATGCTCTAACCGGGCTGGCGCGAGCGACCGAGAGCAAGAGATAACGATTTATTGCCATTAATCAAATAAACAAAGCCATAAATCTCGGGAAAAATGTGGGAGCAATGCAGACCGCCACCCATTTCCTTTCGGGAAGTTTGTCTTGTTTCGATTCAGTGCGTGAACTGAGTTACTGCAGGCTATTCGGAATCGATGTTGGTGTTTTTTTTTTTCATTCAAAAAGAGTTACTGCGATAAAGTAAACGATCTTCTTAGATGCTGGACAATAATAGAATCGTTGTTTTGAATTTTTATTGCTTTAACTTGCCTTAAAGCATTGAAGGCTAAATAATTAAACTGGTTCATTTCAAAACGGCGATTGAAAGACGCGCAAGAACTAATTTCAAACTCTTTTTTAATTTTTGTGTCCCACTCACGCCTAAAGTTATGCAATGGCTGTGTGTTTCATCACGTCCTCGGTTTGATGCACGCTTTAACGCTAAATTAAGGCGTTTAATCGAATTACACCCCTCGTCTTTTGCCTTTCGCCAATGCATCTTTGCACTGTGCCCCCACCGAACCGAACAAGACACGTACGAAAACCTCAACCAAACCTCATTGCTTTTAATTAATTTATACACGAAATCGATAATCTTCCCCACCGCACACATGAGCCTTCGGTTCCGGCGAAAGATCTGCTCTTAATTTGTCTTTCACCAATCAACATTCTGTTCGCTCTTCCGTTCCTTGCGATGGTCGGAGACTAGAATAAAAAAAGACACTCAATCAGTTGCAATCGCATTTACGTTCACACCGACCGAACCATGTCTCCTTGCCGAGCTGGCGATGCTAATCCTGAACAATCTGCTAATGCACGTAATTATGTCTTCAGAGGATTTTCTGCTATCTTCTGGTCTACTTTTTTTGTGTCCTCGCACCCTATACCATGCTCACCGCTAGCTTGCTAAAGACAACTACCGTCGATACTTCTTCCTACGCTTCGACAACTCTGCCAGTAGTTAACGAGCCATAACGCACACTATCCATGTTCTATCACACGGCTCAGGCACTTCAAAACTCCGTTCCGTTTACCTTTTGGTGGACTATCGTTTAGCCGGCCTCATGACCTAGATTCGTGTCTGATTTATCCTGGCCTATATTATCCTGCAACACAGCCGTTTGTCTTTCCGGAAAGATTCGAAGTATGGTAGATGCTATACCAAAAATAGGAGTGAATGGTATTACCAGAAATTAAATACATATATTTTGATGTAGGGGACAAGAGTAATACAGACACATCAACCCATAAATGGCTCTTGGAAAGATCAAACAATTAAAAATTTGACACAATTTAAAACAATAATGAACCAACCTGCACACAATACTCAACTGTCTCCTTTCCAATCAATTTGAAGCAACATAATAGCTTTCCATTTGGCACAAAATAGCACACTAAATAAATCAATCTTTTCGAATCGGCACCGCATATCGTTTGCTGATCAGCTTTCCCGTTAACCCATTAGATATCAATCTAAATGAAGTTAAGCTCAACTGGATGACAAGATCGAACCCGACCGTCGAGACGGATTTTCAAGAAGCACATAAGTCTTCATTTTATTGCCATCAAGGGGGTCATCTCGGTCATCGTGGGGTTATTGTTTGCTGCTTACAAACTAATCTCCTCCACTTTGCTTTGCGTTACGATGTGGGTGCTTTTTTTTGGTGATATAATAACACCACTACTCCGCAACCATCTCCCCCCCCCTCTGAGGGACCGTTAGCCACCGAATTGTGGGTCCACCGAAAGCTGCCATAAATTGTTTGCCTTTCTTGGTTTGTAAATGCAAGAGCGGAATGGGTGAAGAGGATGGAAGCAAAATTTTCCATCCCCCGATGGACAGGATAGACGTCAACACGGAAGTCTGAATCCCTGGCACCATTCGAATCCGAAAAAGGATCAATGAAAAGGGTCAAAGATTCTCGAGTGATGGATATTGAAGGACAGTACGAATATTTTATGCATTTTTTTTCCTATGCTTTTGCCGGAATTTTATCATCGATGAAGTGATTGGGTTTTAGTAGAGTGTGGTTCACATGAAAGTATGAGAAAGAAAAAAGTAAAAAAGATACATGTTGTCACAAGCTTTCACTATACAGTCACAAGCCGAGTCAAAGCGTCTTCAACCAGAAGCCAAAACGAACATGGCAAGATAGAAAAAGGTTTAACATAAACAAAACAACAACTATGAAACATAATCTTGATAGATCTGTTCTGAACAAACGCGTAAAAACTGGAATGGAAATCTTAGCAAAGCCCGTTCAAATCACATGAAAATGTAATGACAAAAGGGTAAGCTATAAAAGACATAGTATGGCTTAACATAGAATGTAAGCAAAAGAAACGGAGTAAAAAAGAAAACAGCAGAATAAACTAAACATGAAATAAAAAAAGTCAGAAGAATCGTTGTAAGAACTTTACGTCCCAAGACTGCATGTGGTCAATTATGATAAATGGAAAGAAGATAAACAGCGCAGCATAAAACGTGGACACAGCATGTCCACGAAATAAGTTATATCTATTTTAGCCCAAACGCACATGTTTCAAATCGCAACCAGTTATCCTAACTGATTCTGTTTTGTGGTAAAGAGGAGACACATTTCCTGCTCTTGACCACAACAACTGTTACCCATTTATTCGCTTTTATCCGTTCCTACCCCAAACCAAGCCCGGTGGCGTTAATAGAAAAACTTTTTCGTAAGCTTTTCACCTTCTAACGATAGCTTTTCTCCGTACGTTCTGCAGTAATTTAGTTTGCTGGATTCTTTTTGTTTTCGTTGCTTTCCCGCTGTTCCTTGTGCTGCTTTAGTTTCGCTTTACTCGGCCAGCTTTTTGGCTAAGGCATTCGCGTAATGGACCAATCAACGATTTGTTAGCTACTGTTAGCACATTTATCGATCAATCAGTAATACAAACTGATCAGCTGGGTGTGTAAAGAGTGAAAATTGTAGGTGGGAAAATGGAGCACAGCATGCTTGGTAAACTAATCGGAGTGCAAACGATGGCGACAGCCGTAACATTATTGCGTTCGTGTTAATTGTTTTTTGGTCCTGTTCTGGTGCACGTTTCATTTTGATGGTTTAATTTTTCCTTTAATTGAATTCTCAGCAAGAGAAAAAAATCCAATATCTTTAATTGAAAATGAACTTTTCAGCAATATAATATGGAGAAGATTCAGCTGCAAGATTCAGTTTTTTTTATGTTTTTTGAAGGTATCTACAAAATTGATATGAGCATATCCCTTATCGAATGCGACCCTCGAGATTTTCATGAAACATTCATACATCTCAACCGTATTTCTACAAATTCAATACAAACGGACCATGTTGAGAAAATGTATCATGTTGCGTGGAGAATGGAAAACGAAACTGCCCTTCCCATAACAGAATTCCAGAAAAATTTCACTCACTCTACTCTCGCTCCTGATATGGTTGAAAATTTGTAAGATCGATAACGCTACTTCTAAGGATCCTTCCGAATGGTTGACGGTGTGTTTGGATGTATGTTTACCTAAAACCAGTCAAGTGCAACCGTGCCAAGACGGTTGCTATCGATGGTTCAATTTACCCTGACATTTCCACGGATAGCGATGCCTATCAAGGCATCGATCCTACGAGAAAGTTCAAGCATTGCGTTATGCATGATTATTTATTATTATCTATTTATCTGTCCGTGTACTCACATGTCAAGAGCAAGGTCAATGTAGAAATTGGTTTCATCTCAACATGCTCGTTATAGCCGAACGATACAGAACAAATATTTTTCTGAAAGGTTTTCTATGACAAATAATTATTGACGAGGAGCACGGTTTGAAAATGAATTACAAAATAATTTTATACTGTATCATGTAGTAACATACCCAAGTGTCAGCATTTGAAGCTCCTCTACTCTACTTCTGTGCGATGCAAACACAAGGTTTAATTTTATAGCGACAACTAACCTCACCGAGTCGACACAGGCTGACAGAGAATTAGTCTTGTAATACATTCAACATTGCCAGCATTTCTTCGCCCATGCCATGTGCTGCTGTCACCTTGCCGATGCCAACCAAATGGCAACATGCGAAAAACCATGCTTACTGAGCGCATTGGTGCTGTCAAAAACACACTTTCTCACACATGTCCGCATGCAGTGAGGCGGATTGAGTGAAGCAGGTATGGTACGCTTAAGGTTAGGGCGTGACACACGTCTTGTAGTAGTGAGCGATGTGTGTATGTGTGGTGTGTGTGTTTTCGGTGGTGGAAACTTTGACAGTGTTTTTCCAACCGAAAGCATCCAACCAACCAAGCTGGTAAAGTTGATTTGGGCGGCCTTTGAACCAGTCCAAGCAGTGGTTGCTTTGCCGTGGTGTGATTAGTAAAGTTGACACTGGCGTGAAAGCTTTTGAATGCAGCTTTGTAGGGGGTGCTGTAACGATAATCGTTGTTTATTGCATTGAGTGTTAATAAACTTTTATTAAAAGGTTTATCCTGAGGGTGGATTTTCAGGAATGACAGTATTGCAGATTGCAGTATATTCATTTGAATATTGAAAGTTGTTTTCTGTGTTAATCATCAACAATAAATAAATATCCTATAATGAAGATTTTTTTTGCGATTTTTATAAACGTATTGATGATAAAATAATCTCGTTTAACTTATACGAACTTGTGCAAAACCATAAGCAATCGTACAACGTCTGTAAAGCACACATAAAACATTTAGTCACTCTATTAGTATGATTAATTTCTTCAACCTCTCAAAACTCTTGACGAAGGGTAACCATCCGAACAGTCTCACTCAACTCCATCAACAATGCACGGTAAGCCGACGGAGGAATTCATAATTTACAACGGTCTGTTTAACCTTGACCAAAACAGATGGACACTGCTAGACCTTCACTGTGTCTCTACCGACATCCTCGCATGGATCCGGCAAAGTGTCTCGTCCGCGTCTAACATCAGTCGCACGACTGATGATGTTATTAATTCTCGGTCCATACATGCATGCGGTGGCGTTCGGCAGCGTACACGCCTTCTTCCCGTTTTCTAAAAGCCGGTGCACACACACCAGACATGGAGTGTAAAGTGCTTACGCATTAAACCATTCAGATGGAATGAATGAGTTGTTTGAGTGCGGGAAGAAGTCAATAAGTGAGCGTTGATGTGGTAATGTAATAAAATGTAGAAATCGATTTCATAATTCAAATACAGTTTAATTTGTGAAACTGAAATGAAAAAATAAGCAAATGTAGAAATTAAAAAAAATAATTTTTTTACATGATTTGTAATGTAGTTTGTACCAAAAACTTTCTAAGCAGCTTTTTATTGGCTTTATACATACATAACAATTTTACAACACTTTTTATAGAAATTAAGATGAACAATAACAGACACAAAGCTTCCAAAGAGCAGATTACAAAGATGAACAATAATAGACACAACATGTTCCCATTTTAAAGATTTGCTGTCTTTTGTTAGACTACTGTTGAATATTTTAATTGAACAACGTAATTTAAATCGAACAATAATATTTGTTAATTGTATTGTTTATGCAGCATCTTAGTTTAGTTCCTTATAAGTACTACTTGGCAAATTTGAAACTAAATAATGAGCTGCAAGACAGTGTAGTCCCTAAAAACCAATTGAAATAAATAGCTTTAATTTATAATTTTGTATGCCTGTACATGTTAACGTATTTCTAACATTAGAATTGATCTTATAGTTTACGCGAATTGAAGAATGTGTTGCTTAAGAGTTCATACAGTAATGAGGAAAACATTTAAGCTAAAACACTGAAAAAAGGATTAATTAGGTTCCATATTTTCTTAAAAAAGGTAAAGCAAAAAACAAATGGACATTCAACATGAATAAAAAAATGTAAAAAACTTGGATCATAGTTGTGTAAAATTTCCAAAGGACATCACTGTTTAAAACTGAAATTCAAGTCCTCATTTGTGAATATCCTTTGAAAATGAAATTATCAATCAACAAAATATTAAACAAGCATTTCTTTAAAATGCTGCAAGAAACAACCCATCTTAATGCTTTTCTTTTGCAGTTTAAGGTACTGCTTGTACTTATTGTGACAACCTTCAGAGGCATGAATGAAAAATGTTGTGCAAAGTAAGCATCCATTTTTCTCGTTTAATACCTCCTACCAAATGTCATCTAAAAGTCATCCATCTCGCTACATCTTAACAATAAACTATTTTTATGACATTTTTCAGACATGCAAAACATACAACAAAACCATACCTACGATCGAAACAGAAACCGTACAAAGTGATGAAGCGCGAGAAAAATAGCTTCAATGCTATTATCATTCATTCCGCCATCATCATCACTACCTCATTCACCCCTTGTAGGTACCTATTTGCGACGGATAACGATATTTTTAAGTCATTCGCTTTTCAAGAGCGTTCTCTCTTTGGCAACGCAAAGCAAATAAAGCAACATGGCCACCACGACGGCGGATGACGTTTCGCTTCCTTGTCTCAACAACCGATCTTTTCTCCTCGCAAGAAGCCAATTTAAGCAGCCATTTTGCACTCGAATCACGTAAATGCAGTCAACATTTTTATAATTTTCAATGACAACAACGAGCACAACAGAGACACAGAAAAAAACAGCAGCAGTGAAAAACGTTGCTTTTCTCCGGGAAAAAGCTTTCCCTGCCAGCGGAAAAGGCGGTTGTCGTAGGGTTTGAACGTTGGTGGCGGTATCCTTAAAATAAATGAGCCCCAGAAGAGCTTCCTGGCCGCAATGTTCTGGAGCAAAGTACCGGCGGCAGGATGGAGAACGCCATCGACCAGGGCGATGACAGGACAGTGTCACAATTCTGCACGACCGGAGCGGTATTGGAAAATCGTGGAATGCGTGCGGTGCTCGTATGAGTGTGGGAATTTATGTTTAGTTGACCGTACGACAATCATGATAATAGTTATAGAATAACACCACTTAAACTTAATCGCTTGAATCCGCACAGCTTGCGGAAGCGGGCGCACTGTGGCCAACATTATTCTACTTCCTCGCCATGGCACCGCTCCGCTTCCCGTTTGGAAATGGTTCAAACACTTAACCTAATGGGGTGCGCCTTTTGCTCCCGTAAAGCTAAAACGGCCAATCAAATTTCTAATTGAGGGTTATAACCGTTGCTGAGCACACATACAAACGCCAACACTCGAATGCTTTTCCGTTGACGCCTACTTGCCTTCCGAAAAGCAATGGAAACGATGGCAACACGGTCACACTTTTCCGTTCGCTTCCGGTTTCTTATCGATAAGGACACATTATTTCCTTCACGACGACGTTCGGGACGACGTGCTGCTGCTGCGGCTGCTTTTGTCCTAGACCCCCCCAGTCACATGTCAACGGGTCGGGTTTGCTCCAAACACACATACGCACACTTCACTTGCCACCAAACCCCCCCCCCCCCCCCCCCCCCCCCAATCACATAGCTTTTGGCTAATAAATTTGAATGTAAATAGTACGTGGCCGGGTTTTATGGCGCAGTTTCACGCAGACGAAATCTTTACGATCGTACGGTTCAAGTGCTTTCGGCTGCGCACGTTTTTTGCTTCCCGTTTTTGTCTGTGACAGACAACAAAATAAAGGAATTGTTTGCTTTTTAGCATCATTGTGACGACACATCGATTTCATTATCCCGAAATTTGCCACATAACTCCGGAAAAGAAAGGAGATAAGCTTTTGAAATTATTCTTCTTGCACCTACGGTGTGCCAGGTCCACAAGTGTTCGAAGAATAAAACGGTAATGCAATAAAGGCAAGTGCTCGAACAGAATCGGTTTAGCATCAGCTCTTCACGCGAAAAGCTTTTTCGTGTAAAAGGATGTGTTATATGCGTGTGCGAAGGGTCAGACACCAGTGAGGAGTGCATTTTAAGCGCACATTTCACCGTTCAATTGCTGGCAACAATCAATCTACAATTTACCCATATGATCAATTTAATATTTTATCCTTCCCTTTGTTTGTCCGGATGAAAGGTTGAAGGCCCTTTGCTTTATGCGTTGGGACTATCCATATTCAATATTGGTACGGTGCAATGCGCTCTTTGTGTTTGTGCCTCTTTGTTTTGAAACCAACAATCACCCACACAATTTCCACACACTTGGCCAAAAAAAAAAACAACAACAACAATGTGAAAGAAACACTTCGTAGCGTGATAACTGATTGTTGATTTCATGCTTCATTCGAACGAATTTGTTTTATGCTCGTGACGAGTGTTCCTGTTCCTTTTTTTCTGCTAAAACACTCGGCACTAGACGATTTTCACGACTCCAAGGACAATATCCGATGCTCTCGTCCGTCTAGTACCCGGTCGTTCTGTTTACTGACGACAAACAGGATATTTCGAATGGGGGAAACGATATTTACATGACAAGCGTTTGTCCTTTGCCTGAACATTGAACTGATTGAATAATGCATTAGACATGCATATGGCGTTCGTCTTCAGCAGTCTGTTTGAAATTGGGAAAGAAAATTGGCAAATGATTGATTCTTTGTGTGTGTACCGCGTGCGATCGATTTTACAGAAATGGGGTCAGTTAATTGAACTCGTGATCGATTGGAAACGGTTATGGAACTGTTTCTGCATTTCAAGCAGGGATATCGATTTGAAGCACTGCCTAGATGCTGCAAACTTTAAATTTCGACTTTAATATTTGAATAGATACTTGCGGCAATATTTTGTTGTTTTTGTATCCAAAACTAATTGACTAGGGGGACAGTCTTATCCTTATAAAACTGCAAATAAGCTAAACTGATAATTTAGCGGAGCGATTTACAAAAATTTTACGACACACTAGGAGTAGAATACACACTTTACAAAAAGCTTAAATAATAGTTGGAAACTTGATGTCGATTAAAAAACGACTACGTGTAACGTGGTTTAAAAGTAATCCCTGTAAAAGGACTTTACTCACTATAAGCACGTCTAGTAAGGTTTAAACTATGTAGTGTACAGCTGCGAAATGTTCTAAGAGGAACATTTATATTTACTCTAGCCAAAAGTTCAGGCGCATCACCGGCGAGAAGTTTAGCCATAGATTTTCATTTGGTTTATCACGGCTCTTACGACGATAATACCAAATAACAAGTATGATGCGATGGACGAGATGCAATATTACGCCACGGAAAGAAACATAGAATAAGTCGCGTAAGCCCTTTATGAATTGATTTTATCCTATCAGTCCATCTTATTAAACGTGAGGCATCAAGTTGCAACATTGTTTTACAGCACAAAAAGAGACAAAGTTTTATGTAACGTTAATAATCAGTACGGGTCGTTAAATTCTTTATATTGATGACAAGTAAACCTCTATGTTTTGTTTGCTTAGAATATCAGTATGTTGGTACGTACACCTTTGTAAATTTGTTTACTTCAAGCACAATTATTGAACAACATCGATAGTTCTGTTTTAAATTATGTATGAATGTATCAGTCCAATTCAAAGCTGTTGCAATTTTGTGCACATTATGTACCACTTTGTTTGTTCCAAAAATTAATCGTACCTTTCCACAGAAAGCGTGTGAAAAGTTTATTACGAATCATGAATGAAATATCAGTGATGCAATAAGATCATTGCCTTGTGAATAAACACGAATCAGAGCTTATTTTGAACTAAAAAATGCGCCATCAGACTCTCATTAGTTTGCAAGCTACAGCAAATTAAGCTCAAATCAAAAGCAATGTACTGTTTTGTTATTTGCATGTTAAACAGAGATGTCCAATCAATTATAGGTCGTTTGTCGGTTGTCGTGTAAAAACCTTCATTTGGACCGATTTTGCGTACGTACTTCTGTCATATGCTTAGTGTTTAATTATTTTCACATCGACTAAAACAAATGAAAATTAAAAGAAGACTATTTTAACTATTTAGGATTCAAGAACAAGATATTCTATTTTAACACGTTTTTTAGTTTACAGGAGTATATCTTTTTTGACACAGTAAGGTATTGAAGTATTACCTCGGGAAGCAGATGTTTGGCCTTGACTTATTTTCCATCTTTGTGAAGTGTGTTTTGATTCATGTCAGCAAGCAAGTAAGATCTGTTCCAAAACTCTTTGATTGTACTTGATAACGGACAGGCAAATGAATATGCCAAGCTGTAACAATAACTCATAAAAATACATCCACGTCCCAGAACGGGCGACCAGAGATCAACTTGGTTGTCATTTGTGCGACTGGCTCGCAGATATCACCATCCACCCTCGCAAGCAATGAAGCCTTCGTCTGCCGCAGTACCTTCAACTTCCAAGCGCACTGCAAAACCCTCGGTGCTGCATTAAAATTCTACTCATCCGTTTCACTTGCAGCCCGGGCGTTAGCGTCCCAGAAGCGCTATCTCACTTAATTATCAAAGAGACACGTAGCGCTAGGTTGGCCTGTGTTCGATCGTGCGCAACCTTCAGCTGGCGCTGGATCCGTCCCTTAAGGTCCGTCAACAATACGGTGCAAGATGTCCCTGTCCATGTTCATAGCGGCAAAAACCGACACTCGCATGAAACGCATTGCATTTACGCAATCGCTTCTGAACAATGGGTTTGTCAACCGGTGGCAAAGCTCAATCGACAAGCTGCTTACGCCCAGCTACATCATCTTCTCCATCCCGGATTTTGTAGACGTGCAGAAAGCAACAAAAACAAATGCAATGAAATCGCACGCGCTCACACAAGATGCACAACCTTTTTGTGTGGTGCGGTAGCGAAGCGTTTGTTCCACAGTTTCGGGGTCACAGGTTGATGCTGGTAAGATGTCTCTTATCTACCTTCCCTGCAGACGTACAGAAACTCTCACTCTCATCCGATGCGCTTTTGTGAACCCTTTTGTTTATGATCCGGTAATACAAATTTGGTGAAAATTCATCACTGCCAGCGAAAGGTTATGGTTTAACACCTTTTTAACACTTTCACCCCAAAAACTAACTGGCCTGTTTGTGCTGAGGTTGTTCGTATCTCGGTAAGGCAATAAATGGATGAAGTAATATGAAAAAAGGGCTACCAGTGTGATGTATGGATGTTGGATGTGTGGACGTTTCGAACAAGAAATTGGACACCCTATTTTTTATGATAGCCGTTAGGGGATCCTGCTGCGTGGTTTATAATATGAAAGTTTCATATTGTAAATAAGTTTCACTTTCATACAAAGATTGTCGATTGATCAAGCAAAATAAACGTCTCATGGTATAATTTAGATTTGCTAACAATTTAAGTAAAATCAAACTCAAGAATACATTATATTATAATGTATGCAGTATAAATAAACATAAAATAAATTCTCTTCCATATTGCAAAACTATAAGTACACAAATCATTAATCATAACCGAGGTATCAACCACGAACCAGGATCAACCGTGAACAAGAAAAAAAAGATATTTGTACAAAAAAAGATCCCATATTAACAACCGGAAAACATTCCAACCCAACCAATCGTGCCAAACGATAAAAACACACAGAAAAATAGGAAAGCCATCATAAAAAAAAACACCAGCGTAATGATTCAACGTACAACCATCAACATCCGGATGCATCTGCTTTTTTCAACAATCTTGGCTAGACCATTCGCATCCCGAAGAAAACATCCCCAAACAAGGCCAAAAACATGACACGGATTCAAGCAGCAAAAACCTTTCCGCAACATAACTCAAGCATAATTAATTACAACACAATTGATGGTTGCTTGTTTTCTTCTTCTTGTTTTTTTTTTTGCATCTCACTGGTTCCAGCTTCCAACATCGGTGGCTTGTGACATCGGGTGTGACATGGAGAAAAGAGAAAACAAAAATCATAAACGAGCACTGGTGTGAAATGATACTAAAACGCTTGCACAAAATTAAACCCGAAAAGAGTTAAGCGTCCAAATTTTTCTCACTTTCTCTCTTTGACTCGTTCCCTTCTCTCTAGAATGAGTTTTGTAATAATCCCTTCTTGAAACGAAGATACTGGGTAAAGGGTCTGCTGACATAATGAACAAGAACATACCGTACACACAGCTTTAGCTTGCCTCTCAATGCTTTCGGTTGACCAATACAAGCGCACCATCAGTTGGATATTTCGTTTGTTCTTTTGACACTTTCAGCAGCGGATAAGTGCACGTTATGCGTCTGTTCGTACTTCAACCGTGATTTGACAAAGTGCAACTTGTTTGCAGGTTGTTCGGATTTTTTTTTTGCTTGTTCTGTTTCATTGTGTAAACTTTAGCCATGTTTATGACGCTGCAGATATTTCGTCGATCGAAGAAGGCGTGTAAACACTCGTGTTAATGAAAAATGAAGAAGAATAAAAAAACAAACAATTTAATTGCATATTTTCATACAATCATCATTGGTCGCCTGGCACAGAAATGATTTTTTTTTATTGGATAGTAACGGTCAGGCCGTATTGCTCAAAAATGAATATTATATGATACAGCATTAAAAAGTGCAAGAATTGAGAACAACGTACGGAATGATTTCATACAAACAATAATAACAATAATAACCAGTTCGCCCTTGCTATGAAATGTTCATCAAAAGGCAGAGTGGAATATGTTACATTTTTCAATGGAACTTATCTTATTTTAATCGTGTATGTTACATCGTTGTTACATGTTACATCGTACATTACAAAACAATTTTCGATGAAATGTTAAAAATATGGTCCCTCATTTCGGATGGGAAACATCCACCGTTGTCGAGATAACACGGCAGCTGTACGTACATTCTCCGGACAGAAAACACAGATTCTACACATTATCCTGGCAAATGTTGTCCAAAATTGGTTCGCAAATTGATCAGCTTACATTGTATGTTTTCATGGAATTAATCAAGCTCACTATCACTTGCTGTTCGGTCGTGCATAGCGAACGCTTATAGGATGGTCAGCTGGAATATTATTTTTAGAATCACGCTAATGCGATACAAGAAGTGCCAAATGGACGGCATCACTTCGGGTAGGTGGTAATTGCAAGACGATGTTCACTGTTTTCCTATTACATTTGCATTATTTAGATGGATTATGCATAACGAATTAACTTACAGTTGGAAACAAGTCTCTTGCAAGTGCATTAATAATATGTACAGCTGACCGAATAAAGGCTCCTGAAGGAGTAGCATCAGGCAATTAATGTTAAAATTAAATATGACATCTACCTTACCACCAACATTCCTTTTGCAAACCACAACCAGTGACCGATAAATACGCACCAGCGAGAATCGCAAGGTGAACTCGAACACGTTCCCGTTGAGCATCGAGAACATTGCGCGGTTTTGTGAACCAATGAGGCCTGTACACACGAGTAAGAAAAAAGCAAGCAAACAGCCAACAAACAAATACCAGAGGAAGTACAAATAAAGTGAGCAACTGAGCAAACCACTCGAGCAAATCACCGTCGAAGGTGCCCGGGCGATGGAGATGGATTAAACGGGCACACTCGAGGCACTGAGTGTGCTCCGGTCCACCGAATGGTGCGGAACGAGGCCTGTATGGAGTGTGAACACAGAGCGGCTTAGGGCGGCATAGGTCGGTCATTCGGTCGATCGTCATCGACATCGTGATCCAGCTCCGGTGTGATCGTGATCGCTTAATCCACGCGCACCGGCTGAATGCCTTTTGATGCCTTCGCTGTTGAACGCACCGCTTCCGTTCGACGTCACCAACACGCACGAGCGTTTGGCGGGGCAGATCTGATGACCGTTGAAGACGCACAGACAAAACCAGTTTAAGCGTGAGTGGCCAAATCCATCTCTCGAGTGCCCGCCCGCTATGGACGCATTGACCGTATGGGAATGTTGCTCACTGTGGTTCTTTATCGGTTGGGAGTTATGAGAGGCAAAGCTTTACACTGTGCAACGGCAAATCTGAACTTGACACTGCCATTCGGGACAAAGCGCAGAGAAGCGACACGGTCGTACGATGACCGGATGCCAACAAGGATAGTTGTGGCCGTCCGATCAGCTTCCGTTGATTTGTGATAAGTATAGCTTTGTATGTACGGCACACGAACAGAAACGCACCGGAGTTGAGATCATTGTTTGAACAAAGTGCTAATAAGGTATTTGTTAAGGTCTGTATTACTATTTATAACTAAAGAAAGATCGCACTAATAATAACACACTTTTGCAATTTCAAAAAATTGAACATTAATTAACAATCGTTAAACATGTTGTATAAAAAGTACACCATTTTTATCGTTATACAATGTGCATTTTCTGTAGATTAAATATTAACAATTTATATCTCAATATGCAGAATGAACTTATTCATCGAGGTTTCAATAAGAATTACCAAGGAGTTTTGCTTAGTAAATGAACAATTAAATAGGAAATTTAGCTCTCTTTGTAACTCATAGAGTTCTCGAACATTCATAGCTCAAGAGTAGCACTAGGACTTGTGATTGAAAAGCCAAAACCGTAGAAAAAGGTATGTAATACCGACAATTTCTGACTTTACGAGACTTTTATATCATATAGTTAATTCTCAAAGCTGATGAGATCAGACCGGGATGGTATTTTAAACCCGGCCCTGTCGGTGAAATGACGGAGACCACCATCACATCCATCACGGAGCCAAGCCTTTGTATCATGTATTGGTAAACTTTTTAAAATTGTTCAAAATGCGGTGTTTATATCTAAAAACAAATATTTGTTTTCAAAATAATCAAATAAGTATTTGTATAAAGACAGTTAAACTTCCTCATTTTAAAGAATGAGTTATTTTTAGGTTATCACATTTTACCTAGATATATGACTATTGTATCTGGCTCGAAAATAACAAATAAAACTACAAGCAAACATCAAAACCTATTTGTTTGTTCGATCTAAACTAATCTCCGAAAAGAATTGTTTTGTAAAAAAAGAGGCTTAGCAGCATATGACAAGATATATAATACTATAGACCACATGATTGGTCAAATATTTGTTACATTTGTAAAATATGAGAAATAATTTGAAAATAATCTTTATTAAACAAAACCGTGCAAAACAAAGCAAAATTAAAATTCTTTTGTATTTAAACATTAAATTATTTCAATGTTCAATGAAGGTAAAAATGCATCCTATGAAAATTATCATCACAAAGTTCTAAAATATTTAAACAGTGCCGTCTTAACAATAAACGATTAAACAACGATTGTTTAATTTGTTATGTTTTAAAACATTTTTTTAATTATGTTTGTTATTAAATGTCTATTGATGGAATGCAAACAAGAGTGAATAAATAGTCAAACTGTTGTACATGCTAGAAAATTAATGAATGTTTCATGAAACAAAAAGCAATAAACTAATAAAAATATGAAAAATAAGGCAAACGAACAATATTTTCCCCTGGTTAATGCTAACCCCTAACGAACAGTTTGGGATAAACTACATTGCAGATTGGAACACTTGGCCATCGAGGGAAAAATGAGCTCTTTTTTTACGACCTGTAGACTAACCACAAATAAACCGTTTTGCGTTTGATGGTCTGCCACGGATATCATATTTAAAAACACCCGTACGTATCATGCTGAAGCGTCGAGCAAAATTAAAACAGCAAACCCAATTAACTGTAATCACATTTTGGGAACGTGATATGAGCCTGCGCTTGAAACTTCCACACCTACGAACAACCCTTTTGATAAATTATTCTTCAATCAAAATAAACGCTATCATTTATGTGTGTTTTTCCATCCCTTACCATGGCCGTTTGCATCCCGACTGGCGGAAACACACCGATCGGGTCGGGCATCAAAGGCAAATGAAGTGGTTGCCTATTAAAGAGTGTGAAATGACCCCTGCCGAGGACGAGATTGGAGGGAGCGGACGAGCTAGCCGAGTCATGGTCGCGACGGCTCATCACAAACTGCGGCATCGGATGGAGAACCGGTAGAGAATAAATTCAAATCAGCTTACCTCGAGTGAGCCACACACACACTCCGGGCCGTGTGGTTGTCACTTTCCAGGCCGTTAAGTTAGATCCCGACTCTAGTGCGCAACACGATGCGAGAGTTGCTAAAAAGTATCAGAGCACCACCACCGGAAGAGGATGCAAGGAGCGTTCGATAACGCGTGGCAGGGCAGCCCAACGTAGATGACGATGTTCCACCATACTCCCGAGGCTATAATTACTGAAACTAACTATCTCGGAACTTTGTATCCTGTCATCGCCAAAACGAAATGGCGACCGAAACCGTATCTGGTCGCACTCGATGGGCAATCCATATCTGATGGACCCCCTATCGCCACCGTCGAGCAGTCAGCATTCACGTTTCCCTTTGTCCATCCGTTCCAGCTTCCGTGGACGTAGAATTCAAGTCATCGCAGCTTGGTGGCCTCCAGGAACCTCCGCCAATTCCGCCTCCGTAGTAAACAAATCGTGTGCCCGTCACCATCACGGGCGTGCTGACGATACCGTCACTTGCTGGGAGCTAATGTAGTTTATAATTACAATACAGCGCGATGTCGATTCACTGACGCTATACACCACACTCGGTGAGTGCGAACGGCAATTAGTTACACTGATTTAGTATTCATGTCATGAAAAACTATTTCTGCGGCACAATCCACCCAGAGCGGCTAATAATTCGAGCCGATGGAAGGCGTTGGAAGGTGTAGTACTCAGGGTCCGGGATGATCGTGGGAATGTTTATCATCTTATATAACGCAGTACGGTTCGGTTCCGAGTGAATCATGCTAAACGGAAGGTTAGAAAAGGGAGAACGTTTTAAAAGTTCTAATATCGATCCACCGGTCACGTTCATTCCACGGTCGCGATTAACTCTTCCTTGTATGAGACAATATTTCATCTCCCTATAAACGTCACTCATGTTAAAAACACGCTAATGAGTGTTGAACTGTGGCGGTAGTGGGTAATAGTCAAATGGGTACGATACTTTGATGAAGCGATGCTGTCATAAAACCATAAAAAGAACTCCATAAAATTGATTTCACCGACAACAAAGTAATATTGATTTCCCTCCATCAAACGTTGAATGCAAATGCTTCCAAATGAGAATAATAAAGTGCTTGAGATGTTTAACAAGCATCGTAATAAAAATTGCATTGTAAAAAAAACAGTAGAGTGTCAGTAGATCAAACCGATTCTTACGGTCTCAATGAAGCTCTTGTATTTGAAGACCAGAACGATACATCCTCTCCCAATTGCTGCTTCTGCGCCCCATCCAGGTGTTGATGGACAATTTACGCACCGATCGACTTGCTCACATAGAATCACATCACATCAAAAAGAGTAACCGCAACCAGCCAACCACACAGACGTTGTGACTTTCAAACGATCAGTTCGTAGCCTGCGCAAAAACTACAAACAGCTCACGTATTCAATGGGTCAAGTTTGTCGCCGAATGATATGCGACCTGATGTGATGAGCATGAAGAGTATGAAACACGCTGGATGAGTATCTATCAAGTTATGTTCAACAAAATTCAAACGCACAAACTCTTGTTTCATAGTGCCTCAATTGTTTTTACCGTCTTAGATCAACGGGTTGTTAAAAATATCTTTCCTGAAAAAAAAAATAAACGATTAAGACACATGATAATTCACCTTTTTTTTCGTCTTAATAATCGTCTTTTACCCCTCCTTTTCGAATCTGAATTCCTCTCTCCCACCAAGCAAAGAAGACGAACACCAAAGGACCGAGACGTGTGGCTTCAATTATGCGATCAATCCCCGACCGTCCCACAGTCGCGAGATTCTTCGGCGAAGAAGTGAGAGCATCCAAGGGGCAACACACGGTGTACGGTGTTGAAGTGTATATCTACACCTCGATATCCGGCGATGGCGCTCAGTTGACGTTCGGATGATCTTGCAGCAGCACGCACGCTAACAGGCAGACCCGTGCCCTATACCGTTCGAGGGTGTGTTTTTAGTTAGTTATTTAAAAAATTGTGTCACGCACCGGCATTCGTCCGAAGCGCATTGTGCCGAGGTCGACCAACATTCATAACGATCGGACCCATCGCCGGACAGGGTGGCAAATTATTGCTTTTAGTATGTTGTCTTTTTATTTTTTGTTTTGTTCGTGGCGTGATATCCAATTGAAGGTTATTTGAAGTGCTTTTTGCCGGACGGCTCGGAATCTACCGGCGGTTCGGAAGTGAGTGAAGTGAGTGTGTGCATATAAGCTTTAACCAATTTTTTTGGTGTTTGTAACTTCCGGAAATGGAATGTAGACGGAACCGTGTCGTGTGATGGACCACCTCACTACGAAGGTTGAAAGTGAGGCCGACACCAAGTGAAGAAATTAAAAAGCATAACACCGCACTCAACGCCATGTGATTGTTTGTGACCGTGCCCCAGCATACATTTGGAGGACTTGCGCAAGCGACGGACGGATAGACGATAATAAAAACACACAAAACAAAAAGAAACCGAGGAAAGTGTGCGACTGACTATCTTTGGCCCTTTTGGGAAGGAGATGGTAGGTGGGGGGAGGGGGGGGGGGGTCCGAAAGTGTCGTGAAGCGTGTGATGTATGCGGGTGGTGGTGCTAAACAACTGACGGCCTTTAACAAACGATTGGTGTAGCATTGAATCGGTCGGCCTGTTTGTGTGTGACCGTTTCCTGTACCGTCTTTGCCACACATGCACACCCTCCTGTCCTTATGGTGAAGCTATCAGTACGACATTGAGCCAAATGGAAACTCGCACTGTGTCCAAGTAAACTTAACTTTGTGTGCACAAGATACCTTTCTAGACATATCGGTGCTTAAGTTAAGCCAGTGTCACCTACGGCAGCACCCGGAACACACTCATCCCCCTCTGAGTCACTGGGGTGCATATTACGGCTGTTATTAGATTTGCATTCGGAAGGCAACGATAGCACGGGCGCACGAGTTTCCCACGATTACCCCCCCCCCCCCAGGCCCGGTGCATCGAGGAATTAATTGTCCACTCGCAAACTCGATCTCTCGCCATCTTGCACGGTTGGTGAGAAAATCGAACCCCTGCAATCGACGTGTAAATTAATTGTGCGCAAATGTATGCGACTCCCATTGCCCTAGTCTCCCGCTCCCTTTGCGTGCGCCCCAAGAGAGCTGGAGGAGCCGCCTAATGATTACGAGATGAGATCAATCAATCAGACTCGTTGGTGCTTGTGTTTGGTCTATCGGTTTGGATGGAGTAGCGTGTCCCGTTGTTTGTTGCTTCGTTAAACGGTCTCCACTGGTTCGGTGGAGCGTAAGTAGGAGGGCGCGTATGCGTCCCCAATACCACCGGTAAACATTTCGTCGCAACATCATCACGGCAATCACGGCTAAAACAAATCACCGCCAGCGTGACACGAGTCGGTCAATGATTGTGCTTGACGTTCGGCTGCAGGAAGTGGAACAGGACGAAGGGGATGGATTGAAGATTGACATCAAGCTTAAGCAAATAATTGCGCCTTCTAATGGGTCCACCCCGGGATTTGCCTGGAATGCTTTATGAGAGAATGTTGCAGGAGCAGTCGGTGCGATGTTAATAATTCATTGTATTGAGAATCCTATCATTGCCTCAGACCGTGCCTATTATTAGCTTACGGGTCGGACTGATGTTCGAACTGCACTTGACTTTGATTCCAAGGAGGTTTCTTGCCACTAGCTCGCACCATTGGAAGCGTGTCAAATTCAGCTGCATCCCCGGGAATTAGCAAATAGCAATCAATCATAGCACAATAAAATCCTTTACAACTTCAATAGCGTTCGCTCAATAAGCTGCTTGGCGCAAGTATTTATCTGCAGTCAGCGCTCAAAAGCAATCCTTTGCTGCGCACCGTCATCGGGGTTGATTAATTATTTGTTCATTTGCGTTTAGCTTTGCGGCTGAAGCAACCTTACAACTGCGAAACCTCGTCAAAGTGCTAATCGGATGATGAAGGCAAATATATTTCAGCGTTTCGTGTTGAAGTTTGAGAGCGGATTGACAGACTTACGTGTGCCACCCGTTCGTGAATCGCATATTAAAGCGAAGCTCGCGCGCATCTGATAATAAACCGAGCTGTTGTTTTCCTTTTCGCTTTTCAAAAATAGAACTCTACAATAATGGGAGCAAACAGACGCATAGATACAGCGGGACAGACACCAAAGTTTTGCTGTTAAATAGTAAAACCATCTCAACAGTACCCCCGACAGCCATTTACCCGAGCAATCGGTTTCGTTGCCAGCAACGGTTGGGAGCCGGACCATTACTAAATGATTTACCGCCGAGAAACGCCCGCGGGTATGCACCGAATGCAAATAATGGTGCATAATTTAATTATTCAAATTTATACGCCTAGCGCCTGACCTCACTCTATCAGCAGCAAAGTTCGGAGATGCGTCCGACATATTGGATCATTTATGCGGATACGGTACCTTTTTTCTGTTTTACTTTTTTCGCTTGACTTTTACAACTCTTGCTTGCAAGCGACCCGTACTGGTGACGGATAACTCGTTTTGGCTTTTGAAAGCGCGATCACAGACGAAATGTAATCTCTTTATGGCACCGCGTGGAAAGCTACACAAAATTGGCAAAAAGGAATGTATACTATGAGCTCGTGGCACTTCTATTGGGTGTGGCAGAACTTGCAATGTTTAGACCGTGGTACACCAAAACGAAACCGCCCATTTTCCGACTTTCTAATTAACATAATTGCGATGAAAAATTGCAATTATTTGCACCGCAGAAGGAAGGCAAAAAAGTACACACAGCTTTCCCACAGCTTCATTCCCGTGCGATGAACACGTTGAAGCTTACCCTCCTCCCCCCTCCCCCTTGATCCCTAGGGGAAGGGGGTAGTAGATGCTTAACTTTCTCCCCACTGACCAAAGCGATAGAAGAAACACGCGACCGGAAGTGACTGTAGCGATCGTTCCTGTTACACGTCCACTACTTCCCATTGCGGAAGTAATAAAATAGAATGAATTACAGCTCACCGGAAGTAAGGTACAGGGCTTCCACCATCCGCACCACCACAGCGACTTGGAAATTGTTTTAAAAACGAACCACATCAATGAGCGAAGCGAAACCTCGAAACGTTGTTATCCTTCCTCCTGGTGGGAATAGGACGGTAGCACGTGAGTTCATCGGAATGTCTGCTGGGTGAGCCTGGTAGCATATTAATTAATTTTTCAAGATTCCTTCTTTCGCTCGGAATAGGGGGATAGGGGGGAAAAAACTTTCCGACACGAGCCAGGTTTCACTTTTTGCAGGAAAACTTTACCAACTTCTCTTTATACGGCTGCCTTCCGACGGCCGTTAGCCAGGGTCGCCTGCAATTTACATTAGGATGACCTCCATTCGCACGCTGACGAAGGTGGCGGCATCACCTTCCGCTCAGCTGACTGAGCGCTTAAACATCGCATATTGCTACCGGTAATACTCTGCGAGATGTATGGGAGACGAAGGAAAAATCCATCCACCCAAAGAGTCCTCATCAGGGCGGTCGAGAGTCATCGCTGGCTCGTGAAACGATCGCGTAATTATTGCAAATTAAATTAACACCTTCTTTTTTGCGTCTCTTCTCGCCCTAAAGTTTATATGCAGTCGCCTCCTCCCCTGCTTAGTTGGCCTTTCCACCCCGGAGAGCTCGACCCACTCGTGATATCGACAGCACCGCGCTCATTGCGTCTTTCCTTTCCAGATCAAAACACGACCAAAGTGAAGTGATAATTGGCGCCTGTCGGAGGTTTGGTACGTCTTCGTGTGCTTGGGTGTGTGAGTATTTGTGTATGTGATATGGGCGGCTAGCTCCGTGTTCGTCTCCGTCCAGTGTCCAACGGCAGTGTCCGACCGGTGCTCAGCGCAACAAGAAGAATCGGGCCACCAATATCATATTTGAAGGTGCCTAATTGTGACACCAAGCCGAACTACTGCCCATTTACTGAAAGTGAAGCGTTACGATCGTTTACCGCGCCAAGAGTCCCAATTAACTGATTAAACCGGTGACCGTTTCGGGTTGTAACCCCTTGTGACCATGGCAGTGGGACGCAAGTTGATCGCGCTGGTTCTCGTGATCGGATGTGCACTGGGGCAGCAAACCAACGACGGCGGTACGCAGCCGCTGGACAGCTTGAGTCCGCCGACTCCCTCCGTACCGATTGCGCCAGGGGAGAAGCAGTTCCGGGTAGTGTACGAGTGGAACGTGCTCGATTTTGCTTTCACAAATGAGGATGAGCGTGCGACGGCCCTCTACGGTGGACACTACATCCCGAAGAATGTGCTCATTTCCGACTGTAAGCCGTTTGCAAATCGGCTCTATCTGACCATCCCTCGAATGCTGCCGGGTGTTCCGGCCACGCTCGGTTATGTCGTTCGGCCGGAGAACAATGGACGTTCTGATCCGGAGATTGTCCCCTTCCCATCGTGGGAGATGAACGAGCGAGGCAACTGCTCGGCGCTCCAGTTTGTTCAGGGTGTCGCCGTCGACAAGCACGGCATTATGTGGGTCGTCGATTCGGGACGTACCGAGACGTTAACGCGTGGTAAGTAATGATGAGAATTGTCGCTTATAAAGGAAGTAAAACCAGAATGAAACAGTTAGAATAGCTCTTAAAACATCTCTAAAAGTGTTGTGAAAATGTCCCCAATAGGATGTAAGATTCATCAAGGTGGAACTTCAGGCCTATTTTTATCACTAGCGAACTAAATTTCTGTTTTAGGAGTTACATCCCGAAGAGTTAACTGGCCATTTTAAGAGAGAAAAAAAACTAGGAGTTATTTAACTCTTTGCGCTGACTCAGTAACTCACTCCCAAAGACTTATCTCGCTCATTACTTGAATTCTGAAGAATTCACTAGCTCTTTTGACAGCTAAAAATCGAATAATTTTACTCGTCGCCTTTTTCCTTATTCATCTGTTCCGCCATTTTCTCAGTTTCTTTCATTACACAAACAGGAAGACTTCAAATATATTAATTAATTCAATTAAAATTAATACAAATCATTCAATCGGGATTTAACACTTTGACGAAGGTTTGGCCGCTGTCGAGAAAATTAAAACCAAATGGTAAAAACCAAGTTTTCGAAAGACTTGAATCTTTACGTATTGCTTTGAGTGAATTATTAATGGGAGATGAGAGTTACAAAGCACTTCGGGATTAAACTCTTGTTAGAGTCAATTAACTCATAAGGGATTAACTCAATGATTTGTTAACCTAGAGAGTGAATTATATCATTCTTTGAAATCTGTGGGTCATTTTTTCGGATTTATCTCTTGACGAAGTGAATTATTCATTAGGTAATAATTAAATCTTTATATTCATTAC
The DNA here is from genome assembly GCA_000349105.1 of Anopheles epiroticus. NCBI lineage: Eukaryota > Metazoa > Arthropoda > Insecta > Diptera > Culicidae > Anopheles > Anopheles epiroticus. The sequence continues at coordinate 102,210 of KB670848.1, forward strand.
AAAAATACTAAACTCATTCTCTCACTCTAAATTTGTATGTACATCGCTAAAGAAAAGTGTGTAGCACTATTGCTGGGCGCTATGAAGAGGAACCAAAATAGTAAAACATGTTTTATCATTTCCACTCTTTCCACCTCCTCCCAGGTAAAGATCATGTCGTCTGTCCACCGAAGATCCTCCTGCTGGATCTCAAACGCAACGGAACCATCGTACTGCGCTACCAGTTCCCGGAATCGGTCGTCCCCGCAGGCAACAACTATCTTAACAAGATCGTGGTCGATGACGCCTTCGGTGGTTTCGCCTACATCACCGATAACAGTGGAGCTGACCCGGGCATTGTGGTGTTCTCCCGGCGGCTGACCCGGTCGTGGAAGGTCCGGGAAAACAATTCGATGCGCGCCGCCCGCAATGCGGTCCGGTTTGCCGTCAACGGGACGGATCTAAACTTCTCGATCCACATCGACAGCATCGCGCTTGGACCGTACTACAATCCCAACCTTTCTCCGGATCAACCGACCGTAGATACGCTGGTCAACAGCCAGAACTACGAGCGCAACGTCTACTACAGCCCCCTGTCCAGCTATCACATCTACTCGCTGCCGGCTTCACTACTACGAGACCCGGAGTTCAATGCTCGGGCGACCCCACGCGATATACTCGAAGCCGTCGTCGACTATGGCCGGAAGCAATCGCAAACGGACGGCATGTTTATGGACAACCAAGGTGTGCTGTACTTCGGTCTGCTCGGTGAGCATGCCATCGCCAAATGGGACAGCTACAAACCGTTCACGGCGAAGAACCAGCAGGTCATCGCGAAAGATAGCACCTACATCCAGTGGGTGGACAGTATGGGCATCGACCACGAAGGCTACCTGTACGTGGTGGTCAACCGGCTGCACAACTTTGTCGCCGGCCGGCTCAACCCGCTCGAGGTGAACTTCCGCATACTGCGCGCGAAAACGGGCGCCCTCAGCTACGTCTACACCCCGGACAACCTGTTCAACAGTGACGGTAAGTTCCTGTACTCGGGCGCTTCCGGTGAGCCGTTCGCCGACAATGGGCTGATCTACCAGTACGAAGGAACTACACCGGCATCGAGCCGGCTGGCAGCGGCGGGAATACTTGGTGCGACCGGTGCTGCTTCGGTAAACGGCGCTTCCTTTGCTGGATTCGTCGGTGCCCTTGTCCTGTGCGTCGTGACTAGCATGGTTCGCCAACGGACCGGTGTTTGAAGGGAGATGCCATCGTCGTCATGCGACAAGGACGATACCGACGGCCAGATATGGAACAGAGCCCTTCCCGCTCCCCCGTTACCCCCGCACTTCCGTATCAGTATTTGTATATAGTTCGAGCTTAAGTGTAAATAGGCGAAGCGCGATTGCCGCTACCGATTCTTGGATTTCAATGTTGACTTTTAACGAAGATACGCTTCGGAAATAAAAATGGTTATTTTTTACGACACCTGCCCCGCGTGCCATTTCGTCTGTGTGTTATCCGTTCAAATGAAACATTGATAACTTATCGCAAAACAGTTCTTCGAACACCGAGCAGCGTTGCAGATTTATGTGGCCAACAGCGAAATCCTTGCTCATGATGACTTTATGATGCCGTTCCGGGAAGGATATGAAACCGTTGAAAAATTAATAAAGATCCTCGCAAATTGGCGCCGCCCGGACTCGCTCTAAGATCTGCTGACAGAATGAGGTTTTATGAGGCACCAGAACCCCCATCTAGAGCATAGATAAAAAAACTCCCCACCAACGACGAATTGATACCAAAACCATCCCCAAAATGATTTCCTATTGCTGCGTCAACATTATTAATCACCTGGCAGCGGGAGTGAAGCACGCCTTCGCATCAACTGGTGCCACTGCTTCGGCTGCTGATTGCGGGCGTATTATCTTGTCCTTCGGTGGAGTTTTCGAAAGGATTTGCTGGTTTCTTTTTTCGTTGATCAAGATTTATGCTCGTCTCGCCTGTCAGGAGACGCCGTTTGGCACTTTTTCTCCTAGCCCGGTCGTAGCAGCTTTGAAATGCTTTAAAATAAATGCAAATAAATTCCCCTCCCGGAGCACGTCGGGCCAGGGCACTTCCCCGTCCTTCCTCGTGTTTGCCTCCTTTCGAAGGATTTTCTGTCCGCCTGTGCGAATCGGTCGGTGTGCGCGTCTCGAATGTTTTATTCCAGCTAAACCAAGCAACACTACAGGCCGTCCCTTTTTGACTGTAAAAGCGGATAAGGACACGGCGTTGGTTTTTTCTTAGTCCCGGTAAGTAGAAAGTGCGCAAATTTGTGACTCTCTCAGGTCTCGTTTCGGCCTCCGAAAATCCGTCGCCATCATTATCAACTAAGCGTGCGCAAAGCATTCGAGTGTGCGAGGCGCATGCAATAGGCAACAGCACACAAGCCTCCTCATAGCAGGCGGGCTGAAGTTGAAAAATTTATTTTCCCTTTCCATGATGCCAGAATTAAACCGAAGCGATGTACGATGTGCGGTGTACGGTGGAAAAATCTTTTCAGCATTCCTGTCACTTCCCAATGATGTTCGTTAAGCAGCCGGGTTCTCTGGGGAAACAGAGCGTCAGAAAATTATAGGCTCTTCAACCAGGCAGAAGACACGTGAACTGATAGCAATTTTATGACGGACCAGTTTCCTTTCACACACGTTGCAGTGGAAAGTTTGCGGTTTGTTCAATCCATTATTCACGATACTGCTAGTGTAAGTTGCAATAAATGAAAGGGACTTTTGAACGTATTTTTAAATAAACATGATTTAAGTTTGCTTTGCTAGAAAACCACGCAAGGCATGTGGATTGAAACGAAACGGTTGTGAACATTTTTCTTCCACAAGCACTCTGAGTCGTTACTCCGTAGACGAAGCATTCTTAGTAAATTAAGTACGTCACATTGCTCATGCAGCATCATGCGCGCTGCGATGGATGTGTATCTTTGAGCCGTGGAAAGTGTAGTTCAAGTAGAAACAGCGGTTATTTTTTTCTAGAACACCTCATCAAAGTTGAATTCGAGCTTGTGTTGCCTTTTTCCTCTACTAGCCATCGAGTAGATACACGGAATATAAAAGTTACAGACGACATAAGTGCTCTACTTACTTACACTCTTATTTACTCACCTGCTTGCTTGCTTACTATACTTACTTATTGAAGTTTTAAACTAGCTTTTTTTAATGCGATAAATTATTCTTGGTGCAAATTGTCAACCCAATATTTCAAGAAATTCGGAAAATTCTTAATTTCAACTTTCCTCTAGGTTGTTTTTGGTCTATTCCTAGTATTTTAATTTTTCCTATAATATATTTCTTATAGGTATAATTTCCTATAAGAATTATGAAATTTTAATACACTGTATCTCGAAACCCGTGGCTGGCCAGTAGCGCGAATCAATAAAAGAGCCTATTATAAATTATTTGAATCTAAATCGAGAAATATGTAACATAAAACATGTAACATAACAAAAACTTATTTGTTGTATTTGGTAGTTATTTGTTAAAAACAAATTTGATTCTCTGAAAGAAAACAATTCGAATTGCATGAAGCACAAAAATATAGAGCGACATAGGGGGTTACTATGTTTGAGGTAATGTTGAGCTTTATAAGGATTTTCAATCCTTTCAATTTCTGTTTACACTTATTAATCACACCGCACATTAAATAAAAACGATGCCGAATTATCAATTGCAAAACTACTTTTTAAATTAAAGCAAATAAATGAATAAATTAAAACGGTTCAAGTCTCAACCGCTGTTAATACTAAAGATTGACTTTTTCTCAAATAGTACTTCAAGAAACACAGAAAACCAAGCACATCAGCCGCTTTGAAATCCCTTAAACAAACATTTGTTGTAGTACACAAAATTGGAACATTAAGGTAAATCTTTTATCAAACATGATTGTTTATATTTTTTACTTACGAACTATGATTGCAACTAATGCAATTGAAACTAAAACTATAACTAAACTTAAAGTGTGGTTCATAGTTACATCGTGAGTTGCCAATAGTTAGCCAACCAGAAAAACTCGTGAGTTCGTAATAATGGTAGTTTGCATTAAACTGTGAAGCATCATTGATTTACGTGATGATTAAAAGTAAACATTTTAATGCGGAAGAAATAAACGCTTTTTATCGTGTTGGATGCTGTAAGGAAGAAACATTCCTGAGTGCACCGAGTCGTACGGTAAACAATCAATTAGAAGCTAATCCAACCCTCGATAAGCGTGCGATGCAAAGTATAATTTTAATTGCAAACGATACAAGATACCAAAACACGGTTGGTATCGTCCGAGGCAACAAGATTACTGCATTATCTGAGGTTTTATCGGAGTCGTAAAGATGACCAAGATTTGGTTGCTCTACAAGCCCGTTTGCAGGTTAGGCCATTTTTTCGGGGTTTGTTTTTTTTTTTGCATCCGGAATAGCAAACACCCTACCAAATAAAGCGATAAAATTTAACGCGTTTCTTGCTGATTATTTAAAAACCATGCCAACAGTTCTATTTCCCATAAAAAAGAACCCGTCGCTCCGGATGATTTCGTTTCTTTCTACAGCATATTTTGTGCATTTACTTTTTTATTATTTTACTCCCTATCCCACTTTGAAGGCTCTTGACTGGGATAAAACCTTTCCCGAGTCGAAATCCAAATTTAGCATCGCTCAGGATTACGGACCATGCTTGGCATCCTTTCTCTACGTTTTTATAGCGATATGGTTACTATAGCTGCAGGATCATTGTTTACCGGCTTTAACCGAGTTGCAGCGCACGTTGAGGTAACAAAACAAGGTTGTACCGCACCCAGCAAGCATACTCCTGCCAACCATCTCTCACCATTGCATCCCTGTGCCCATGCTACCTGAAGCTTGTACCCCATTCTAAAACGGGCTCGGACTTGCCACGAACCGATCAACGAATCCGGATATTAAATCTTGCTACCTACTTCCGGAATATTGAAGCTAAACCGCACCCCGCAAGGTCAGCACGTTTCTATGGATTTCCATGTGTTTGTGGGTAATAAAACTGGGGTTCTAACAGAAATCGCAAAAAAACGAGCACATAAAAGCCTTGCCCCGTCCCGTTTCATGCCCGCTCTTAAAGGATTTTTTGTTTGTTTGCCTAGCCCTCGCCCAGAACAGGAATCAAACAACCGTTTATGTCCTTAAAGGATAAAAAATTGAAAATAATCCCGCGGCGACATCATTTGTTTGGTGTGACAGTATTCTTCCTATCAAATACTAATCCGAACACCCGCGAGCAGGAATCGCGAGGAAACATCTCTACTGAATAATTTACACCATCTCATCGTTAGTGCAAACATTTACTATCTTTTCACGCTCACAATAGAAATGTGAAATCCTTTTCCTGATGAAACCGGAACCATCGAAGCAAAGGCAAACAACAGAAATCGAATCGGTGGGCAGAACAAAGAGAAACTAGACCCATCACCGTTGCCCGTTGGGTGTTATCGGGTCAAAGTGGTGCCCACCAAATCACGATAAAAGATAAAAACGTGCTTTTACCCAAATTTTGAGCCCATCCCGAGCAAAAAGTTCTTCCGGTTTCTTTTCACGGCTCGCGGATGCAATGGTAACAACTCGACAGGGAGAAAAGAAATTGCCAACGAAAGGCCTCGTACAACTAAGCTGACAGTTACACAGGTTCAGGTGCAGTAATACCTTTAGGTAAAACCTATTTCCCTTTTCCTCGGTGTCTTACGTTCTCTTTCCTCGTCCCAATCTAGCGTCAGCGGTGAGCAAAAACAAAATTGAACAAAAGCAAAAGTTTACCCACGTTTACTCGTTAACCTTCTACTTGCACAACCAACTGATAAAAGACGACAGGAATATGCACGTAAGGCGGTAGAAAAATGGAAGAAGAAAAATATTCTCACAAAACCTACCAAAAGTCGACAAGATAAAAAAAAATCGTTGAGTAAATAGTGCGAGAAGGTTCGTTCTAGAGACATCTTTTCTTTCCTTTACTTTTTAACAAATATTTGCATTGTGGAGGTCGTTCCTGTCTGCTCACCGAGCCTGATAACGCGCGAAGTAATTTTATTTCTCATCCCATCCCGCTCAAGACGTTTCGGAAGTGTTCTAGAACCTCGTTGCAATGGCGATGACGGTGGGGCATGGCCAAAAAAGCAGATGGCATAAAACATTAATGAATGATGTGAATCGCCGTATCGTAAAGCGTGAATCGATTCACGACAAAACGTGACAGCCGTTGACATCGAAGGTAAACTTTCTCCGTCGAATTCCGGAGCGGTTCCGGTGCTGAGCTGATGCTAAAAAGTATCATTCATAAATGATGTAATTTTCTTATTTCTTCTAGCCACGCTTGTGCTGTTGACGATGGCTAGCTTATCTTCCGGTCCGAAGAACCTGCTCTCATGCTGTACCCTGACCGGGAACAGTTTTAAGCTGGCGAAGTACATTCTGGTAAATAGAGCAGCAGACTCGTGCGAACACGCGCGATACAGACTGGAGGTCCAAACCACCAACGTGTGCAAACTTCTAGCGCGCAAATGTAATGAAGTACTATTTACGATCCTGCTACTAACCCGCAAATGGGACTTTCTCGGCTCGGGCTTGGTCCGAGCTTTGAACGGTTTTCTATGTGCGCGCTCTGGAGCATACTGCTACTGCCCCCAAAAATCCTACCTCCCGGTTCATAAACATCCGGCGGGTAACGATTGTCATCAGCGAAGATTGCTTGCTGGCAATCGAGAAAAGTAATGACATTTTCGCCCAAGCAGCCGACAGCCTCCCGGTTGGTTGGTGGCCGTACTCTCTCTCTCTCTCTCTGTATAGCACGGCAGTCTGGGCCCCGAAAAACCCCTGCACATAGACAAATTTGTGACCGTAATATAAACTCGCTTCCGCTTTTCGCTTCCCGGGGTTTTATTGTTGCTGCTGCTGCTGCAGCCAAAACCATGGGTGATTGGACGGGGCGATTCCAGCAAACGGAACATATTGCTTACCATTCACTTTCATCTTTCATATAACTACACGCTCTCGAAGTATAGAGAGCGAGCACGACCATCCCCCTTCGTCTTCTATGGCGGTAGTACGTGATTAACCTTGATGTGTGTTATTCCCGAATGTGGTGCCGAAGCTCGGGAACGGGTTTGGAATCTGCTAGAAAGTTTTATCACAAACCAGGCGCACCATACAAAGTGCGAGAGAACCTGAAGGACTACTGTGCCGCAACTGGAGCCGCTAGCAGGATAGCATAAATCGCTTCATTTATTTCCATTACGGAACGTGCATTAGATTTTTTGCTGTCTGGAAAGTGCTTTCATCCCTTACAAGGCTTGAAAAAAAAAAAGAAAACAACCTTTCAGGACAACGCAAAAAGGATTACACATGCGAGAGGGCGCAAAGAACCAAAAAATATGAGTTTTTTTTTCGGAAGTACGTAGCGCTATCCTATTCCAAGCGAGGACTTAAAATGGTGAGTTCATCAAATGGCATTTCAACGTTATGGTGTACAATGAATCAGAAAAAGCAAGAGCAAATGGGTATGTTTTTGCGGTAAGATTGAAGGAGTGGAGTAAGTACGTTGAAATGGAAGAAGTTTTCTTACCATGAAAATCCGTAACCTGATTCTAATGCTTATACCATTAGGTGGGCAAATCTTCACAACACACTAACCTTGATCCCAATCGTCAAGCAATTTACTCTCAGATTTCAACTTCGCTGTATCTACAGCACACAATCGGAATCATCCACCAAGGCATTAGTATGTTCCTTCTAAACGCCATATCTGCTGGGGCGTGTGCTGTAAATAGTGCTAGATAACAGCTCTATTGCCAGTTTTGGTTAAGCCACCGATGGTTACAAATTCAATTTACACTCGATCAAAGCAATAGTCTGCCTGTCCATCGGTAATTCCGACGGCATTTTCTATTAGCAAAGTGGATCGACTCCAAGCAAACACACACAAAGCAGCGCATATCGAGATCGTGCGCGCGTTAACTCGCAGTTGCGGAGATACGCCAAGTGTGCAGGCAAAAGTTTTGCATCTCTGCGTTAAGATACCGTTACGTTTGGTTCTTTCATGTCGAAAATGACCAACGTGATTGCTGCACTCGAAAGTTTGTGCCCTCGGTGTCGGACTGCGGCAAATCTTCCGACGAAACTCAAACGGCGTTTCATTCCATCGTATGGGAGGGGCAGGTTGAAAATAAAGAAAGAACAAATGAACTGCCCCGGGAAGCAGCTCGTAGTAATAGTTCCCGACAGGAGATGGCTGAGCCACAAGCAACGCAAGACGATTCAGTAGTAATGCCCACCATGACCATTGCCAAAAACGACTTTCACTTGTGTCTTTCCGTTTATCGGACACAATTTTATGTTCAAACTTTGCTCCCGACCAGATACGTGCCACAAGTTTCGCCGGGCAGACGGTTCCGTAACAGACCTTTCTTGGAGGAAAGATTGCGAGACACCACCGTTTCAACCTCAGGGGCAGATTTTGGGAAAGAGTTTGGACATTGGCAGCTTTGGTTCGTTAGAGGTTTCCGGATGTGCTACTATCTTCGTAGCAACGGGCAATGATTAAGGTTTTGGTACGCGAGGACGTTCCAGACGTGGTTGTTCCAAATCTGGGTACACTATTTGGGAAATAGCTCGACCATTTGAGCACCGCAGTTCGAAACGAATGGGTTGGCTCGAGAGGAAAGGACGATGGCGATTCTACATGGTTTCCGCTCATATAGGAGAGAAATAGCCGTGTTATCTTTCTTTTCATCTGTGCTGGTATTCCCTCGAGAAACCACTGACCATGATTGAAGCTGGAGCTAATTTTTCGTATTTTGCAATTTTCGAACCGAATACCGAATTTCATTACAGTGCGCAGTGGTTACGAATACCACGGGGAGTGCGGGAAGCAAGCCATTGAAGCCAGTCCATTTGCAGTAAAGCGGAGGAAACGTACGTATCGTGCGCACTATGCCTCATTGAACATCAAACGAAATATGTCGGAATGAAGCACCAAAGATAGGGTTATGACCATATACCCTGTACTGCATCAATGGTGTCCTACTTTCGGGTTATCCGTTCTATCGTTACATTAGCTGATTCGATTGAATTAAAGAGTCTTTCGTGAGTAAAGTTGTTGGAAGTAAAGTTGTTGTGCTCTATATTTACTGGATAAATCGTTCCCTGTCCTAAATTCGTTCCCATTGAATGATAAGCACGTAAATGGATGTAAAAACTACTTAGCTCAACTTAATTTAATACATTTGATACAATTCTTGTGCAGTCCCTTATCCCGTTCCCATCCTATTTCGGTCGCGTCTCCTGCTCGCTCACGTACCGAACGTACAGTGTCGGCTCCGGGTACGGTTCCGGTGGAGTTTCTGCTTCATCCATGTACGAACAAGCGATTGCCAGTGCACTGCCATCCTCGCTGAAGCACAGGCTCGATATCGAACTATCGTACATGTGGAATTGACACAGCCGCTTCTTGTTGAATCCATCCCAAATGTTTACGAACCCATCGGAACCGCCTGTGGCAAAGGTGTGGTACACATTATGGAAGCTAATCGCATTCACCGGATAGATTTGTTCGATCTCGTTCTGCTTCAACCGATGGCACTTGAATGCAAACTTTTTCTTCTGCCACTCTGGGCTCGGATTGAAGTACTCGAGCGCCACCCGGCCCTCGATGGAGCTCATCACATAGCCCTCCTTGTTCGGGAAGCAGCGCACGGTACGGGTTTGATACTTCAGCGAAGATTCCCGCCGCTCGATGTAGTTGCTCATGTGTCGAAGATCCCAGATCAGCACCTTCCTGTCGGAGGTTGCCACGACGAGCCGCTCCTCGATGCAGCTCATCGAATACACCTTGCCGGCGCTCTGTTCGTACGTGCCGACACACTCCTTCTCGCGCCCATCCCACAGTTTCACCGTCCGGTCCCAGCTGCCGGTCAGAATGCCATTCACCATTGACGCATACTCCACACACTTCACGGCGGCATCATGCGTCCCGAGGTTGTGCTCGATGTGCGTGTTCAGATCGTACAGCTTCACCGTATTGTCCAGTCCGCCGCTGACTGTTTTTACCGAATCCTAAACGCCCCCAAAACGGTAATCGGATTATACGGCTGCAACCAGGATAAAGACGTAGACTGCAAAACGGAGCTTACCAGAAACGCACAGTCCAGCACGGGCGAGGTGTGGAAAAATTTGTGCCGCAGCGTATTGTTGACAACATCGTAGAGCCGGACGCTGGTGTCCCAGGACGAAACCAGCAGGAATTGGTTCGTTTTGGGGGCAAACTTTACCGACGATATAACGTCGCTGGGTGGGTTGAGAATTTGCACTTCGGGTTTCCGTGCCATTTCTGTACTTTTCACTAACAAAATTCACAAAATTTACACAACAAATCGCACAACACAGGCTACGGGTAGAGCAACAACACAAATGATGCTGCAGCTGCAAGCTGTCAAACGTTCAAAAACGACCGGTAATAGTGCGCATGCTCAGATCTAGGTGGCGCGGCAAATGCCGACAATTGCCGAAGTTAACCGAAGCTGGCCGAAGTTTGATGTTCGAAAGCAGATAAAAAAGTACCATTCTTTTAATTTGACGGTTACTTTCTCGTGTGATATTTTTAGAAGCAGAAAGAAACTGTTTAAACATGAGTTTCTGGTTAATTCATTTGTAAATTTATGTCATTATTTAAACAGCGATGACGTGAAAAAGTTAAAAGGCCAAACGTTTTTAAAACAGCGGCAAACGCTGGTAGGATTTACCATCGAAAACATAAGTGGTATTCTTGGTATAAAATAAAGTAAGAATCTCATCATTCCCTCCAATCCATACAACAGATTACAATTTCATTTCGGAGGAATTACAACTCAAAGAAGGAGTTATCATGAAACCCCTAAATATAAGAGTGGATGGGAAATTATTTCCCTTAAATTAAGATAACAGTCTATGAGGCACAATTTCGCGTTAAAAAAGGACCTTTCCGAGTGGGAGTAAAATCCGTATGAAAATTCTTTGTGGATTAAGAACTGCTTGCCCTCAAGATATCATTATTGTTTGTGTGCGAGCGTTTGCTAAGATAAATAAGACCAGGCGGAACCGGTGATCACGTGCTGCCGTGTGGATTGAAGCCGGTAACTTTTCTGCCGCATCGTAGTAGCTTACGGTGCGCAACCCAGCCATCATGCTTTTGCCACAAGCGTATTTGGTTAAAGTTTTCGTCGTCTTACCGCGAGTGTTTCGCTTTTCTTACACTCCAATGAAAATGCCATACTAAGCACACTCGACACGCGTCGACGTATTCTAATCTTTTAATTCGTTCATTTGCACGCGCCCAGTTGCTGAGAGAAGGAAAGGCTTACGTAGTGTGGTAGGTTTTATCAGATTTGCTCAGAATTTCGTATGTGACCTGGCAGCCACTGGAAAATTGTTGTAGAACTCGTTATGATACGCCCCTGCGCATGTTGGTGAAGAATTGTTCGAGAAGCACTATGCATGTTTTTCTCCCTTTATCAGACTGTTGATTTTGTTTTGAGAACGCTGACAAAATACGTGGTAAAAATTAGGTACGGGTGCAAAATCCACCAAGCTACCAGAGCATCTACGGTCCAGGATACAAAATCCGCCCTATTCCATCCACTTTCGGCACCCCACACTCCCATAAGGAATACGGGTACGGGACGGGTTGTCGACTCAGAGGGTAAAATATTTGGCCCGAGCCTGTGTTTCGCTCTAATGATTTTAATAAGCTCCCTTCCGTATAATTTGCCTCCTGCTAAACTGATCTTCACTCTCACTCTTCAACGCCATGCAGTATGAGTTTATAAATATGCGTGGGCATCAACACGAGGGAAGGCTGACACACACGACATGAAAGTGACGCTGTCCATGAGGCTCATGAAACGTCGAACGAGAGACGCAAACGAATGCTTCACGGTGCTTGGCGAACGTTTGCTCATTAAATAAATGAACGATAACGCCTTCATTAGCATGCGCTCCGCTGCCGGATGACGGACGTTGGCAGTAAAATTTTTGAAGTAGTTTGCTTTTTCGGTAATTGATTAGATTTAATTTAATTATGTGCGAACCATAATTGACGCATGTAACCGATTAAATGTCAGCTATACCTTGTGGGCGGGTGTAGATGTTTAAATTCAAACAGTTCACCCAGCAAACGAAACGTATTTTGTGCAAAATGGATTATGAAAAGGTGTACTAGGCAAAACTGACGTAAAATACAGCACTAAGCGTTCCTTATGAGACCAAAGTCATTTAAAAATCTATAAGATTTATTGCACAATGCAGAGTTTGCGTATTGGCACTTTATTTTAATGAACGACATAAAAATATTTATTGACCACTACTACTAGCACTAGCCCCCGAACGCCACAGCGTAGTTGATGGAACTTTGAAGCACTTCATAAAACGGCAGCCGCTCGTCGAGTGTGTTTCCGGACATCACCGGCAGCCAACCGCGTGGCTAGGAATCGATAAACCGAGTTCATGGCTGACCGAGTGAGTCTGCCGTGTGCGTGCTACTAGATATACGCTTCCCAGGCCATCCCGCTCGCTTTGCGTAAATCCATAAATTAGGAAGAAAAAAGCGGTGATTCCAAACACCAATTGCATTGAGCAACACTCCACAAGCATGTATTTTTTTTTTTCAAAACTCCGCATCACCGAAACGTCCACCGTTCATGTGCAACACCACTACTGCTGGTTCACATACTTAATTACGCTTTTTTTTTGCCTGGCCGCTTTGCTTACCGTTGAGCACATCAAACTCAGGATCGTTCTTTGCAATGAGCGATCGAAATGGCGGTACAGTTGGCGGTAACACGCACGAAATGGCCGGTAAGGTCGGTACCGTGCTGTCATTAGCTGCGCTTGTGTGCGCGAATTTATAATCTGCAAAATTTACGACATTCAACAGAAAACCCCAAATGCAAACCACAGCGGGCCAGCTGGTCTGAACACACATACGTACGTCCTCGAGCTGGCATGGGGGTGTGTGACAGGCGTGCGTAAAAGAAGTGAAACAGACCCCGCTCGGTCCACTCCCGGATTACCGAGGACTGCATACCGGAGCTGACCGGACCGGGGGCAAACAAAAAGTACGGAGCACAAAGATCCATTAAAATGTCTCCACACGGCACACAGTTCCCTCCGTGTCCCGGTTTGTTCCCACGGGATACACTAACAGGATTTTAGTAGTAGTGAACGGTGGTGGTTCACGCTCTCCATCACCAGATGGCACTCCAACAACCGGCCTAGCTTCCACACTCACGTATACCTGCAAACAGCAGCCGCAACGCGCTCACAACTCTGCTGTGTCATTATTGAACATTTGTTTGCACAAAACCCAAACGCCCGGGCCCGGAAAATGGAACGCCATGAACACAATATGATACCGAAGCGCCTCACACGAATGACAAGCGAATGGGTGTGCATCCCGCACTTGGGAAGCCGGACCGACGCTGCTCTGCATAGCAATGTGCCTCGGCCTGCCTTCTTTCTGTCACTTCTGGCAGGATAGATAACAGGGAGCGCATTCGGGTTCGGTGAGAAGAGATTTATACGTCGAGGAGGCCAAGTGCACATTTACCTTCACGGAAAGGGCCGATCTGCTAGCCGAACGGGATACGGATGCGCTTTCCTTAAGACGCTCAATGTCGACCTGGCGCTTTAGGCTTAAGGCATCTGCATCTTTTACATTTAATTTATAGTCTCTATTTGCAATGGGAAAAAGTTTTGGGTCAACTGCTTCGATAGTGGTGTCTGGGAATCTGGGAACAAAAACATTTAATTTGTTTCTATCTGTTCCTTCATTTCGTGATCAGCGTTTGATGTGAATTCCACCATGTATTTCGTTTTTCATTTATTTAATTTATAGAGACCATTTACTACACCAAACACAACCAAAGCTTATTAGCTCATTGTTTCATAATTAAATCAATGTGATTCCACAAAGCCTACAAAGCTTACCAGGAAAGCGTAAAAACGCTTTTCCATCAACACTTCCGCCCAACGGTCCCTTTACCGTAGTTGACCCGCAACACAATGCGCGTAATAAATTGAGCATAAAACCCGAAAAACTCCTCCATCTCCAATCGTCCAGAGACTCATTAACCAGGCCCACCAGTGCCGCCCTAAATGGCATCAATTAATATCCCTCCGAATGCCAATCATTCATCCGTGCTCGTTGAAATGCTCATAAATCGTGGCCAGCCAAAGTTCGTGGAAACAAATGCACAATCTCTATTGGCAGCGTTTATGGGTGCCTACAAAAATAAGTATTAATAGCCAATGCATCCCATCCACTGAAAGGCCCACCCGGTTACTACTTTGCGCGGTTTAATCGGTGCAGCTGAACAGGAGTGAGAAGAGTGCACAATAAATCGATCCACTCACTTCTTCCGCTCTAGCCGGGGAAAATGATTTCATTTCCGTTGAGCTCTGACGCACCGAACTACGTGCCGTAAAAGGGGGTCTGTGGGTTTGTGGAAATAATGTGGTGACTTTGCTCTTTTAGCGTTGTTTATTATCGATCAAATGGACGAACGTTTGATACTGATTTGTTGTTTTGTGGACGCTCCGTCTCCGGAAGGCAGCCAAACAAAGGAGACGCATCTAACTGGCGCGCCGGGACATTTGTGTAAGCTTTATCTCATTTCAAGTCTCTTTGCAGATGATGCCCGAAGATGACCGCCACGATGAATTTGATGCGAGGATTATGCATCACGTTTGTGGCCGATTTTTACTGCTCGACTATCAAATCCCCATTGACGGGCCGTAATCGATGGGTTGCTGGAGCTGACTGCGGTGCATCGATTATTTACAAAATGATGTACAGAATTGGCTACGAAATCGATAAACACAGAGATAAAGTGGACCACAGCGCGAATCGTAAAAGTTTTAACTCATCAAACGCTTGACCTTTCCGCTAGTTGGTGTGATTACGGTTTAAGTGCACGCACCGCATGAAGCTGTAATCGTGCACTTCCAAATCGGCGTATTCGCGAACCGTGATTCCAAATCGGCCAGCCTAAAATCGGCCCCCTAGAAAAAGGCTCTAAAGCACTCATTAGGAATGCAAATGAGCTCTAGTTGGTTCCTAGCCAGTTTTTCTCGTAAAAAATCGTAAAAATCTCATTTGATACTCTGCCAAATGTTTGCGGGATCAAGCAGAGTGAGGGGAGCAAGAGCAGCTAACGTTTGACCAGAAAGTACGCGAAATTGTGCCCGGAAACAGAACCACATTGGAGGACGTTATTGGACCAGTAGCGCTGTAGGGATATGGTGGAAAATATTTTTGATGTGGATCTTTTCCTATCGAGATCCCTGGAATGGGCTAGTGATAAAGTGTGCCAAAAAACGACGGAAGGCTGTAAAGAAAAAATCACTATTCAAGAGTGTGGCGTTTCTTTTTCGTTCTTCAATCGGTAATCCAAGCCCCGAGAGGTCGCGTTGGAAGACCTCATTACGCACGCACGGGAGGGTCGATCATAGTCCATCGAATGTAATCAATATATTTACGATCTGACCGAGTAGGCGATTGCCGGGCAACCACACAGCGATCTCAAGCAAAAGGCTATGGGGCAGTGTGCCTAGAATGTCGCCGTAGCGCAACATCAAGCCAATGGTGGCGATAACTGTGAGTGAACTTTTGCGCCATAAATACGGTGTTTATGGCGATGGCAGTTTTATATCGCCTTATGTAATGGCCGATTCACTTGACCTTCTGGGTCCTGGACGTAGGAGAACTGCGTCAGGTCAAACCGAGTACCGAGGAAACGACGAGTTCGCTCAAATGTTCAGCTGTTCAATCGTGGGTAAGGGGGGATGAAAATTGAAAATTCCAATAATGCAACCATGAGGCACGGATTGGAATCTATAAGGAAACAGTTTAGTATCTTCCTCACGTGTTGTCGGCGTAACATTGCGTCGTAAAATATGTATACAAAGCAGAAAAACAAGCGTAAATTTACAACGGTATACACTCTACGTATGAGGTACGAATACTGAAGCAGTTTAAGGTCAGTGACAGTGGTCAAAAGTATCGATACTTTTGTTAGACAACCATAAAATATTTCCATCTGTTTCATAATTTGATAGGAACGATTTTCAAATTTGATTCCTCATTCTACGTTTTTAAATAAAGTAATTAAATTTTGCGATAAGCATCGTTTGAAAACCTAACAAATGAATGGGCGCTATTAAGATATTTTTTTTTATTTTAAATGTAAAGCTATTTTGTCATTCCGTAAAACAGTAAAATAGATAATTAAAAATGAATTATGATAAGCTTATTTATGAGTATATTCTCATTTGAGTGCTACTCAAGTACTTCGAGTGATGGTCAAAAGTTGTATGTCTCTCAAATACAAAATGAGGAATAATAAATAAAAAACAACCTTCATTATTGATTACTACTTTTGGCGGAACCAATACCTAATTAAATAAATGTTTGTTGCAAAGCGTAGCACTTGAATCTGTAAGTTAAAATTTAAATTTTATGTGCTTTCTAACATTATGAAAACTAGTGGCATTCTCATAAAAATATTAAAATACAATTTTTTAAAATAATTTTATTGCTACTCTTTTATTTTACTTTGGATAATATTATAAAACTATAAAGTATTACAGACAAAATATCATTATTTGTAATTAAAACGGTAAGCAATCAACTGATGATTTAAAAGAACAATTGAGTGTCAAACTTAATAATAATAAATATGCAAAATGTTTGAACGCACAAAAGTTCCATTTTATGTTTTAACATAATTATTCAAGACACAAGACAGAAGCACACGAACAATTGTGTTAATGAACTTCACAAAATTAGATTAAAAGTACAAATCAAACGAATGCAACTAAAGAAGAAAAACTAAATCATGAAATTTTAACTTGCGAGAAATAAAAACTCCCTTGAGACATAACTTAAATGAACAGCACAACAAATGTTAACAAAACCCATAAATAATCAAGTTTCACAACCAGCACACAAACCAACCAATGAACACACACAGACACATACACAAACACTTAGCTCGTACCGCAAAGTCCTGTTCCGTATCGGCAGTAAGTTAGCAAACTTCCAGTAAGAAATCCATTAGCTTTGCGCGTCCAATCGAACGTATCAATTCCACCCCAAAGGGGAAGTTAGGATGCAATGGACCATCGCACTGTCGCAGTCACGAAGTGTCCTGTTTGCCCGCTGCTGCCCAGCGAAACAGAGCGGATGTGGACAGTGTAGCAACTTTTCAATTTTATCACCAGCACTAGCCCAGTAGTTCTAAAGGACCCGCACACGCGCTCACATGTGTGTATAATTGAGCTACGAAATGCTGCTGGTGGTATCATGAAGCAAAACGAAACAACGATAAAGTACTTAAAAATACGCTAGTTTCCTGTCTTCGGGTGCCATGCCAGTGCGATGGGAGCAGTTTTCAACCTCTTGTAAGCGAAAAAAGCCATGGTGCCCATTGCAATGCGTCATTTGAAGCAAACGGGTATTGATTTCGAATTTCCCGTAGCAAGCATTTTTCTTACCGATTAGCTTTCCGCTCGGACAAGCAGCGTCTCGAAAGGAGGCAGGCAATGCATTGCCGTTACCTCCTGAGCCTTTCGTCGATTGCTGTGGGAAGCTTGAGATCGTAGCCGAGCTGGCACTGCAAGACAACTCGACACTGGCAAAGCAAATGGAAAACTATTTCCGCCCGTTTCCAACCGTTTTCTTTTACGAAAGCTGTTTTCTCTTTTGTTTCTCGTGCCAACTGGTAGAAACAAAGACAGCCTGAACATCTTGAAGGAAAAGGCGTGTGGAAAAGAAACGAAGCGTTTAGGGGAGGGGCACAGCGTTATGCACATTTGCAGCAAAAGTGCAACGAAAAATCACTTGCCAGCGCCATTTCGACTGAGGCGCAGGTCGCCACCGCACACCCACTCACCGGTTGCAAGATTTATGGTTCGCAGAGAGGAGGAAAGCACAGGCTCATGAGAGCGTTTTTTTTTTTAAGTGAGGTGAAATTGTAACCCAAGCTAAAAAATGCTATCTAAAGAGGAAGAAAAATGGCAAAATGGAGACCTTCTTTAGGATTGCTACAGGATTGCTTGTTTCACTGTCAACGGACACAATGTATGTGCCCGTGTGGGAGGCTCCTTTAGTGAAGGCAAGCAGCACAAAAAAGAAACTGTTTGAAACACACAGCGAATGTACAACTTTAATCGCTTGAATGCTTCAGCATCTCTCGGGGAAAATTCTTTTCTCTACAGATCTTGAGAACACTTTTCCGACTGCGCAACCGGAACCAGAATGGAGACAACGGGTTACGAAGAAAAAAAAGGGATCTCTAAAACACACACAAACACGCAGACCACTTTGGGGCAGGAAAGCTCTTGCTGAAAGAAAAGGGATCGATATGCAGCTGGTGGTGCATCGAGTGCACTGTATGCAGGTGATGAAAATAAATGGATGTTCAGCTGGAACATTGCAGTGCTTTTAGCTTTCTAACCTTTTGTCTACAGCAGTAAGCGGCAGCGGAGGAAAGTGAGCACATAGAGAAAAGCGGGAAAGGGTGAAAGAAAACACACGTTAATCTAAAATGCCCGCAGCACAGGGGAAAAAAGGGTTTGAAATGCAGGTGAGCGAGCGTTTCATTATTCAGGATCACATAAATGGCACGCTCTGAAGGATGGTGCTATCGATTGAGAAATTGAAACAGATTGGCTTTTCGTACTACAACCAGAAGGATAGTAAAGTAAACTTTTATATTAATTTGATATTTAAGGCTAAGCAACTATGTGGAAAAAGTTAAACGCTCAGTACAGTTTAATTAAAGACAAAAATACCGGTAAATATGATGAAATTTGTACCAGTTATACAACTGCGCCAAGTCTCATGCAAAGTATGCAATCCGCATAATAAAATGATCCTATTAAGTGCTTATCGATAGCTTTTAGGCAGCTGTGTCAGCAAGAGGAATGAAGTATGACTTTGAAAACTTTAAAATCTCCCTATCAATCACAAAGGTCAAGAAGCAAGGTCTGGCGCGTTTATCAAATGCTATGAATTTTTCATCCCTTAGCCATGAATTTCTAATTAAGCCTAACGAATTGGCCACACCGTTAGGAGGCTAGATTTAGATTGCTTCCGTAACGGTATGGCACACCGCACATAACTGCTAGCTTAATTTTTGGCACATAAAATCTACACACTCACACAGACGTGCGCACTCAGAAAGTGCCACTGTCAACACGGCATTCGCTTCCGCATCGCCTTCCTTTCGCTTGGAAAATTGGACAATTAAAGCATTAATCAATTTTTTCTGGCCTTTTTCCACTGAAATTGGCTTTCGTTTTGTGCTGCTTCAATTTTCGGAAACCAAAACAGCAGGGAGATGAAAACAAAAACCTCGTTTAAATTGTTCGGAGAAGGCATGTTGGAATCCCAAACGAAATTTGGCCCACGAAATTAGGTCAAAAGGCAGCGCACACGTTGTGGCGTTTCTTTGCGGTTTAAGAGAGATAGCAAAGAAAGCAATAATTTTAATGATTTGTTGTGGGCTGCACATTTCACGATTGCATTACCAATAATTATAGTATAACAAATGTACGCTTGTGGATGAGATAAATGGGAAGAACGGAAAAAATAAAAGATGATTTTTAATTCATTATATTTAGGGATGAATCGTAATACGATGCAAAACACGTGGTGGCAAAACTTGCCACTACATTTTGTTTTTGTTTTCAACAAAAAATCAACATTCACATAGAGAAGTTTAAAACACATTTGTTACAGTCTTATACTCCATTCAAAAATTTTATATTTTTTTGAGCATTTAGATTGATTTTCTGTTTGAAAAATTCGAACTCGTATTACATTTTACTAAAAACATTGCTTTTGAAAGAATTGTTCTTTTTGGCTTGAGGAACTTGTAAATAAGTATCAACGATCAATTCGATCATGTAGATTGCCCTCCAGGTACTGCAGCCATGGGGCGCTGAATAGTTGGTTTAGTGTAGTTAACGGCTTATACAGATCGGGCCGATAATTACCATTTGATCGAAGCTCCAGAATGTGAATAACACCACTTTAGATAACTCTTTATAGGTTGAAAAAAATAAACACAATAATTCTTATCGAACGTTGCAAAACTGAAGAAGGAGTAAGAATAGGAATAAATATCGAAGACTCTGACAGAAACTATGCATATAATTATCAGTTAGAAAACTCTGCACCTATAACGTCAGTGGAAATAACAGCTATAGAAAAAATCACTTGAAATAGCGGAAAAAAACAAAATATTAAGCCCAGTCATATACACAGACAGTAATGTAGTGTGTGAAATCATCAGCAACGCGTAAAAAGAGACACTCATTGAAAAGCTGATATACACCTTATTGACAATATTCAAACAAACCAGAGCAGAAATTCGATGGATCCCAGGGCACCAAGGCATTCCAGGAAACGAAAAAGCAGATGAACTGGTTTAAGAAGGCACCAAGCCAGAAGAACGCATTAAAAATAAACAAAGATTAAACGATATCCTAACATTAACAAAAAACAAAAAACAAAATGATAGAAGAAACACAAAAAAGGTACAGGGAAGAATGTAAAACGAAAGATAAAAAATGGAGTACTTCTAATCAGAATTACAAAGCAAGCCATGGCATCACGAAATCCATCAGTCAGCAAGCGAAATAAGATCAATGAATCGAATCTTAGCCGGCCACGATCTTGCAAAATACTGGCTGCATACAATGCGAATTGCGGATGATCCAAATTGTAAACATTGTAAACTGCCCGAAACATCCTGTTGTGTGTAGACCGCTATCACAGCAGTTTCCACCACCGAACTCGCAAAGAACTTATGGAATAATTATAAAATATAATACTTAATTATAATTATAATTATAATTATTTTATCGTTTTTTTTTAACCTACAGCCAATCAACTTATAAGCTTTAGCAAATTATTTTATTTTTGCTACGGAAGAAAACATAAATTTTGCCCATTTTCACCCATGTTATTGTCCCACTTTTCCTAGGCCACAAAAATACTATACCAAAGTAAACTGGACGAAATTTTCTCTCTCAAAACCTTTCCGGAAAAATAATGCAATTGCGTTGCATTTGAAATAAACATGCCCGCAACTGGAATGGTACGCTCCGAAAGAATGTATTTTTTCCATTAAAATAGTTTATTACTTTATGCTGAAACAAAGCCATAAATACTCCGACCTCCAGTTGACACCATTGAGAACCATATACCTTTTCACTCCCACCTACCGTCATCTCCCTGGTCCTCCCAGTTCAAGAAAAAATTCTTTCACACGCCAAGGAATTGTTGTTTTCTGCCCTTCCCTGCCCCACCCACCGAAGCTACCGTAAATCATGGGGCAAGCACTTACCTAGCACGTACGCCAGCAGTATCCAGATGTCCAACGTAAGCCGCTTGTGACACTTCATGGTGATTGGGTTGTTATGCTTTGGTGGCCGCAAACAACGACTTGTGCTATGGTGACTCCTTTCTTGCCCTGGTTCCGTTTTCCAAGCACACCGAAAAACTGGCTACAGAATGAGAGTAAGAAATCACTTCACAAAACCGATTTGCCGATTCCCTCCACTGTTGCTCCTTTTTTCCGGTTGTGATCTTCGCGCTCCCTTCGCTCCCCTACAACTGCACACCGGAACACGTGCAGCGGTCGCACACCGAGATGCAATTTATATTTTCAATGCAAAACCCTTAGCTGCCGGGAAAACACGAAACTTCTATTTTACGCGCACACACAGATTCACACAAAGACGCACACAGGGAGGCGCGTTCGTTCGCGCTTCCAACGCTTGAGGGAGTTTTCACTTTGCTGGGCACTCTAACGTCACCGGTTTTTCTTTTACCACCGCTATACACTTCCCCACTCACACACACTCACGCGCACATGTGTATGCTAAAGTTTCCTTCTTGTTCATAGCCTTCTTGGGGCTATGTACGACTGTGTTTGAGAGTTATTTACACCACCAACTGCCCACTTGGCTCAAACCACAATGGGAACCCCGGTATGCCGGGAGTGGGGGGGGGGAAGGCTGGCGAATCAGCGCAAGCTTTCCTTCCGCCGTCCGTCCGGGGTGAACGCCCTTTGGCAAAGCCCCCTACCGTTGACGGTGCGGTGGCAGTGGCAGAAGGGACCCGGGATGACATTCCGCCGTGGGCCGCTTTCCAGCCATGGCTCCAGCAGTGTCACAGCTGGGGAAAATTCTCACATTTTTCAATCTCATCCCGACCGTTCCGACCGCGTTTGGCCGCGTTCTGGGTTTCCTGGCCTCCTTCGGTTTTGGCGCCAAGGCGTTTTTCTGGCGCCTTTTAAAAGTAGTTCTTCCGCTGCTTTAGTTTGCTTGGCCAACAAACACACTCTCGCACATGCACAGACACTCACTCGGTAGCACTATTTTTTGCCCGACAAATAAAGAAACAAAACAAAAAACACCATCCGCTTACATTTGCACCTTATGGATGGGTACGAAGGTTTGAGCTGCTTTGGTTAGTCAAATTTATGTTTTTTTCCCTTTCGTTGCTGTTTCTTTTTTTATGGCTGCACCCGTTTACATTCGTGCCACTACTTCCAAATGCCACTTTTCATCGTCAGCTGGCTGTCGGTTTTCGCTTCACAATTTCACAAACACAGTGCGCGAGCACAAACACATGAACACAATCACGCTGAAAGAAAGAAAATGGGAAATGTGAACCAAAAAAAAAAGGATCATCCCATTTATCGCAAGCAATCGCGTTTTAAACGACTACATCTAGTAACCCATGACGAAAGCTCTTCTCTGCGAGCAAAGCTCGTTTGGTCGTTTGGTGCGATTATTTGTTCGACCGGAAGTGTGGGAAGGAAGTGGGGATTTTTGTTTTCAATATTTCTACTGCCCAACGACACCCTTTTTACACAGTTCTTTCAAAAATCCTTCTCTTTACAAAGAAAAAAGAAACTAAAAGGAAAAATCGCTTTCCTTTGCGCCAGTTTATGGGTTTGGTTGCGGGTTAGTACGGTCCCTGTGCGTCACAATTCAGAACTTCTCGAAGTAGCTCTGAGCTGTGGTGTGGCCTGCAGCAAATTGCAAATCGCATTTATCTAAATCACTTTTTCAAGCTGGAAATTCCGCACAGGAAAACATACATTTACCACCGGAAGTGCGCGGTTCTCTTTGCGGTGTGATAGATTCTTGCGCTGCTGGTTGACACGACGCTGGCTGGCAGGAATTTCCTTGCCTGGGTGGGTTGGTGGGTTGGTAGAAGGTCTGTGGACGAAACAAACAAGAAGAAAATTGATCGAATCAAAAGCGCACCAAATACTGCGGTGTAGATAGAGCTAAAGAAAAATGGTGTGAAACAGACGAAGGCCAAAATGATACCGGAAGTATAACGTTTACCACAATAACAAAACAAAAATGTCGAAAAGGAACATATTCATCTTTTACAGATCGTCGTCGTGTTGTTGTGGTTAAGCATTTTGCTTTCGATTTCACTTTTGTAATGAATTTGAGTGGAATATTTTGTCTTGGCGCTTTTTTGCTTCTCTGCAAGCATCCTCTCCCATGACTTGCGGAAAAAGTTCCCCAAAGACGATCGCCTTTTTATCTATTCTAGTGCCATGGAACTGGGTGTGCGCTTGCAAAAGCATCCCTCCTTCCGGTAAAGCTTTTGCACTTCACGACTTGTGCCTGATGGATGAAATAGAGCTGACGAATCTTATTTGTGTTCCTTTTTGCGCTACTGTTTATTTTTCCAGCGTGTCCCGTCGCCTTTATTTCAAGTACTCGCCACAATTGAGGCTGGATTTTTTGAGTGGAAATAATCATAAAAAATATCCTCTTACCAAAAAGCCTCACCGGCTATGCGCCTGAGATGGTATGGTTTCGCCAATGGAGTGTTTTTCGAATGCTTTTTTCATTGCCAGCGCGCCAGCGGATGGGAAAATGATCGCATCCAGCAATTGAAAAACGGACAAACTGTTGAGTCTAGGGGGTCGACGGAATAGCACGGGATGCACACGGGAACATTTTTCAATTTCATTACGCGACAAAAACGTTCAACGATTGCCCGTTTGTTTGCGGTGAAGGTGAAGAAGCAGGATAAATGGAATATTTATTGTAATTTAATACACCACTCCCGGCCACTGTGAAACCGGCACGGGTGAAGTGCTTTTCTTTCACAAGGAATTCGTAGAAAAACTAGTGAGGTGAACGATGTGGTACCATTTTTTTTGTTTGGTTTGCAATGCACGCAAGACTTTGAAGAAATTAATGGTCCTTATAAAAATATTCTTTTTCATATCCGGAGAGAAGTGATTCCGGGAGCATCTTTAAGGGAAGATATTCATATTTGAACAGCTCTTGCAGCATTCACTTGATGGAATTGGAATTCATAAATGGCTTGCAGAAAGCTGTGTGAAAATACTTGAATTTCTTTAAAACTTCTCATAAAAAAAAATAATTACATTAAATTTTATTAAAATGTAAAAGTTACAATTAAAGCAATTAAAAGCAGCGAAAACTGACAGTGACAAAAGAGTGAGCACTTTCTGAATGTCTAGACAAAAAATTCAACTCCAAAAAGTACCATACAACGAACGCAGATTTGTAAATCTAACATTTTTCTAGCATTTTTTAGTGTAAATGACAAGATTCTATCTCTAAGTTCACTTCATTAATATAAATTGTCCGATCTCATTGAACTATCCACTAGTATCCAGTCGATCGTTCAAATTTGCTCCTAGCTCGCCTGGTGGCAGCTGTGTGAAACTTTCGTTAGCTTGCATTATTCAACAGAGCTTTGCTCCTTTTCCCCCGGATATGACGGCTGCTTCCTGCACGACTCACGCCTGAAACTAGTCCTGTCCAATTCAGTGCAGAAAATAGGGTCACGCATACAGATACCGCTCAGGAAAAAGCCGAAAGCTTCATTCGGAGTAGCGCACAAAAGAAAAACTATGTATCCCCTTGCGAACAGGACAAGCGGAGGAGAAAAAAAATACCACACGTGCTGGAAGGCCGAGAATGACCCTTTGGTTCATCTTGTGATTCGTTTCATTTTTAATGGAACCGTTTCCGTAAGTTCAATTTCAAACCTGTCTGTTCTCCATGCAGGGTTGTTTGTAGGTCGACGATACCGGCTTTTGCTGTACCGAGCAAGCATGTTGAATGAACTATCGATTGGCAAACGTGTCATGTCTGTGAGAATAGCCGAAGAATAGACCGTTTATTATGACCTAAAAAGCAACGCTTTTCACACCGCACGGTGGTTTTGTGCAAAGGGCATACACTCTTTTACTCCACTTCTGTGTTTTTTTTCCGTCTGATGTATGCTGCACCACTACTGTACGCTTTACAATATTCGTCTTGTTTAGAATATGGGTTGATTTATGCTACAATAATGTTATTTGATACTGGTTGCACAGCATGCATTACACAACGTTGTCATCTGCAAATGTTTACACGCCGTTATTAGTTTGACCCAGTCAGATTCCACGTTAACATGGGAACGATTTGTTTGTCTATGTCCTCGTCCGCAACTCCTATATGAAGATAATATTGAATTATGTACCTGGTTGATTGCAAGTATGTGCATAAAAATGAGAAATACGTCTTCTTCACGGCTTCATTTGGAGCATAGGAGGTTTTTTGACTTGAAACTGGAAATGGTAAAAAAGGACACAAAAACCGAACAGGAGCACAGCAGATGCAAACAGCATCATTATACGCCATCTACCTTTCCCACCCATCCATTAAACATTAGATTTTGCAATGTAGATACAGGATGCCGTCTTGTGCTTTTTTATCCCAGCATCCCGGGACGTTGGGTTTGTACGTTTCAATTTCCCTTACAAAAGAAAAAATCGGTTAAATTCTCTACGAGCAACTGAAGATGTTACACCGTGTGCCCAACGCTGATGCAGTTGCAGATGGTATTTTTCTGTACCGGTCAATGTCAACCGGCGCACGGAGTTGAAGGCATTACGTAAAGGCAATGAAATCTGTGTTCTTGGAACGACGTTGGTGATTGTCTTCGTGCAGAGAATCGTTTTGTCCTGCTAGCAAGAGGAAAGCCAGAAAAGTGTAAGGCAAAATACTCTAAGAAAGAGAAGAACGAATAATTTCTTTAAGGGTTTAAAGTTTTAGACTGGGACACAGCTAATTTTCTTTACTCAAAATACGTATTGATATAATATTGCCAGATTAATTTTATAATTTAAGTTCCCTTAAATATATTTGGCAAATGACATCATTTCAAGTTAAATTAACATCATTAAAAATGCGTGAATATTCTGGGTGAACAGTTTTGCAATCGCGAATAATGTTTAAATCTATAAACTCATTTTATATTACTTTTTGCATTTTGGTTAAAAATTTCTGCCTAAATTCCAAGAGATTTAAAAAATAACAGCTTTGCTATATTTTTATAAGTGATTTCTTATTGCATTATTGTATGATCGGACTAATTAAACAAAATTGCGAATGTATTTTAAACTATGTAACTTAAGAGTTTTTTTTATTTTGAGTCTTGAGTCTTGTTTAGTACAAGGTTCTAGAATTTTGTCAATATGTTATGCAGCGAAGTAAGAAAAACGTACACGTAATAACGCCACATAAAACACATAATTTTACTTGTATTGATTGAATGACAAATCTGAACCAGCACAATGATATATTATAATTCTGATTTATTATTTTATACTCAAGTTGTCATTCGAGCTTAATCAGAACTGTTATTCTTAGCAAACTAAATCTTACAAAAGAATCTGTTTTTTCAAGGCTATATGTTAGGTGACATGAAGAACTTAAGAACTTAAAGTATCATTTCTTATTGAAGTGGAAGCCTAAAATTGTCGAGCAAACGTTTTGTTACCCTGTGGTAAGATTTATTGATTGGCAAGAAAAGCAAACCAATCTCTGTGGTCTTCCGTTTGAAATGGATTGAAAGTTCAAGGGGCCTGGTCAACTGAAGGTATGACATTCTCTACTAGATGAATGAATTATTTTACATCATGGAAAAGGTAGGACATCATAGCATACATGAACATTCCATAAACTTAGGATAATGCATTTATGTATCATCGTCCGATCGATTCCGTTGTATCAATGCTATGGTTGGAAAATTCAAGCGAAAAGCCTTTCCTTAGAATGGAAGATATGCCACATACTGCCATCTACAGCTCAAAAAAATAGACAATAAAAGACACAGGATTATGAGTCTAAACACTTTACGAGTAAAAGTTTACCTTTTAGCATGTTTTATGATTGCAGATGAACCGACGTTTTCAATCCATTTTAAGACACGTTTGGTCCTTATATGCGATTACCTTGAAATGCGATTAAAGAGATCGTTATGAATAAAACCATTATTATATGTACGGGCAGCACACAACATAAGCAACTAACATCACCTTGCCCTACAACGTTAAGGACTTTGCTTACACGCAATTTTACATGGCATGGTTTTGCACCGGACGAACGAACCGGTGTACACATCCGGGTTTCGGGTTGTTGGGTTCGAGCTGCTGCCTGTGGTCCTGTGGCTGCTTCCGATTACATCGTAGCTTTTATTGCATTTTGCAAAATTGAACAATTTCACACATAACATGCTCGATAAACATTTCGGTCTCCCTAATGGCTATCGAGATGCGGTTTGATGCAAACAAGCGCCGGCACACGCTCACACCCATAAGCTGTACTGCATGCATCGGGAGGAACAAAGAAGCTAAGCATCGTTAGTCCTTCCATCTCGGAGCATCATCGAATATCTGGCCTCAACAAGCCTTCCCGTTCCCACATTCCGCCCCGTCCATCGTGGCTGCTTCAACCACAGAAGGATGAACCAATAAATTATCCTTTAGCCTCGTACCGGTTCAAAACCCGAGCGGGTCGGCTCCCGGTCGGCTCCCGGTGCCACTTCAAAAGTTTATTTATGCGAGCAGCACACCGAGTCACCAGGGGCAACAACAGCACTGTTTTATATACATTTTTCACTAGTTTTTGCATTTACTTTCCATCGAATCGGTACGGTTTATTTTTCCTTCGCACTCTACACGAAAGCCACCTGGGCCTTGTCGGAGTATCGAATGCGCTTTTCGACCGCCCGGCTAGGAATGGTTTGTTTCGGGTGGAATTTATTTCTACCTTTTGCCTTGCAGGGACACCGGGTTACATCGAAACACGCCCTGCGCTGTAAGTGCAACCAGCCAGTCGTTCCAATTCCTCAGACCAAATCGATCGTCCGGTGGAATGTTATAAATTAAATTTTGGCCATGTCATGCAGACACCATGCCGAAGTGCGGGTGGGGGTATTTCTTGTACGCAACTGTGCAGGAGATGAAGGAATTCATCTAGATTCCTTCATAAAAAACGGGGACATGCTTGTCTGTTCGGCTAGATCTTGCTGGTCCAATGAAACTGAAAACCATGCACAACCCTTCCGACCTTTTGATGTTTTAGCTTCAATTAGAGTGAGAAAACATTCCTTGAACATTCTGCTTGCACTATCTGGATACTACTGGAATGTATCGTAGAGCATCCTGCATCAAGGATGTAGCGTCATATTTTCTCGTCTCATTAAAGCTCAGCTCATTTTGCCTGCGTAATTATTTTCAACGTGCAATGTTGTATTAAAGTTTCACATAAATAAATAAAAGCCTTTCCCTCCTCTTGGGCGCTGTGTGCGTAACGTGGTACAGAGAACGATCATTAAAATATGAATCATAATTCCATATGATAAATAATCCAACACTGGGCTTAATCATTGACACAGCGCTGGCGAAGGGAAAATGCGTTCATAACAATTGCTCACCGGAACAGAGACCAAATTTGTTCGCTTTCGAGCTCCTTCTTTTCCCACGTCCATGTCTCTCCGGTGGCCAATCAGGAGGAGTAAATATTTGTTGGTTCATTTTGGCGGGGGATGCGCTCGCAAGAAATGAGGTGACCATAAATTTCCTGCTATCAAATTTTACAGGACCAATGAAAATTTATTGCCACCGTGCTGATTGGTGCTGGCGGAGCGGGACGGCGAACTTGACCTGCTTTCCACCGCAGACCAGTATTTCCTCGGACGTGCATCCTTGCTTCTTCGAGCGAAGTTTGTTCAGCCCGACCGAAAGTAAACACACGGGCCCCGGCTCGACCGCCTCCCAAAGGAGGAATCGTTTTGTTGAAGTTACACTTTGAAGCATTGCTGGTGTGCTCGAAAGCTCGCAAGCGAACAGTGGATCAGATCGTTGGTGCGTACGCTAAAGGACGGGGATGGATCTGTGCAAGAAAAGGGTGGACCAGACCCAGCGATGGGAACGTTGATCGATTAATCTTCGTTTGATTTCGATACAGCCGTGTTAAATCAACAGAAACAATTCTGCAAAAGACTGCACGTCTTGTGTGTGAGAAAGGTCGCACTTTGCAAGACCAGAAATAAATCATAATCTTTTACAACTGGGCCGAACGTACCTAGGAAACGTCGAAAGTCAACATCAAACGATATATGAAGAGGTACAGCCCTACAACACCCGATGCCTGTTGAGATTTGCATATCTGTTTTGCATATGAAATATGGAAAGACAAATTGAAACGATACATCCCTTTAGAATTTTTACGTTTAAAATGACACACTTTAATGAAAAACATGTTATTCCCAAAAGCCTTTTGTTAAAAATATTCTTTTAGGTAAAATAAGCCTCATAGCAATACAGACTGGCCGGTAGTTACGTACGGAAAAAATAATAATTCTCTTCCACCCGATCCTTCCAAAGAAAATGTTTAAAAAATAAAGAACACTAAATTTAGCAACCATCGAAGAAAAAAATTCTAAAAAAATATTCTTTCCCTTCAACGGAGGTCTACACTTGTTTGTTCTTTTATTTGCCCAAACCCCAATCCACTTTCCCTTGCCTTTTCTTCTTTTCATAGTTTTACGGTTGATTTAAAGTTTTCCTCTCCTTAAGCCCACATTCCTGGGCGATACTTTCCCCAGACAAAGAATTGCCTCTACCCGAATGTCAGCGAAAAAGTTTAGTGGGAAAATGTGTACCAGCTGGACCAAAGGATACCGGCCTGTGGTTCCCTTGGGGCAAAATGCTCTCACCCAAACCACGCCGGTTGATGGCTAGAGTTGTGGTAAAGTTTAGCATAATTAGTTCTGCCGGTTCCATCAGTTCTTAAAAAATGTTCACTGAAGTGTTTTAAGAGGCTGAAAACAGGGAAACCCCAAGAAGAGTGGCTGTGTTTCTATCAAAGCAAAAAGTAATCAGACTAAAAAAACTGAATACACCAGAATCAGCAGATCAGAATCATGCTCATTAAGTCATGCACGTTTGCATGGCTGATAGCAAGCTGATCATGGTGGTACAGTGTAGGCGAGGGCATTATAAGCACTAACAAAGCAGATGAAACCAAATGAAATAGGGGAAAACTTTCTAATATTAACACTTACCGGAGTTAAAAAAAAACTAAGTGCTCTTAATTACCGTGTCGTAATGGAATGTGAGCTTAAATTTTGATGATGTGAAGAACTTCGCTAGACAGAGAGATTGTAATAAACGTGAAAGCTTTTGGAAGGGAGCTAGAAGCGTTGCAGACAAAGCAAATGTGACACTTACAATGTTTTACGATGGTGTTCTGGAACATGATGGATCCTTCATGAAAATCGTTTATGATGGATCCTTCATGAAAATTAATGTGACATTGTTCTTTTCAGTGTTACAATCCACACTATGATGCTAATTCAAAAGATTTAAATAAGTTTAGAAATTTTTTTTGGATGGCACAACCACCCTTGGAGGGCCAATGTTTACCAAAGCATTGATGCATTTTTGCTTTCTTTTTCTTTGACTTAGTGTACCACTTTCCAGAATGTCCAATCCTCCGACTGAGGTTTTTGACTTAGTGTATCCATAGCAGGATAGTAAATCACGGGCCTTGTAAACGGTACGATCGTCTGTCCGGCACTCCTATCGTCGTTTAACCTGTACCTGTACCTGTACCTGTAAGCTGGCACTAGGACTCGAAACCCCGGGCAACTTTCTCAGTTGAGGAGCTCCGGATGTCGTCTGGCTCCTGAGATCTGCTGGTATCTATGGTTCGTCTCCTAAATACAGTCGAGATTAAGCCGCAGTTGTCATTGACTGAAACTGTAACGTGAGTGCGCATCTCGAGATTATTGTTCTATGTATGTTTTTATATTTAGATAACAGGGTTACGCAGCCCACCGGATACATAATAAATAATCAAATAAATAAAATCTTGAGTATGGGGGGCGGACAAAGTCTAAATGGAGCCGAAAATATTAGCTTAAAAATGTTCAAATTAAGTAGAATCGAAAAGATCAGGGTTCAACAAACCATTAAATGGAATTAGCAATATTTGTACATTTAAAGTTTAATTCATATGTGTAATATGTTTTACATGAACACAATAAACATACATTTTTAATATCTGCCTTACACAAAAATCAATTTTTTTTAAATGAAATAACAAAGCAAATCATTAATTCTTTAGTAATCACGTTTATAACGTTAAAAGTTATAAAATCATCTATCAGTCATTTTGAATAAAATGATTGTTGGTACAACCATTGCTACAGACCATTGGTTGCTGTGACTAAAACATCGTTTTACAATTCCAATTATTTAACTACTACTCAAGGTCTATTAAGGACTACAGATCGATGCATAGCTCACATGTAGCAAACCATTTTCCATCTGTGTTTGACAGTTCCCTGAAAAAGTGTTTACAAACAAGAGAGCACCGTGAGGGCATGAGCTTACGGCTTTTGCGAACATTTAACTCAATCTTCGACACATCATCTGAATTTTGGTGAAGCCTATGGTTAACGTTCCGCCGTATTACCCGAATACGAGTGATCCGGCTATCAAAAACGATGAATGCAATGGCCACATGGTGACTCTAGCGTTTTCATACACGGCGTCGAACGTGTTAGCACACTCGAATGGTTTTACACAGTTAAGCTAGTTCATTTACTTTTTAAGAAACACACTACTAGGATTTATGAAATAGTTAACAACAGAACAAACTCTGGATCTGCACTTTTTTAAACAAATATTGCTACGAGCACTTCAAATGCACTTGTGAAAATCCAACGCATGCTATAATTTGCTTTTTCATGGGACTGTCATTTTTCTTTCCCATGGTCTGCTGTCATTTTACTCTATATGCATCGACCTGTTATCCTTTATAGACCTTGCTACTACTTTTGAACTGATTTCTAATAATGAATTTTCTAACATATTTTATAGAGCTCAATGAACTAAGGCTTTTCCGCTCACCTTAAAAAAATGTTTATTTTCGAAAGGTAGTTATTTAAGAGCTTAGAACTTGAGGTGAGTTTCTCTGAAAAATCAAACGCACTACAGTCTACGGTCGATTTAATTGATTGGTTTGAGCAATTAAATACTCTTTAATTTATTTTTAACGATAGACAATTGTCTTCGATAAAAAAGTTTTATTACTTCACAGCCTAAAAATGACAAACTTACTTTAATTAATCACGTACTTCTTTTCATTCGCCTTTAGAAACAACAGAGTTGTTTAAAAACTTTTCAAGCAGAACATCATTAAGTGTTGCTAAGTGAACAGTTTAGCACAGCACGCTTTGCGCTACATTTTTGCAATCGCCTGTAATTTATTCCAATAAATTTGCCTAATCCTTCATCACTTCCTTACCTATACCAACACCTTCTCCGGTTACAATCTAATCTACCTCGGAGGGACTTTAAAATAGTCGTTCGCAGCGTGTGCTTCCGCTCGGTAAACCACTTTCCTTTTGGTCGCTTTCCCGCTTTCGGAACCACTTTTCATTCATCCTGTCCTGTCAACTTGACCGAACCCATGAACCGGATATTTATCTTCAATCATGATCCGGTGGAATTAATTATCTTCCGCTTGACAAATTCATATCGACATTTATTTTTCGCTTTTGGTAGTGATCAACATCACTCGCCGTTGTTTGTTCCCTCCTTTGCCGGAAATCGTCACCTCCTCCCCTTTGACGACGAGCCCTTCGTTGGAAGTGAGGAAAATTTCACAAAACTGATAGAACCGTGCAACCCATTTACGAACCACCGCAGGTTATTTCATCCCAGGCGGCTGTTCCCAAACTGTCAGCCCTTCGGAGGAGCATAAATATAACCAGTCGGTTGTGGAAAAGCCTTTAGCAGGAAGGGAACGCAATTTAATCGGGAAAACTTCCTCGTTTTCGGCACAGGCACAAAGTTCCTTGCGTCCTGTGTTGGGTCACTTGGAAAAGGAGTAATTTTCGAAATAAGCGAACGGAAAAGCGTTCATACTCTAAAGTGAGCAGGAAAAAGAGAGAAAGAAACATTGAATCGGATCGATCATGATGATACTGATAATGATGTTGATGGAAATGAGCGCAACCCTGCGGGGGCTCAAATCTTCCTACGAAAGCAAGAAAAATGCTTCCATAAACTCGTTCCTCCCTTTCCAATGAAAAATTGGTGCTTCAAAAATGAACCTTCAATCTGAATGAGGCTTATGGGAGGAGAATTATGGTTGAAAAAAAAACTTTTTCCCTTTTCTGTTACAACAAGAAAGCAATCTTCGATCGGGCAAGCTTAAACAAAAATACACAGTACAGCGGACTGGCAAAGAAAAAGCAAAAACATTTTGAAGCATAGCGAAAAATCTGGACAAACTGGAAGGAAAATATTTCTCGGAAGCAAGACCCCTTACGGCGGTATTGTTTGATGAAGGAGTTGAAGGGCTGAATGGGGCACAACCATCTGACAACCTGGGAGGAGCGAAAGACACAACAACTCTAGCAACAAATTAAATTGGTCAACTTTCCGTAGTTTCTTTGTGTTTGTTTCTTGCCAAACAAGATAAATAAAATTGTCTCATCGTTAACAGAAAAGACAAATAGCCGAGAGCGAGCAGTACGGCAGCGAATATTTATTGGTCCATAACATATTTGTAAACGTTTGTGGGGAATGAGGTTGTAAAGGTTTTTTCAAATTATGTAAAGGTTGTAAAAGGAAATTGTACGCTCCCGTTTTCTACCCTTACTTTATTAAGCGTACAATCAGATACCATGATCAAAAACTGATTAAATCTCTGAAAAAATCAATCCTTGCGATGGGACTGTATTAAATAAGTCTCAAAATCGCTTTACGAATAACTAAGTCCGCAAAAGGTATGATCAACACACAGACCCTGCAATCAAATTATTATTCGCAGTTTAAGGTCTTAGCAACGGGAACTTCATTTCAAACTTCTAGTACACAAAAAACACAACTGCAGCCACTACAGTTCGTTGCATATCGTCCGATTCGTCGAGCTTTTTTGTTTGCGCGATATTGGTTGACAGATTTTGCACGATTCCTTCATTTCAAGCTGTCTTCAACACGACCCAATGTTTGATGAATTGTGTAGCTCTGCACCGAACGGAAAGTCGCGCTCGAGAAATAGAGCAAAACATGAAATGCAAAATTTCAAGAACTAATCTACAAAAACATGTTTACCACTAGGATTATACGATACGGGCGATATTTCTTGGTGCGAACGTTTGTTTGTTTTGACGTCCGTTTACGTGTTGCCTTCGTCGTGTTTTGCATAGGAAGGGAGTTAAAAACGGGATTTCGCTTCATGGTTGCCGTTCTGCGTCGAGCAAAGAAAATCCTCTTATCAAATCCTTTGGTCTGTGACAGACGGATGGATAAATTGTTGTTAGGACATTGGTATACTATTGATTGGAGATTTTTTACGTTTTTTTTTGCCTTACCTTAGGATGTACATCAACTAACCAACGTTTTCAGATTCCAACATGTGGATCAATCAACCAACGATTGGTTTGATAGAAACGGTGGACGTGTTGTTTGCGAGAGACAGCCGTACAATGAACTTTTTTCTGCTTATTTTTCACTGTTACTTGAATTGGGTGGCTACGTGTTGAGTGCAACCTTTCGTCAATCAATGGAGGAATATAATGCTCAGCACCTCTAAAAAAAAGAATGATCATTTCTAAAATAATCTTGCAATTTAAAGAATATCATAAAAATTACTGCTGTTCATTTTTGATACTTTTTTTTATAACTCTACTACCCGAGAACAAAGAAAACTCAATTATGAAGTCTAACAAGCTGATTTTTTTTAATTAATATTTAAATTATTGTCATAAAATGTTTAACCACGACGGATCATCATGTAAACGTGGAGATTACAATTATTCATGAAGAAGACTCCTAGTATCAGTTAATGATTTGAAGTTTAAAAAAATAAAAAAAAAAACATGATAAACATAAAACACCAATGAAACCCTCTCATCAAACACAAAGTCTTTATATAAGCTCAACATTTTATGAAAACGAAAGAAAAAAAATCATGACGTCATCACGATCGTTCGTTAATTTGAAACATTTCATACGACATTAGAAAATCATGTTGCAAAACTTGTCACGTAACTTTTACACATTAATGTTTTAATTTTCTTTTTTCAAATTGATACTGCTAAGATAACAAACAACAACTACAATAAAGGTGAATATCGTAGGGTTTTGCGTTTTAAAAGACCCAAGTCCAAGGTAAAGTAGAGCAACGTAAAAAACAAAATCTTTTCTCTTTCTTTCACTAGTTGCGTTTCTTTTTTTTAATTCAACAAAAATTGAAAAAAACGGTAATGGATCTACTATTTATCGGCGCTACAACCGCTTTGCGCACCAATCTCTGAAACCGCTCACGGTTTCGCGCCGTCGTCTGCCAATCCGTTATTCTGGCCTTGATGGCGGACTCCTTTACGCCATCCTCCCACCACATCTTGGGCCTACCACGCCTGCTCTGTCCATGTGGACGGCCTAAGAGGACCTTGCGGGCTGGGTCGTCCGGGTCCATGCGTATAACATGACCAGCTCACCTATGCATAGATTAATCTATTAATAGATTTAATAAAAAATGACAGGAACGATAAAGTTGAAAATCTCAGTTTTATTTTTAATCTGATAGTAACTGATCTAATTTCATCGCCCGGCTAGCTCAGTCGGTAGAGCATGAGACTCTTAATCTCAGGGTCGTGGGTTCGAGCCCCACGTTGGGCGCTTACAGACGACTCTTTTTATTTAAACAAGATGTTAGGATTTCTTTATTAGCTTGAAAATAACCTTTATCTTCTAATGAAATAATTCCATTGACAAATTTTCCTCCCAGTTTGAGCACCATGTTGCTTTAATGGATAAGAAACAAAAAAAAAAACAAATAACTAGCTCTCCATTATCAGTTATATAGCTCAACAGATCAACTTTATTGTCAGCAACGAATTCCCCCACCCACTTCTCTATTTCATTTAAAAAATATACAAAACTTCCGCGAAACCATGGGTGTAGTATTCATCATTATTCATTTGCTTTCCACCGGAACGCACCAAACAGTAAATTCAATACCCAAAGAAGTCAGTCGCACGGAACAGTTGAGTCAGATGAATAGATTGCTCCAACACCAGAGCACGGGAAACATGGCATGGCATTACTCACTCGCACAGCAGTCACACTAACTAGCGGCCAAAAGCGTATGGATTACGGATTCGCAGAAAGGTCGAAAAATCTTAAAAACCGTACGGCGGGTGGAAAAGCTTACGCTGTGTAAAATCAACCACCCAGCAACACACAATAGGGGTAGCGTAGCTCATCACCATGTTAAAAAAGAAGGAAACAAGCGAACCACCACGCGGCGAAACAAAGATCAAAAAGGAAAGGAAAGGAAAGCTCCTTAAAAAATGAGGCCACAAAGGCAAAGACCTATCAGCACTATCAAAGCACGCAGCATCCGCCGTGACGAAGGTACGTGTTTAAGCCGATGTTCCTTCGCGATGGGGAAAAGCATATTGCAAACGCTCCTTACCATCGAAATACCTGAGGCAATGGCAGAAGGATGGTTCTGGGCTTTCCGTGTGCCGTACACGGAAAGCTTTGTTAGGTGCGCCACTTCATAAATCATTTTGTTTTTTTCTCTTCCTTTTCCTGTTGGTAAGGCCACGGACATGGGGTCCTACAGAACTGTTTGCAATATTCTTCAGCCATGCTTCAGGTTTGCGCGTGTCATATTTTCATCAGTCACGTGAGCCCTCACCTGTCCAGGCTGTGCTTTCTTATCTTATTCCTTTCTTCGATGGAGTTTCGAAGCAGCTATTGACTCTTACGAGAAGATGGGTAGGTGGGTGGGTATCGTGTCGAGCGTCGTAGTGAGGGAAGGCCCGTAATATGTAAAGACCATTAATAAGCTGACGTGCCTTTTACATCCCAGCGCTACCTTTCACACGCGCAATCATGAAGGCGCCGATGACGATGATGAGATGTCGCGTATCCGTTTCATTCTTCAATCTTTTAGCGCGGACTGAAGGACGTTCCGGGAGGTTAGTTTGACAGCGACGGAAGCAGAAATTTGTCACTCATTGAACAATGGGAACGAGCACCGTTACTGTGGGGCAACTGTGGAGCAAAGGAATGACTTTGTCGAGTCATGCAGTGTCCTTGTCAAGCAATAAGCCTTTTTATGTCATTCGATAGACATGCTGAGATATAATGAAGAAAGGCAAAGTCATAAAACTCGACCGAAATACGAGGCCAATGAACCCAAAGAGAAGAAACTAATCTCAATTACGGTAGCTTACGCGTATTTTTCTACACTGAAGAATGAAGACGAGTTTTTAAATCACTGAATATTTGTACTAGATTTTAATTCAAAATTTAGTAAATAAAGTGAGATATAAACTAAATTTAAGGTTTACATTATTTCTGTTTTTAGACATTTTGTTTGAATGACTTAAATTAAACATTCTTTCATCAAGAAGAGATATGTCAATTTATATTTTGAAGATGGCTCAAATGCTGTTTGAGTGAGCTTAACGTATGTAAACGCGTGTAACATATCGAATCATTCATCTTCTATTGCATTAATGCAATCAAGTTGCGTTCATCCGCTAAACGTAGCGAATGAAACAATTCTCTCAGCGAGCTAGAGCGCAAGAGAGATTTCTTCAAGCAACATTTAAAAGGCGTGCTGATAGAGATCGCTTTTATTGACGTCAGTCTCACATTGGCGCTTGCCAGTAGCTGATCATGGAGCGCGCCTGTATAATAGTGCTATTCTGTTTGGTGAAATGTACGATCGTCCAACTGCTTTTGTAAAAAAAGTTTAATAATCGTAAAGGATTCGAAACATTGTGCTTATATTTTTACCTCTCCATAGTCACTATAGCAGATCTCGATCCGATACGGTCAGGTTTAGATGAGGATCCACCGGAATATACTTTCATGCCGAACGAACGAACTACAATCGACGGTAACTATAAGTTGTTAGCAGACATTCGTTTAACAATGCCTTGAATATACATCTCTCTCTACAGATTGTCATTTGAGACACTACAGATACGGTGACAGAGGCTTGGTGGCACCAGCATTTGCAAAACCAGCTTTTCTAACGGAGTTTGCACACATTGGAGCAATCGGTTGGACGCAAAAAGATGGCAAAATTATATGGGCCTGTGGGGGATCGTTAATATGGAACAATTTCATTATTACAGCCGCTCACTGTACAGCAAATGATGAGTTGAGTTGTGCTGTTGATCATAAAATATGATCATTTCAAAACTCATTTCTGTTTTTTTTTTCTACAGCAATGTATCCCCAGACGTAGTTCGTTTTGGAGATCTGAACATATACAGCGATGAAGATGATACGTACGCACAACAGATAAAGATCGTGAACATCATGCGTCATCCGGAGTACAGCTTTAGATTGAGATATTACGATATAGCGCTCATGAAACTAGAACATGATATCACGTAAGGATTGACTTGCTTTCATTTGTTCGTGAAACGCAGTGTTTAAGTGAATTCTTTTACAGTGTTCACGAGACAGTAGCCCCTGCTTGCCTATGGCTAGACGATGAGGTACGTTTCAAGGAGCTTGAATCCGCCGGATGGGGTCAGACAGGATTCGGTAAGTTTGATTGATTGAATTTGATTTGAGTTGATTGAAAAATGCTCTGTTTTGTTGCAGGTGAAGCTCCAACGCCAATTTTGTTAAAAATTACCCTCAAACCCATGAGCAATGAAAACTGCACCGTACATTACACTTCTTCAACCGTTCGGGGATTGGAAAGAGGGCTCGATCCGCATCACATTTGTGCCGGAGACGTTCGTATGGATACATGCTTGGTAAATATAATCGCCTATAGTTCTTTTTGCATTCTATATTATTATGCTCACACTGAATATCTCACAGGGTGATTCCGGTGGTCCTCTGAATGTACGGCTGCAGCACAATTACAAAGTAACACCTTTTCTAGTAGGGCTAACCTCGTTTGGTAGACCTTGTGGGCAGTCTCATCCCGGAGTGTACACACGGATAGCACCATTTCGTTCGTGGATTCTGGAAACACTTCAGAACAACAGTCTCCCTGACCTGTCCGATAGTGACTTGGACCCTGCCAACTGTGCTTTGCGACACGTTGCAATTCGACAGCTGGCAATTTCGAACGTTGTAACGAACGAATCTGGTGTGTACGAATCGTTTGATATCGGACGTCAATATATAACGACAGACTACGTTGGTGAAATAGTAGAGTTGAAGTGGCCGGATACAATTTCCCCACAGCGTAACAATTGTATGGGTTCCATCATCGACCGTGACACGGTGGTTACACTGGGTGATTGTGTCTTGCATGAAGGGTGATAAAAACATGAGCGACTGAATGGGTTGGATATCGAATATACGTTATATTATATTTTTAGGCAACAACCGACGCATGTATCGCACGGAATAAGAACAGGCGACTACTATCTAGGTGTTGCAGTTCGGAAGGACACAATCTACAGCATAACCGCGATACATTTGCATCCAAATTATACTAAAGGATCCTATTACAACAATATAGCTGTTTTGAAGATCAACGGATCGTTCAACATTTTGCCTGCTTGCATCTGGAATGCTGCAGACCCACCAGATCGATTGATGGAAATCACAACGCTTGGTCGGGTTGATTTGAATGTGTTTCAGTATAAAGAAAATACCATTCATGGTAGGAAGATGAGCGATGTTTTGGTGCCGCTTCAGTTGATACGAACTTGTATATCTTGTGTTATCTCTTGTAGATACAACCATCATGCGACTTACGCCTAACGTTTATGCCTACGACAACAGCAACTGTCCACTGGCCGCTCAGTATCGGGATAAATTGGATCAAGGAATTCTACATCAGCATCTGTGCTTTGGCAATGACCCATTTCTAGTTCCTGAGGTGTGTGATCTCGCCCAAGGGGGACCACTTCAGCGTTCAGTTTTTCGCCTCGAACGCCATTACAAGCATGTGTACGGGCTGAGCCTCTTTGGAAGAGATTGTGGTTACGGTGAGCCTGCGGTAGCTGTCCGATTGCATGCTCACATGGATTGGTTGGAGTCGGTGCTTCTACCCACAAAGGCATCGAACAGAAAGCCGCAATCGGACGATGCCCTTCAATTTATCAACACTGATCTGGAGCTGTTTGATCGCTGTGACTTTTTTGACCGTTCGGTGGGACTGTGCGTTCCCGTCGAGCGTTGCAGAGGAGTTCGGCAGCGTTTGGAACGCAACGAGGGAATGATATTTTGTGGCAATGGAACGATCGTATGCTGCCTACCAAAGAACGTGTTGGATGACGAACAGCTTCTTCACGATGAAGATCAGCAGCTAGAGGATTGTGAAAATCGTTACGAAGCGTTCCGTAGGCGAAACTTCCCCAGCAGCACGGAAATGCCTTCACCACAGCCACATATAGTAACCTATTTTTTTGCATTGCGGACACGAGCAACGAAATGAATTACTTTTGTTTTCCATTTCAGGTGCAAGTAGCATGGACGGATGCGATGCGTAACAAGGGAGTTATTGTGTGTTTAGGTTTTCTCATTACCACTGGAACGGTGATTACGAGCGCGGCATGTACCGAGATAGAAAACCGAAAACCCAATATGTTGCTATTAGGTTCCTTTGGCAGTCGGTATCAAGATGTTGGTATAGAAGCTCCGATTAAAACGATCATACGCCATCCTCAATATGATTCTGTTACGGGAGCAAATAACGTTGCTCTGATAAAACTGCACAATCCCATAGAACCTTCGGCAGCTGTCTACCCTGGGTGTTTGTGGAGAAATGCTACACATACACCGCTAGTGGCAACACTACAAACCATAAGTATGTTAAAAGGCTAAGCTGTGAGATTTTTTAAACACATTGCATTTTTTGTTATAGAAGCACGATCACAACTACGGCAGACATCTGTAAATCCGTTGTATTCATCTGATTGCAAG
Source organism: Anopheles epiroticus (assembly GCA_000349105.1). Lineage (NCBI taxonomy): Eukaryota > Metazoa > Arthropoda > Insecta > Diptera > Culicidae > Anopheles > Anopheles epiroticus. Next base: position 143,568 of record KB670848.1, read on the forward strand.
CAGCAAGCGAATGGCCCTGTGCACGATGGAGAATTTTGCATGTTTCCGGACGCCTTGAAATCATCCAGCTGTCCTAACACCGGAGATCCTATCGTGTGGCAGGGTAAAGGAACAACAAATGCTCCTGTTGAGTATTTGATTGGACTATACAGCCATGGCAATTGTGAACCTGATAAGCCGCTTATTAATAGCCGCATTTCAGATTATGTCCCTTGGATAATAGAAACCCTTCTCCTTGAAGCATTCTAAACAAAGAATGTTCTATTTCCAATTGCCGAGTGTTTTGTTGTTTCTGTATATTTAAAACAAACTTTTATGTATAAACCAATAAAACGTTCCAATCTAAGCTACTGATTGCAATCTTTAGTTTAATCTTGACTTAACACATCAAACATCACGGGATTTCCCTTTCCGGCATTTAGCAGCCAAACATGCGCTTCCAGGCGGCACACAAACAACAAACGCTCTCGCGTGCAAATTCCCACTCTTCCTACCCGTGTTAGTTGGCGTTAGATCGATGCGCGTGATCTGACGTACAGGTTAACAGTGCCTTCCATGGCTGAGATGCGGCAAAGATGCATGCGAACCGGTTTTTCGCAAGTATGAGTGTACTCGAACCGGTTGAGATGAGAAAGAGAGATACACTGCGCTTTAACCGAGCGACGAACCCATTGCATGCGTTAGTAGGCGATCAACAGCAGCGAAGCGATAATGGTGTGTGATTGGGCACTGCCTTTAGTGCTCGTTATTGCGGCACTACCGTACTGTAGGTATAGGATTCCACAGTATTTGCTTGTTTTGTTCAATACGTGTTTCGTTTCACAGGTGCGTGCACGTTGTATCCGATCAGTCCAAACTTGCCAGAAGATGAGTTTGATATGATGTTAGCGAACGATAAAATATCACTGGATGGTGAGTAGTTCCAGATAAGAGAAAAGTGTGTGTAAAACAATAAACCTTTTTTAACCAGACTGTCACACAAGAAACTGGAAAGACGGTTTCGAAGGGTTAGTGGCACCGGCGTACGGACAGCCTGCCTTATTACGCGAGTTTGCCCATATTGCCGCGATCGGCTGGACGGGAGCGGATGGAACAGTGATCTGGGGCTGCGGTGGCTCGCTTGTATGGGAGAACTTTATACTCACTGCGGCGCACTGTGCGGCAAACGATGAGTATGCAATCAATCGATTTTCACTTTTGTTCTAGGTGCATTTGATTATCGTGGTTTTGTGCTCACTTGCTTTTTATTCACTCCTTGCACAGAGACGTTGCGCCGGACGTGGCACGAATGGGTGACCTCAACATCTACAGCGATGAGGACGATGAGTTTCCACAGCAGTTGCGAATCATAAAAATCATACGTCACCGGCAACACCGGTTCAGTGCAAAGTATTACGATGTGGCGTTAATGCAGCTGGAGAAAAATATTACGTGAGAAATCAGAGCGCGGGTTAGAGCTGCCCAAAACTGGAGAAGTTTATTTGTAGTGTTGGTGGGCCTTATTTCAAAACAAAATCAACACAATCTCCTTTCTTTCGATCTAGGGTACACGAAACGGTGGCTCCTGCCTGTCTTTGGCTTGAGGACGAGGTACGCTTCCCGAAGCTCTATGCTGCCGGCTGGGGTAGAACAGGTTTTGGTGAGTAATGGGATGCAATGGGTATTCCTAAGAAAATCCCATACTTGTAGGGATTTTGTAGCAATCTTAAGTATTGACACTATCGTTTAGGTGAGGATAAAACGAACATTTTGCTGAAGGTTGATCTTACTCCAATGAACAATACGGAATGTTCGCGATTCTACACCTCTTCAGAGCGTGGCTTAAGGAACGGGCTGCACGCTCACCATCTTTGTGCGGGTGACCCGAAGATGGATACCTGTCCGGTAACACTATTTAAAAGTTTCCTTTTTAATTTAAAACATTTGAGCTTCTTCTGGTTGGTATCTTGATATAGGGAGATTCTGGTGGCCCGCTCCACGTTAAACTGTTGCACAACGCCAAAATGACCCCGTTTCTGATAGGCGTTACATCGTTCGGCAAACCGTGCGGGCAAGCTAACCCGGAGGTGTATGCACGGGTGTCCAGCTTCGTCGAGTGGATCATCCAGACGCTTCAGGAGGAAGGGGAGCTTGCAACGGTGAAAAAATTTCAACCTTGGTCCTGCGCATTACGTTATGTACATGTACGCGAGTATGAAGATGATGTAGTCGTTTCAAGGGCAAACAATTTTGAAACCTACAACTCCGACAAAGCTCATCTCAAAGGGGGCGATAGCAGACAGAGGGTGGATATTATGTGGCCGAATTCGATTGTTCCCGTACGGAATAACTGTTCAGGTGTGCTCATTGAACGGGACGCTGTTGCAACGCTGGCGGATTGTGCCTCTCATATGGGGTATGAAAGATTAGAGCGGAGCTTAAGAAATCCAACATAATTAACCATGTATTCATCTTTTAGTGCAACCCCGACTAGTGTGCGACTAAGCAATGGAAACTTTATCAACGTTACGGAAACCATCGTCCATCCAAAGTATAACCCAGCAGCAGGACCTTACTATAACAATATAGCTATTTTGAAGCTGCCGTATCCGGTTTCAATTATTCCTGCCTGTGTTTGGTACAATGACACCATACCCGATCCGGAGTTTGAAGTACTCGGTAAAGGTCGTGCTGATCTGATAGGCTACAACCGTGACGAACGAATTACGATTTTAGGTATAACATAAAACTGGTGTACATACTGCGCTTATCTAAAATATTCTTTAACAATTTCCACATTTCTTTGCAAGATCCTCGCATTATTGCTGTTTCACCCCGTGCCACGTTATACTCCAACAATGAGTGTAAGCTGGCTGAACAATACCGTGCCGTCCTTAGCAACGGACTTCAAAAGGAACACATCTGCTTCCAAAATAAACCTTTCGTAGTACCTAGCACATGTAATCAACACTTTGGCGGTCCTATTGAGCGAGAAATGTGGCGCTTTACACGATACTTTAATTATGCTTACGGAATGAATCTGTTCGGTCGTGACTGTGGCTTCGGTGAACCGGCCGTAGCCGTGCGGTTTAACGCACACAAATCGTGGTTGGAATCAGTTCTGCTGCCTGACTCTGTCAATCAAAGAAAACCGACCACTAGTGGATCGGGAGATGAGGTAATCTTCATCAACCCAGATCTTCAGTTAAACGATCGATGTAGCTATGGAGGAGGCGTACACGGTGTTTGTGTAGTGCATGATAATTGTCCCAGTATACGTCAGCGAATGGCAAACAAGGAATCGGTTATTCTTTGCTCAAATGGTTCGGTGGTATGTTGTCCTCGGGAGGAAATGAAAAATGGCCCAAGTGGGATTGAGAAGGAGTTTAATGAGTGTGAACAGCGTTATGCACATCTTCGTAAGCAGAGACAGCAGCGTTGGAACGGCTTTCAACCATTAAATTTAAGATTGCCTCATTTTGTAAGTAATGTCTGCTAAATTTGTCACAAAAAGTATTAAATTGTGTTTTTTTTACAGGCTGAAATAGGATGGGAAGAGGGATCGCAGATACAATTCCAGTGCCTTGGGTATCTTATCAGCACGCGGGCTGTCGTGGCGGCTGCGTCCTGCTTGGTGTCGAAGGAGTTCTACCCAACCGTCGTCCGTCTGGGAAGTGTTCGATCTGGGCAATTCTCCACCGATATAGCTATCATTCCCATTAGCTCGGTAGAAATTCACCCACAGTTCAATGAAACTACATTCGCAAATAATATTGCTTTGATGAAGCTAGCCACGCCGGTGCAGCCAACCGTACATACGTTTCCTGGATGTCTGTGGCAGAACACAACTCATACTCCAGTGGAGTCGATAATATATCGAGGAGGAGGTACGTTAAAAGCGCTATTCCATGCACATAAGTTATTAAAAAAACTGAGTTTTTTCATTCAACAGATAGATTTGATCCCATACATCCAATGTACGTGAGGGATTGTAATGCGCGGTTTGCCAGACCTTTCCCAGACCCGCGAATCACGTGTATGCTTCCGGGTGTTTTCGGCACCGGGGAGTACTGTTATCCATCAGGAAGCCCGATTATTTTCAGAAAGAACGAAGACACCAATCTCTTCACTGAGTACCTGGTCAACATTTACAGTCATGGACGGTGTAATTCGACCTCTTTGCGCATTGTGCATCGTGTTGCAATGTACATAGACTGGTTCAAGGAGGTTTTACAATGAATGTAACATGATACAAACAACTTCTTTTACCTTTTTTTAAAAAAATGGAATAAAGTACGCGGAGCGTCTGCTCTGGTATAGAATCATAAAATTGTGAGTGTGTGTTTATTCGTTTAAAAAAAATCTATCAGGATCATCTAATCAGGCTGTTCCCGAAATATACGGTTTATGGTGACGCTTGAATAACCGTGTTTTGTATATCCGAGTAAGGTTTTTTTTTATAATGTTTTGTGCCCATAAATGACTACAGCTAGTTAAATTCATATTTTTTTATTCGGTAGTAACGGCCGTATTGCTTAAAACTAAGTTTTTACAATTCTTTAATGGAGTTCATTCAATATTGCCGCTACAATCCATATTGGCTGGGAGACATTTCTTTCTTCATATGTTATCATTCAGTTAAATTCATATATATGTCATCAGATTTTTACAGATCAGTTTAATTTTACCAGAAATATAAATTCTTTTCTATTGTCCAACTGATATGTTAAAACGGTACAAATCGCCCATGAAGTAAATTTTAAAACTTTTACGGGTTTCTCTTTTGGAGAACGCTATATTTAAATCAGTTATCTAGTGTGATTGGTTTGTATGTTTGTTGTTGTATGTATGTTTTGGGATTCACTAAACACCGATATTTATTGGTATAGTAACTAGACTAATGTTTTTTTTTATTAGTTCATATGAAGAATATGTCTTGAATCGTCAAAAGCGCGCAAAAACTTGTTTGGTTCTGCTTTTAACTTTAAACAGTGCTTGCGTGCCTTTACATTTCTATTATATTCCTGCTAATTTAGATTAATACTTTTGATCTCGAAAAACGTTGATTTTATTCTTCCTATGCGTCTTGGCTTTGAGTTTTTTCGGTGAAGATCTCATTTTTGTTGCCTTATGTGTATGAGCAATGTAAGTACCAGATAGCTTTTACTTATAGGGCCGACGTGACTGTTTTCTCTTTTGGAAAGTACTCTGAGTTGAACAAATAATTATTTACGTTTAAAGATCAAATTGAAATAAACTGATTTTAGTTTGTTCGCTATAGTTACAACGCAAATAAAACTAACAAATTATTAAGCAATACGCCCTGGCCGTCTATACTTAATTAAAAAAAAACTAACAAATTAGTGCATTTCATTAGTTTAATTCATTTATAAGCCAATTCTTGGATGTTATACAGGTGACTTAATGCAATTTTATATTCGATGAAAGTAAGATATATCCATCTGAAAAAAAGTTATAATCTGTGACATGTTTAGCGTAACTTCCTGTTCGCTGCTAGTAAACGTCTCAGCGAGTAAATATCAATTTTCATCAGCTAGGGCTTCATTTGAGCTGTCAAGACTTTCATCGTAGCCTGAGTTGCGAACAAGGACAACTATTTCGGTTGAACTCAGAAGGAAGAAGACGCATCACAAACCTTAATCCAGCATACTTCTTAACGTTATAGTGAGGTAGCAACATCTTTAAATCCTGGAAACGGAAACCTTGTCACTACATCCCTACCTTAACGATACATCGTAACGGAGTTTCTTTTGCCCCGATCGTTCTTAGTTCCATGCCCAATCTTAGACCGGTTGTACTCTTAAAGCTATCGAACACTGTGCTGTAACAAAACTGTCTTGTTACCATGCTTGCCAAGGCAAACGTTGGTCGAGTTGTTACTTACTAACGAAGCGGATCAAACCTCTAGTTGCCTGATGAGAATAATGCTTTTCTTCTTTTGCAAGCGCTTTTTCTCCTTTCCACGGGTATATACACATAGAGAAGAAACACGTACGGGGATTTCAGTTCAGGCGTACTTTCCTCAGCTCTATCGTTGCAATCCGGCTACTTTCATTGGCAATCAGCACCACACCGTCACTTCCGCCTATCGATGATTCGTCCTCGAAACCACCAGAGGTCTCGATGGACTATTTCTGATGAATAGTAGCAAGTAAAGAAGTAGCTCCCGGTGGCACAGAAAAACAGACTTTTCCATTTGCAATCACTAAGGGTAGCATTAGTTTCGACTGATTTCACGCCGTTGGACTATGTGGTTTTCATTTTCCCTTTTTTTATACCCTTCACCGCAAAAGAGAGCTCGTTGATGAGCTTTTAAACTTCGAACCTCCGATAAGGACACAAAAATGGAATAGGATAAGCTGAAACCCAGCAGAATGCTCTCACAAAAGAATGAATCTTGGCAAGAGCGTAAAGAGAAAGCAGCAAAAATCATTTAGCACAAAGCGTGAAACATAAACAGATCCTCCACCGGCACGAAAGGTAGACGCGATAGAAAATCATCAACGAAAGATCCCCGGGTGGGAAATAGAACGGAAAATTGTCTGATTCGAGAAGCAAGACCACCTCTCCGGCTGGATGCGGGAAACCTTTGGTGCTAATGTAGCAGAAGCGGAGACGAAATTGCTTCGTCATTCGGTACGCGCCAAAAGGCTTTGCGGCGGTGGACGATGGCCATTAAAAACCCATCATTCTGCGTGCCGAACAGTAGCTCGCAATCGAACCGCTCCCGGCAGTGGCATTACTTTCAAATTTAATCCTACGTCAAGCAAAAAGGGCTGCGGGAAGTGGGCAGTTCCCTTGGATTTGTAGGTGATAGTAAAGTCGTTTCAAAGATAAGCTTATTAGCTCCAGTTAAATTAAAATGAAATTAGAACAGATTAATTATATCTGCATTTTCTTTGTTAATTGATGAAAACAAGGAAAAATACCGCAAATAAATTAAAATGATTTAAATTATTCTGAGCAGTCTTTTTCAAGCTAATTTTCTTATACTACTGTGAACATCATCATAATGTGATGCATCATTTCCTCATGCCTATCGCTCATTTCCTATTATTCCAAGATGTCGCATATTTAGTATGTATCGACAAAAGCAACACTTCTTAATATTTTTCGATCAGAAGCAACACAATCTCAACGAAAGCACTAGTTTCCACTCATAATCTCATGTCGACATCGGTGACCTAATTTGTGTTTACCATTCTTCGTACGGAAGCTTTCCCTTAAGCCACCGCTCGAACATACATGCTGGAAGTCTCCGTGATGCCCTCACATCGTAACACTCCAACAGCTTAAGTGGCTCATCATCAGAGCAAGGAAAATGAATAGAAAAAGAACGTCAAAAACATCTCCATAAACACGTCTGCTTCGTGTGCCTCGCAATGGAGGTGTTGATTCAAGGATTTTCAGCACATCCAATAAGCAATGAGGTGAAAAATCTCCAATCACGCCTACACAAATGATCCTCTGCATGGCTCCATTTTCCCTTCCCTAACAGGAACCTAGAGGCTTTTGGCACCGTTTGACGATAGAGACGGTAGACACGTCATGTTATCGATATCGATGACGAGCCTGCCCGATGTTTTGTCAGCGAGCTTGTCAAACGGGTACACTTAGTCACACAATACGGCCTGGCCGTCACTACAGAATAAAAAAAGATGTCGCATATTTAGTATGTATCGACAAAAGCAACACTTCTTAATATTTTTCGATCAGAAGCAACACAATCTCAACGAAAGCACTAGTTTCCACTCATAATCTCATGTCGACATCGGTGACCTAATTTGTGTTTACCATTCTTCGTACGGAAGCTTTCCCTTAAGCCACCGCTCGAACATACATGCTGGAAGTGATGCCGTGATGCCCTCACATCGTAACACTCCAACAGCTTAAGTGGCTCATCATCAGAGCAAGGAAAATGAATAGAAAAAGAACGTCAAAAACATCTCCATAAACACGTCTGCTTCGTGTGCCTCGCAATGGAGGTGTTGATTCAAGGATTTTCAGCACATCCAATAAGCAATGAGGTGAAAAATCTCCAATCACGCCTACACAAATGATCCTCTGCATGGCTCCATTTTCCCTTCCCTAACAGGAACCTAGAGGCTTTTGGCACCGTTTGCCGATAGAGACGGTAGACACGTCATGTTATCGATATCGATGACGAGCCTGCCCGATGTTTTGTCAGCGAGCTTGTCAAACACGAGAAGGATCCACCCACCGGATGTAGCGTAATGTACGCCAACTACCAGGCGAAGCGTTTAAGAATTAAGCAAAATGATGCTTTTTTTCTCTCAATTAATAGTTCATTCAAAGAAGAGTCCGTTTGTACGGTCGGTATTGGCAAATTCTAATAATAAATTAGCAGGAAATTAGCGATGATTTTGTAAGTGTCATCAACTATCAGAAAAGCGAATATTTTTAATGCATCTGCTCTTTTGGAACTATTGCCATCTACTTGGAAATTTAAATGAAAAGTAAACACAACAAGCACAGAGTATGTTATAACTCCCATAAGAAGACATAAAACGTAATACCCGCGTAAAAATCCGTTTAATCTTCAGCTTGTTCGAAATAATCAAAAACAATCCGCTCTCAATCATTCTGCCAGTTTTGTCCAGAATTAAATCGTTTAAATTACAATTCCATCTCGTTGCAAACAGCCAAATATTCCGTACTCTGTTTGTTCGATGACAGCTAGCCCATTTGTAACAGCACCAAAATCCCATTCTGTTTACTCCCTAGAAACGAGGAATCGATTTTCAATCCCCAGAAATGACAAAATGCAAATAAAATTTATCTCACTGACATGTCAAACTGTTCAGCAAAAAGCAAAAGCGTGTTCCCATGCCAAATAGGCGTACAAAAAGCCCACCCCGTAGGCAAATCGCTAAACTGAAACAAAATACAAGTTTTTCTATCCTGGCCAATTTACGCACCGAGCCAATCGTTAGGATTCGGACCGTTTCATCTTGCAGTGGCCTATGGTTGTTTTGTGCAATCGATGTAAAAAAGTATACATTTAATTTACTTTCTCATTTCGAATTGTTTAACATTGATCGAAACATACCCCATTCCCTTTGTTCGCTGGTTGTTCCGGCGTTTCTATTCGCCCCAATCAATAATGTCAGTTTGCTGTAGTATCATCATCAAATATCTGATTACAAATGGTATTGTTCATTTCTTCTAGTGTGGCAGCAAAGGCAAAACCAGGAACACTGTGGGCATTAGACCCATCGTACCGTGACGTCAGCGGCTTCATTCACGTTGTGGTATTTTCCTTTTTTGGTTCGGGTATTTCTTCCATCTAAAGTGAAAGACACGTTCTTGATGCTTCTCTTTGGTAATATTATTAATCTGATGACAGTTTTATTAAATTTAATGGTGCGCTGGTGCAAAGCTCTCAATTTTTCACAGGGATTAAAAACGTTTTAAATTTTCGTTGAAAATTTTAAAACAAATTGGAAAACAAAAATAGCATCGTTGTACGGGTTCATTATTCAGTATAACACGATTATTTTGTTATAGAAAGAGATCCTACGAAGCATTTAATGATAAATTAAAATTAATTCATTAAGATGTAAAACAATAATAAAACATCGAATTTATTTTTTTGAAAAATATAAAGATTAAACTTTTTTCACTTATATTTAGGCAAAATAAAAACTCATAGAAATAGTTTTGTAAGTTCGTACATTTAAATCTCTGTATCATACAGCGGAATATTTTTTTAATTGTACTTTTATTTTAATTAAATAATAATTTATAAACATAAATTTGTTTTATTTTTTAATTTACTTACCACACTCTGTTACACAGCATACAATCGTCTGCAATAATGAGAAAAAATAAATAAATAATTAATTGTCCTTTCTTGTAAAAATTTGTGACATTTCAACATGGAAAATATTATTAGTTTCCATACTTTCTCCTAAAGCAATTGCTACCATTTTGATTTTCTGTCCTCAGAATACCAATGATGACATATACCAGAACGTACATGGCTTTTAGGAGGGGGAAAGCGTTTTTAATTTCCAGCAAATTATGATGTCTGTTTCTAAAAAGCTGTAACAGAAAAAACTAATGAAAAAGGTGTCCGCAATGCACCGTAAATATGTATCAACATAAATTTGCTTTATTAATTTCCACGGTATGAAAGAGTGTAAAAGCGACCGGTAACATATTTTACAGAACCGAAGTTAAACTTTATTGGTTTCGCTATAATCTCTTTATGAAACTTCCCTAAAAAATATCATCCTTTTTTCACGTTCGCTTCTCCATGTTTTACGTGCTTCGTACATTGCATTCATTAGATTGGCCGATTGGTTGGCTGGCTTCCATTTGAATTTCATCCCTTTGATTTAGTCTTATTAATTCCGTGGAAATCGTAAAAAAATCTTTTTCTCTCCACTGATTTGTACGTTCAGCGCTCCACGCCAAGGCAATGTTCGAATTTTGCACCATCGTCAATGAGTGATGCTTCCGGGGAAATTTTACCAAAAGAGGCAAAGGAAACCCACACAAAGGAGCTACCTACCAGGTAGAAGAGTACGTGTCTGTGTATGGCTATGTAGAAATGCAAGCGAAAAAAAAGGAAAAGATAAAGTTTTGTCCCGCCGCCAGCGAGCAAACCGATCTGGTAAAAAGCTTTCTTTTTTTTTCGAAAAACCGATTAAATTTTGCTCATATATAATGAAGGGCGGTAAAGGTGGGTGATTGGGGAAGTAAGGAAATCGGATAATGCCGTGGCGAAACGAGTAAAACTTGCTCAAAGGAAATATTGTGTCTTTTGTTATGGAATTTGGTCTACATTTCATCGCTTGAGGTACATTTCAACGCAACAGTGTGGTAGAAAGTTATAAAAGCATACTGCCATGGTAGTTTTTTAAAAATAATTTTAAATCTTGTGCAACTGGTATCTTTGTTAAAATCATTCTATTTACTTGAATTTTCTTCCTGTGCCGGAATCAGCATCTATACATTTTTATTGAATTTTTTTTCTACAACGATGTGCATAATAAGTTATATCTATATAGGTAAAAACAACTAAACACCTTTTAAAAATGTTTCGTAGAAACATGGCGTAAGCAACAAACTTCACGAAATGCACATGCTTTGCTTCTTCGAACAGCACACATGGCTCTGCATATCAACCCTTAATGGGTCTTTCAGTGTTACAACATCGCGAACAAAATTAGCAATCGTTAGCTGTGCAACAGCGGACAGAACCAGATTAAGCAGTGTCTCGTTCCGCTGGGAAATTTTCAATTTCGTTTCACTTGCTCTCGAATGGGGTCAACACGCATCTTCAACCTCTTTCACAGCACGAATGTTCGCTGCACTGTGCAAGAGTCGAAATGAAGTGATAACAGTTTCCAATTTGCTAAATCACCAACGATTAATCCATTTTGCCAATTTCACCCATAATTGCACTTGCACTGCTGGAATAGAGGGACTCACCGTCTAGAGTGTACGGAAAGATAAACCGGGCTTCTGTAGGATGATTTTTTTCTTCAAGCTTTAAGGTTTTAAGAATAACAGAACAAACTTTGACAGATTTCACTTTCAATAACAATGTATTTTATTCTTACTACACAATTTATGACCACTGAATACCAACACAATCCAGTGAAGATTCAATATAAGCTTTTAAAAAGGTATATTATTAAGCACGTTAAAAAATATCTTTTTGTTATTTTTTTTTAAAATAATGTAGTTTTCGTGCAATGCCTAACGTACCAATTACGATTACTATGCATATTGCCGTTAGCTTTTTTTCATGATCGAATAATTAGCAAATACACCCTGTTCTAGCTATATTCGAATCTTATACCGCCAGCCTTAAATCACGTGCTATATGCGTTGAATCGCGTTCAACCCATTTTGTTGCCGTCCTATCATGTTTAGAATAATCCAACATTGTTTCTGTGATATAAAGTTGAGATCGCTCATAAAGAAACGAACAGTTAATAAGGTTCAAGCACAGCAAAATCGATTGCAAAACCTTCACAAAATACAATCTGTTTTGCACTCACGCATGCACAACAACCCCTAAAAAAAGTCCTCCACCAGCAGACCCTAAAAAACTCGGTAGCACCTTAAGTACCAAAGCCCTTGTCTGTGTCTGCCTCAGCAAACCAGTCAGCTGATATTATGTAGCAAAAATAGGTGCCTTTGTGTTGTGTTTGTATGGGTTTTATTTAATATTTGATCATAAATTCACCAAGAAAACTTCATCGATACCTATCCTACGTAGCCCTGCACGAATTGGCCTAGGCATGCGTATGTGAACGTCCCACGCCACAGCGCTTCGTATGGAGGTAGCGGTTGTCGAACAGTTTGTTTGCAAATTTATCACTCTCTGTCAAACATGGTTAAGGACTGCTTGAGATATTTTGTTGTCTTGTTTTTGTTTTTTTTTTTGTGCTGAAGGATAAGTACCGGCAGCATGCAAACAAAAGACACGACTATAACGTGTGTAAATAATCCTTCCATTAGCTTTGATGAACGGTTTGGCGTTACAATGTCCGTGTGTGCTTTCAAAGTGTGTGCTTTTGGTAGAAAAGAGATGCGACAATGTTATTTGAAACAGATTTAAATACATAAATAAAAGGCTCCAAATAAAACATTCAAAGGTGCAATGGATTGCAATCAGACATATGGATGTATATTAACATATCGTAGATCAATTCTCCACAATGAAAAATAAGCTCTTTGCAGAGAAATGAAGCTATCGTGGAATTCATCTTTTTTAATTTTGAAAATCATAGTTTAAAATATTGTTAATGAATATGAAATGTTTCAAGGAAAATCCGGATATGTATTGAAACCCCTTTAGAATACATACAATTGAAGGCATATCAGCATATAGAAGACATGGTCATATTGTTAAGAAATGAATTCTTGTTAGTGATGTGTCAGTGATGCACCAAATCTGACCATTTCATCTTTGTATCCTTTATATAACATGTGCAAACTCCAAAAGATTCGTTAGAACCCTTCCTAGTCACTCATACCTCGTTTGTCAGTGATTTCATAATTTTGATTTATTCATTCTTTCATCATAAACTGACTTCCAGCATACCCGAGGCGGGAGAAATGCGACAGCACAACGATAACATTGCGCTTTCTAACTCCGGGCACATAACGAGTGCACCAAATGATAAATAGATTTATTGGCAACCGTATCGATTTGTAGTTTTCGTTTTGTTGGCTGTCGCTACGGGTCGCAAGGTTTGTCGGTTTGCCTTGCACGGTGACGCCACTGGACCGGACGGATGAACTATGAATGTTAATCAGAGTTTGAAAGAGCCCCGGCATCAGCGCTGGTGCCACTGCTAATGCAGCCGGAAAAACGGATGCGATGCTTCCGAAAGCTTATTAGCCGCAATCCGTTTGTTATCGCACGGCACGTTGCACCCGGCGCAAGAGAGTATAAATTTGTTATTTTCCTGCCCCGTGATGGGTCAACCGGGCTATCGAACACGGGGCCAACCGGGCGACACTGCTGGAGTCGGTTCTGACATTCATAATCATTTTGTCATGACTTAAGCCGAGCTGGAATGCTTTTGTGCTTGGTCGGCAGAGAACAAACGCGGTCAAGAAATACTCTCGAAAGCAAATTTCCATCAGCATTAAGATGACGTTGTTGGGGCTGCATTAGGAGTCCCACAACACAGTGAGCACAAATAGTGACGACAAGCAAATTATTGCCAATTGACAATGGAGCTTGAATTCTTTGACATTTTGAAACAACTTAGTGGCAAGACATGGTAAGCTGAAATTTTAGCAATAGCGAGTTAATAGTGTATGTATTCATTCATTGGAGATTACAAAATGAAAATAAGAGAGAATAAAAACCATTTTTGCTGTACTTCCATCCATCAGGTAAGAATGTAAATTATATAGTGATAAACACAATTACATAAAAATAAACATAACTTTGCGCATTCATGGTGGAAATGTAAATGTGTAAACGTTTCAAAAGTGAATTCAAACGTACCATTACCGTTGTTTAGAGTGCTGATGTAAAAAATCACTTCATTTAATTTAAATTACCATAACAAATACCACAATGTAGGATTAGTTGTATGAAACTCGTCTTGTCATTATCGTGATGTGGTTCAGGCATCCATTTTGTGACAAACATTTTGAAGCATAATTTGCGTTGATAAAATTTTTTGCTCCGGTGTTGAAATTCAAAAGCACATTGCACTCAATCAAATTATACTATCCAAATCGGCCAGCGCATAAACAAATTATCATAGTTTTTTTTGCTAGCAAATTTCATGCATCGTTTGTATTGTAGTTGAACTTTATGCTAATTAGCCTTCAAGCGCAAAAGTGTCTAGCAAGCCTATTAGTGTCAATAAAATAATATCCACCCGATGTTTATGCAGTCATCGGGCATTTGATAGCGCTTCTCTGTTGAACGAAGCTTCACGTGCTCAAATATGCCTAATGACACTTGACGTGGCCAAAACCGATATATCCCTGGCACCTAACACAATGAACGCATATTCAAATCATTACCGACAGTACAAAGCCCTTCAGGCCAACAACAGCTTTGCTGCTCGAGGTGCCCGTTTGTAGGGACGAACAGATATGCTGAAGACAAACCCTAGCTACATGGGTCATTAGGAAACTTTACTCGAAAATAGCTATTGCAGCTACATAGAGCCAAAAAACAACATCCTAATGCTCTGGTTCTAGAGAAAACTATTCCCGAAACGATGGACAAAATTACAAGCCCACATGTCAAGGCTCATTAGGCCTTTGCTTTCTAGCTGAATTGTGGACTGTGAATTGGTTACTTTTTTTTTGTATATGAAGGTGAACGAGCAAAAAACCTACAGCAACAGAGTGCTCCGACCAAACGATATCGATACTGCGGTTGGATGGTCAGGCAGCAGGTGATACAATTAGATCTGGTGGCTTTCCTTCACCGTCCACTGCGTCCATCGAACCTAGACTGGTAATCGAATTAAGGTAATAGAATTGATACCGATCAGGCTCCCCCGTGCAAGGTCGAGAATTGGCTAACGGTCTAATGGAGGGTGGTTCTATTTCCAGATTTTATTTTGCTTTCGCTTTGACGATGTTCCGGTTCACCGGTACGTCAAAGAAAAATCGTATGACAGACGGAAATGGAAACAAATCGGAAGCACTCGTATTAATCTACATTAGGTCTATCAGGTGCAGAAATGCCTTTCCGGGAACAGATTTTCCACAGATACTGGGCATAATTAACAGCTAATGCTTGTTTGAGGCTTTTACCTTTTTATGTGGAAGCTGATCCAGACCGGCTTTACCTCACAATCAATCAATCAATCAGATGATCGGAGTGCGAACGAACGATTTAATCTGATTAAGTGACATCTCCGCTCACTTCCGTTGTTTGTGGAAATTAAGAAACAATCTTTTGAATAATTTCATAATGTACTTTTGTAGTTAAATTATAAGAGCTTCATGTCAAAAACGCGTTTAAGTGGTAAGGCAAATATAGTTAAATTTTCATGAACTTCCAAGGCATTGATTATTGTAGCATAAAATGCTGGGCTTTTCAATACTTTACGGCAAGGCTGGAATAGAATATCCTACTTACTATGCATCCTTCCGAAGTACCGAAACATATTCACAGAAAAGCAATCAATTTTCTTAGCAAATCCAAGCGTTTCACTAGGGGATGGGAAAAACAGCTTGAAAATTGAGGGATACCTAGTAAAACCTAGTAAAAATTTATGAAATATGGTAGTTTTGTCTTTTCCCGTTGCGTTTTTTTCAGGAACACACATGACCGATGAAGCACTTCCGTTCCGAGTCGGATATTACGATGACACCGTCCATCGATGACCATCATCTTGTCATTACCATTGGGTTGGAGGGCCCTATGTTACGTCCGTAAAACGTGTTTCAATTGCATTGCCGGAAGGTCGGCATCCGAAGGATTTCAGAGGTTTTATCTTGATCATTGCACACCTTATCCCGTCACGTACCGTACAATAGGGTACTGGTATGGTTAAAAAGCATTTAGAGCGAAAAAAAACAGAAACGGAAGGGATGCGAATGTGATTTCCGAGCGGAAAGTTTCATTCGGGAGTTCGATACCTTTTCAATTGCGAATAGGCTTAGCCCTTTTCCATTGCGTAGGTGAGGGAACGTTTCAACGCAACACTCAAGCTTGTTTTCGTGGAGTATCGTTTTTTTTTTTCGATTGATTGAAGGGGTAGGTGCATATAAATTTCCCGTTCTTCATGCTGACTGGTTATGCCAAACGGACTGTAAAAGAATCAATTTCACTGAAAGCTTACATTGCATATGTTTCAAGTCTGGGTATGAAACGTAAAGTTTGTTGCTTCTTGCAGTTTTTTTTTAATAGAATAAAGACAACAGGAAAAAAAATCAGTTCTTTCTAGCTTTTATCAGCTCAGTGTGAGAGTTTGGTGGTAAATAAAAAATAAATATATTTTTGAGTCAGCATTCGAATATTGAACAGATTTTAAAAGAAAATGTGTTGTTACATAATAATTTTGTTACATAATAACATATTTTTTTACAATAAAAATCCTACCACTTCTGGACATCTTGGTTTACGAAAGCATATAAACAAGCCTGTGTTATTCTACATTTTTTCATCTTGTTTCTACCTCCTTTAACCCATTCAACCTTATGCAAAGTGTGAATTCGGTGTATTTATTCGAATTACTTATTTTTGTTGTTGGAAAAGGTTTTTGATGTACTGCAAGAGTGTCGGTCATGAGAGTATAGTAAAATCACTATGACGACAGGGCAGCACACTTTCACACCGAATAAAAAATTCATCTGGGTATCATGTTACTATGGTGCTACTGTCTACAGTATTCTACTTGGAGAGTAGAATAAGAAAAAAAAGTGATGAAAAAGAAGGAAGGAAAAAGGAAGGAAGAAATAGTTCACTCGGTGTCGCTGTCCTGCCGGTCCAGTTAGTCGTTTGATTCCTTTTAAGATAATTGAATTCCGGTCCATTTAATTTCATCAGTCACCGACTGCTTCCCGCAGTTAAGGAAGGCGACTTCCGTTGGCTGGTGGTTTTCTGTTTGGGATAAGATTTTTATTGTATTTTTTTTTGGAAATAAATTGACGCAACGCTTTGCGGACCTGGCTGCATCCGAGACAAAATCACTAAAACCCTGCTTAAAGGTTACCTGTCCTTCTCCCGTTTTTGTGGCGAAAGGGCCACAGACCTTTAGATCCTTATGCCACGTGCAGTTTGTGCCCTCTCAATTTAATTAACTCTCAATCAGGGGTTTAACTTTTTCGTCCCCTCACTCTAAATGTTGAGGTAATGTCAGTTTTCTCCAAAACGTAACGTCTGCCTGGTAATTAATCAAGGTTCAAAGCACGACGAAAGCAACGAAGGTTAATCTTTTGCTTTTTTCCGTTTTCCTCCATGTTTTTCATGACAATTTCATTCAGCGATTCTATTTTCCTCGTTTACAAGCTAATAGAGCCAGCTAATTACCCTTATTAAATCATCATCATAAATATTAGAAGCGGATATTCAGCAAAAAATAAAGCATCTTTCTTTAGTAGGAGTAGCAGCACGTTCTGCTCGTAGAAAAAGGTACTGTTTTCATATTTATTACTTTTTCTCCTTTGGTGCGGCAAATCCAGTGGCTACAAATTGGGAAAATACGGACCAAAAATCATGCTTTTTGAGAGTTCAAGGCCAACAAAAAAAAACCACGAAACCTCCGCTTGCCTCTTATCTACGTGCGAAGAGTTATCCAACGGTTGAAGTGTCTCGAAGAGCGTGTCACTTGACGGAGTTTGTCCTCTACGCGCTCATGCCAAAGTGGTCCACTTGACGATAGGATGGAAACGCAAATCGGATTGTACTGCCGCATTGGTATTGCACGACTTTGGACGGTGCTCAAGTACTCAAGAGTTATAGTGAGAATATATAAAAGCAAACAACGATCGATGAGTAAAGTATGCGGAAAAATACGATTCGTATGATTGCTGATGAAGTTTGACCAGTTAAGCGTACATGAGAGAACCTGGTTGAATTGAGTACCTAATAGAAAGTGATTTAATGTTAAGGACAAAGAACGGGCAAGGAGAATATGATTTTTTAAGAGGTGGTTTTTCAATAACTTTATTTAACTTTGAGTTCTCTAGGCTCAAAATATTAAAGCTTTTGTTAATAAAGTAATTGCTTTCAACCATATTCTTCGTTTTTGCTTGGCGTCCCTCTAGGTGATGCGGCACTGCAGCTGCCTTTACCGCTAGACTACTCCTCACATCATCAATATTTAATATTGACAAATTTCAATAAATATGTTGAAACAAAAGTTTACAAGTGCCTCATATAAGCTAATAGTGAATAGAAAGTCAATATTGACTTTGGAAAGGGAGTTTTAAAACTTCATTTGATTAAGATAATTTTAAAACTAACAAATGGAGACGCCTGGTTGTTTTTGGCATTTATTTGCCATGAAAATCTTTTTTCCTTTGTTTTTATCAACACTTTGAGCCGTCAGGCTAGATGTACGTACACAAAAGTTGTGTCAATGTACAACTATATAAAGTTTAAATTGATGTGAAATCCTGAGTATATACATTAAACACCTATTTGTCATAGATTCTCAAAAATCGGCGTATTGAAACATCACCAGTTTGGCCGTGTCATGATACAATCAAGTTGTAGAAAATTGTTCTGTCAATAACAACCATGTCCCAAAAAATACTTCCTACTTCAGTAATGCAGAGCCAACAACAATTTACCAATGCAGTGAACAACATATTGATTGCATTAACAGAAAAAAATGTTTTGACAACAAATTGCCAACCCTACCTACATCTTTAAAAACAAAGAGCATCCAAAGTACATTTTCATCACCATGAAATACACAATAACAATGTTTACGTACACAAGACTTTATGTCACTCACTCACTTACATTACTTTGTTCCGAGTCTATTTTACATTTTAATACTAATTTCATAATTCACTTCTGATCTGCGACACAACGCAATCAAGAAGATTTTCCCTCGCGCCTGCTACGCACACGCTTACCGTGCTATTTGTGATGAACATAACGCCCAGGCCTCCCAGCCATAATATCCGGCCTACCGTGGTTCAACAAATCACATCTCAGGCAAGCGCGAACCAAATTGTACATGTGATAATAATAACAAAAAAATCCATCCCAAGTTCAGCGTACACCCACTCACGCCCACTGAGCGCTACGTTCAAACGAAATTTTATGGAACCAAATATTTACACTTCATTGGGTTAACATCTCTGAAGGCCCTCCGTAACGAAACGTCTAGCCCGGAGAGATGTTACCCCCCTGAACAGTGAAGCCTTTTTTCCTGTTGTTGATGTTATTGTTGTCCTGGGTGTGCAAGATTGGGATACATAAATATCCCATCTATTACGGAGACTGCTGGCATGGTGTCTTCTTTTAATATTTTTTTTTCTTCTTTGCTGCTGCTTGCAAAGGCAAACGGGAATCCGCTTCAAAAGCTTACAGCTTTTGCTGTGCGTTATCTATCCAAGGGTTCCGTTTCATACCACGCATGGGTTGAAATGTTTGATTGAACCAGCGTTCTTGTAATGTTGCACGAGACATCACTAGAGTGCGTTGGCCGGGAACAGATAAACACCTTGTGTGTTGTACATTTTTTAATACTCCCTAACACCTTCCAACGCAACGGAAAATACTACACTTGCATGAGAGCTTAACGTTTTCGTCGATGTTTCGGGCGTACACCGTGCGAGATATTCCAATTTAACTCATCGGCATGCATCGACACGCAAGCCAGACAGTCAAGGATGTGCGCGCTTCCTTTTGACGCCACGCAAGCCAACGGAACCATTATTGACTCACCGTCGTGCGCCCGGGGTCGTAAATATGGTGACGGCGACACATTATGATAGCTACGGGTAATGATGATGTTTCGCAATAAACTCTGCCACCAGCCATTACCACTCGAATGCTCGTTTTATGTTGCGCTGATGGATGATAGAATTGCGATTACCGGAAGAAATAATGATGCGGGAAATGGATTTTTCTTTCGCAAAACCACTGGCAATGGTAAAAATCCCACCGGTGGGAACGAAGCGGAGTTCGCGCGATGATCTCTTGCAGCGAGAAGTCCTGGCTGCACAGCATTGCTGTGATGCGACATTCGAGTGGAGACTTGTAGAAGTATGCGAAAGAAAAGTGTTGCCTTCAAAAACGAAAAGGATACCATTAACCGTCACCGCGTGGAACAAATGGAACAAACGAGACCTCGGAGGAAATTTAAAATCCTATCATTGAGCCAAAGAAAATCCTTTTCCAGCCCCGCAGTCAACGATTGCCTGTCGTTATTCGCATTTCTGTTTGCCTTCCTTCGTTACTGCTGTTGTGCTCTTTTGGGAGGCAATTAATGTCATGCTTGGTGACAAACGGGTCGCGCAAATGGAGGAAGCGGACGGTACGCAGTGCCGGTTTCATCAGTACAGGAAAAAATAAGAAATACATTTGGAAAAGAGAAAGCACGATACGCGGTACTCAAATGTAAATAAAGCAAGCAAAACCGAAAGCCGAAAAGGTTGTTGAAAAGCATACTTTTAAACTTTCATCGTTAAAATGCAGCAAGGGTTAGGTGTGAAAAGTCGTTAAAATTACTAGAGAACAAACTCGGCCTAATAAAGAAGTTTTGTAAGTAGGCCGATGGGTGATTAAAATTATGCTCACATTTTGGCGCAGTTGACGTGATGGCATTTTTTCTGCATACTCTTATAAATTTGTTTAAATATTATCATATAATATAATATAATATAGTTTAATAATATAGGGGATTGTAGACGGCAGAAAGTGTTTCAAAGATTAAATTTGCCTCTTTTTAAGTGAAAATTTGAACATATATAGAGATTTACTATACAGTAAAAATTAATTTATAAAACATCCATGTACGCACAAGGAAACAGACCCGAAACCCGTAAATCGAACTATTAAATTATGGATTATTTTTGTACGTCCAGTGGGACGTATTCTTGTTTTTAATTTTTATTCGCCTTTATGAATCCTTATTGCCAAATGCATAGAAACGGGCTTTAACTTTGTTATAAAGCTTACCTGCTCTTTCGTCTACGCAATATTGAAATACAATACTGCTTAGCGTATCAGAATGCCAAACCGATGTGCGTTTCAGTTTGGCCACTTTTGATGAATTGTGGCAGATAATTTATGTCGCGGAATCCATTTGGAAAAAGTGTATTGAACATCTAATCCATATAAAACATGAATAACACAAGCATACAAATTATGCATAAAAATTACTTCGCTCCACGCAACTTTAAATGTTTAATGTTACGCACTTTGCAGCTTAACATAAAATAAAAAAATAAGTCCACGCTCCATTTCGTCAATGAACCATTTCTTCTTTCCACCGCAACTTTAAACACTTTGCTAGGAGAAATAAAATACGAAGTTGCGAAGAAAGGCTCCCTCTGAGTTTGCAAAAACGGATCACTTTACATGGAAGTCAACAAATAAGTAAACCTGCTACGCGAACGCTAACGCAATCCAATAATTCCATCACACTCTACCTTTCCTCCCAGAGCTGCAGCATGTCTGCTCTGGACGACAACAAGTCTGAGAGGTCGCTGTACAAATGATGAGAATGTGCAAAAACAGGCCTTACCGATAGTAACCGCCTTCAAGGATAAGAATGCTTTTCTCTGATGATGGTGCCACCAACAGCAATAACGTCAGCAACTAGAGTAGCAAAAAACACCTTTCCAATTCACCTTTAAAGTTGTAAGTAAAAAGGATCAACCGGTGTGTGCGGGCGTGTAGGTGTTATTCTATGCTCTTGCTCTAAGCCGTGCACAACAAGCGCAAAGCTGAAAGAAGCTGAAACATCCGCTGCTTCCCGGGCGCAAATCCTTACTTTTGCCCGCGAAAAGCGCCAAACAGATGAAGCAACCGCTGCATGAGCAGCAAACGCCACCATGTCATCGCGCAAACGGTTCAACACACTGATGATTTTTGCCCAGCCGCACGCTTGTAGGGGTGTTTTTACATGACTAACTTTTTCGCTGACTGGCAGGTTTTATTCTCCTTTCGCAGGTCGAACAAAACCGGGTCTGGCCGTGGCCAACGTGTTGAGAAACGTGAAGCATCAACTCGGCACACGGTTTCAGTAGAGACAAGAATGGGCTCCCTTGCATGCTCTGTGTGAGGGATTGGTTCCACAAAAGACATCGCGACGCGGGAACGAAGGTGCACCTGGAACTGCGTGGGCTGGGTATTAATCCTAAAGCAACATTCAAAAGTGCTAGCGAATGAACTTTTCATACCCTTCACGGCCCGTCTTTACTAACTGATGAGTGCATACGTGCAAGGTTTTTTTTTTGCCTAAACGAATGGCCTTGCCCGTGCGTATGTGTTATGGGTGTAGCTTGCCATAAAATATAATTTTATTAGCAGTTTTTGTTTGTGAAAAAAAGTAATTTCCTATTTTTGTACTGAAGTAAAATGCGAAAAAAGTACTTAAAATAAAACACGTTTTGCATCGTCATTTCACAGTGTCCATAAACAATTATTGCTGCTTCCAACATACATTCATTTTGAAAAATGTTTTAGGTTAACCCTTGCCAACACGTCGTTTTGGGGTTTCAGACATGGAAGTAGTATGTTTATCTTACCTTCAATTTTTTAAATTACAATCGATCGTTTAGTAGAATCATTTACATCCAGCACAACGTTATTTATAAAGAATCATTCATACCTATAAAGAGTGATACGTAAAAATTTGTCCTCTGCAGTATTTGAGGAGCTTTATAAAGCAAGAAAAAACTTAATAGAAATTTAAGAAACACAATGTTCCAATAGAATGTTCTGGGCCGGCTCAAATCAAATCTCATCGCCCCCTATGCGCAGGATTGACTATCCTGCTATGGGTACTCATAATCACATCCCTTCATACGCAGGATCAACTATCTTGATATACATGAGAACACTCAGTCACAGAAAGAGCCAAAGCACATTCGTGCGCTGGTTAGGTCTTGATCCCACAGCGGTTGTTGGGCCACCTAAGAAGACGAGAAGAAGAATGTTCTAATGCTTGTTTAGATGAGGATGTGTAGTTTATAAACATATCGATGTCTCTTGATTCCTTTCAAAGGGTTTCATAAAAATGAACATAAATCGTTTCGTTGCATTGAATTTAATTTAATCCTAAAATTGTTTATAGTTTGCTGGTTTCTAGTACTGAACAATTTTTGTTTTTGTTTAGTATAGTCCGTAAGAATGTTTTCCTAAAGAGATACGAAACACGTTGAGTTGTTAGAGGTTGAACTAAAGCTTAAGCCTTTATTGTTCGTTCATATTGCCAAGAAGGTTAAACGGTTAAAGAACTTCCAACAAGTCAAAGTCTCCATTGCTTTTTTTATTTCAGTTTTAATAGCCAGGCCGTATTGCTTAAAGTCTCTATGGCTTTAATCTGTATTTATATTGATATACTTTTTATTTATTCAATGACGTTTGTTTGACTCTGGGCTAAATTCACACTCTAGATTAATTATTGATATAGATTAAATATTGCAATAGAGAGTTAACCTAAAGCCGCGGGTCTACGTTTCAAAACATTTTCAGCTCTCGTGGCGCCTCAGCTTAACGATTCAACGTGAGCGCTATAGAGACAGCTAATAAACTCAGTGCGAAATATTCTAGTCTCAAATATGTCTAAAAAATGACAACACAATGTGTAGGAAGAAATTTTATCGAATAATGTCAATAATGACCAAAACATCGTCATGTCTGATTTTACAGAAATTTTCAATACAATATGAAGACGCTTCTACAATAAACTACACATTTCATTCTCTTTCATAGATCATGAGGTAATTGATTTAATTTTTTTAACAACAATTTCATAGTCAATTAACATATGTGGTATCTCGGAGCAATACGGCTTGACCTCATTAAAACATATGTGATATACTTCAACTGATAGAATTTGAAATGAATGTAAAATTAATATCACACACATACATAGGTGGACAGATAATATCAATACAAAACAAAAATATAGAATTTAACCCGTGAAGCTTTTCTACAATGTATACTGGAAGTATAAAAAGCTATTTTGTGGGTTATCAAGTAAGTAGGTTTCTTTGCAAGTTAACTGTGGCTTAAGATGTAAATTAGCTCACCACCATTAAATATAAACGAAAGATAAACGAAGATCAAATATTTTGAGAGTTGATCTCGCCATGAGCAATCAATTAATAAAAAAAAACATTTTATTTTATATTTCATCACAACTTAAGCTTGCGCGATCGTTTAAATACACCAGTTCAATTAATACAAGGTATAATTTTGTGTTAATAATGCCATAACAAACCTCCTAATGTGGTCGTTTGCACGCGAATGGTACGAAAATCGACCTGAGAATGTAGGTAGACAATCTCTTCCATTCGTGATGCTAGTCACTTTCACTGCACTCTATTTCTCGTATGATGAAACTTCTGTGAAAACACGTGTACACTGCCTGGCGAAATAGACAGTCTAACGCGGCCACGATCCAACCGCATAAAACAGTGATAAAGCTAGCAAACGTCGTGCGGTTAGTATGCGTCTACTAAACGCTCCTCAGACACACCGTTCGATAATATCAGCTAGATGAGGTTCCAATTTCTGTCAGTTTTCCCCCCGAACAACGACCTACCCATATTTGACCCGCTAAGCTCTAACATCACACCAAAACAAGGTGAGCCGGCGCGTTGACAGGCCAGCGGTGGTAGTTGCTAAAAGTGGGAAATTTGCCAAAAGCCGCCTGTCAAAATGACGTGCCGTGGAAGTTGCGATGGTGAAAAACGGTCCGGTGCGTGGCGAAAAGCTGTTGGTTTTTGTGTGATCCGAGCGCAAACCGACAGGGATGGGAGATGGAAGCATGAATCGGCAAATCAGGCCGACGCGTATAATTGCTTCAAGTGGATGGACGTGCCTAGAATGTCTAATACCCGTCCGGCGGACAGGCGTGCTGTGCGGTGCGCGCAAGTCTGACGGAGTCATATCCAAAATCGAAACCTAAACGGCAATTGGTAACGCGAACTTTTCGACGGCTCCGGTTTCCACTTGATCTAATTGAGAGAAACGAGATGCTAGGGGAAAGAATTTAGTATTTAACTTGTGGATTAGGGCGAAACAATAACTGATCCGAGGAGTGCAAAGCTTTTGATGTTTGATCCTTGAAGAAGCCGATTCAAGCTTCAAGAGGAACAATTTTGGCGTTGTTCTCCTCCTCAACCCAAGAGGTTTTATCGTGTTGACTTAATGGAAATCTTTGGGTAGATATATTTTCAGGTAGCCAAGCATTTGAAAGCCACTTTTTTTTTGTTGAAAAAGTTTCTTAGAAATGGTAAATTGAACAACAGATTGAAAAAGGTAAATATTATTTCAAGAGGTGAAAAAGTTCGATTAGATAAATGATTCCAAAATTGATGGACCACTGAAAGCGAATGAGTTTCTTCTAACTTTAATTCAATTACGTTTATGATCTGCAATTATAGATGTACATAAGCTAAAATAATTTTTAAAAATCATTCCACTTTATTCGCTCGATGCGATATCTCTGCAGAAACGATAGGTCATATTCCGCATATGTATGATATAAAAGAAATGATAAAACCTCAAAGTCATCTTGTAAAACCTCATCAAAGATGAAGCTTCAAAATTGAAATTTTAATAAAAACCACGAAAGATGAATATCAACCAGTACGAATACCCTACACATCTTTAGAACTAGTGATGTGGTAACTTAACGATCCGCAACGCTAATGAAGATAAACGGACTGCCATTCTTTTTTTTTTATACCAAAGCAACTACCAGGCCATATTGTACACCTATTGCAATTCTGAAGCACAAAAAACCGAAAAAAAAACCATTTCACCATCCCGTTCATTAGGTAGGATGCAATCATACAAATGTACTCGAAAAAGCTTCACTCGGAAGCCTTTTTTTACATCTGCTCACACAAAGTAACCGGATTTCCGATGAAAAGTGGCACACAATTTTGCCTTTTAGTAGCACTTTCCTGCCTCTGCCTGGATTGTTCTCTTCCCGCGCGACGGTAAATGTTTGCTTGCCATGCGTGGGTAAACACATGTTGAGCAACCGTCTCGATGCTAGGCACGTTTCAATTTCACCTATCAACGGATTTAATCAAGCGTCCGTCATACGTGGGCTGCAGTCCTTCGCCCTTGCACGCACACACACACCCTTACACATTCACACACACACATACTAGCGGTCACAGAGAGCATTCAGTCGCAAATGGAAGTCTGTTAAATAATTGATCATGCATCCAACAGGCGGACGGCAAGTTTCACCTCGCAATTGCATTTGATGCAACAAGCGTATGGGACGTAGTAATGGATCATATACTGCAACAAAATAAGGCAAAGAAACCACATCCATCAACTTATGGCAAGGTGGGAAGGATCGGGAGTTTGCCTTTTACTCTGAAAAATCATTTCACCCCATCGATCGGCCAAGATCCCGCTGTGAATGATTTATGGAGCAGAAATGACCCATTGAACTGGGCAACACATGGTAGTAGCTTTAAATATAAATTCCATCGAATTGTCATAGTTTATTAATTAAAATTGATTGGCCTGCAGATATTCTGTGCGTGAAGCACAAGTTAGCCCAATTGTAAAATGTGTTTTTTAGCAATACGGCCTAGCCGTCATTACCGAAATAAAAAAAATCTGTTTTTTTGTTTGCAAATATTTTGATAAAGTGCGATTGTTAAAACCTAAGAATTTCGTTGGACTATAACTGTATTTACATAGTTCAAGTCTTAAACTATTCTAAGCCTAACTAAGTCTGAAACTATTTTTTCTTTCTATCAAAGACGATTAAAGAGCAATACGGCCTGGCCGTTACTACTGAATAAAAAAAAAGACGATTAAAGGAGCTTTGCGTCCCAAACACGAATTGAATTTCGGAGAAAAAGATTCCTGAATAATTATTTAAGAGCTTGTTTGACTGCCTAGCATCAAACAGTTTCTCACAAAAAAATTGAATTTTAGCCTTGATGTAAAAAAATAGTGATAATAACTAAAAAGTAAAGTGCTAAATTAAGCAATGTGATTCAAATATTGAGGATCTTTTGTCGTTAGATGTCGTTCGAATTATTCTTTTCGAAGGTACGTTATATATATGTTTTACCAACATTAAAATATGTATGTGCATGTCTGCATTAAGTGAATACGCCAAAGTAAAGGGCAAATCAAGAAAAGAAGCAGTATTGGTGTTGATTATTACTTTGTTAGAACTCTAAGGAACAGTTCATGTAGCTACCACACAGAAACCACGAAATAAAAAACGAATAAGCACATCAAAATTTCAAATGTAACGTTTGCTGTTAAATTTAATTGTTTTACACTTGATTAAAGCCCTTCACCAAGATAAAACATTTAGGGAGCGTGCCATGCCGCAGTTTTCCTGTAAAATTTCAAAGATATGTTCTCGTGTTTAGCAAACATTAGAAGCTTAAACTTCTTTACGCAAAGCACAGTAGCTTCTTCTGCATGAATTACCACCCATTGAAATAACAATTTCCGTTTCAACAACTATAAAGCGCTAAGTAAAAATGTACGGAAACGCTAAAACTCCGTCCACACACACAATATTTTCAGATATTGTAAGCTTACTCACATGCTATCAGGCAACATCTTGCTTGTGAACTTGGTAAACCACGCTACCTATTTTGCACTAAGCATACCACAAAATCTTATATTTGAAGTTGTGGCTGTTTTCAATTTTTTTCTCTATTAAAATGTAGCACAAGGAAGCCCTTTTCCGCGAAGGCTGCACCAGATTGTTGGCGAACGATAAATGATGCGCAGTGGGGTAAAGTTGAGTCGTGAAACGAAAGCCTCTCGCACTTGACACGCAATTAGCGACGATACGGACGCGTTTTAGCAGCTTTCAAGCATGCAATCAAGTTGATTAAAGGCACCTGGAAGCAACTTAAAAAAGCGTATATAAACCATCATCTGTTCTTGTGGTAAAGTGAAAACGTAATGTAGCTAGTATCATCCATTTCGCCAGTCAAAAGACTTTTTTCTTTTAAAACCGAAAGACGTTACGAGTAGGATATCACCCAGAGAAAACAATCATTTGACAGCGCAGAAAAGCACATTGATGTTAACTTCATAACAATTGTGAACGTAAACGTCGTCGCCTCTAGGATGCGGTTGCTGTATGTCAAGATTTTATCAAATTGTTATCAAACAAGACGATTCCAATGCATGCGTTCAAAGCAGAGTGTATAATAAGTGCCTTAAACGTAGAGTGTACAGAAGGCAGGATAATGGCTTGCGTGTCGCTCAAGACACCCGAAGCACACCAAGATAACTATAATTAACAAGACTCACAAGCTTCCTTTGCTGCACACAAACGGTTGTTTGCTTTGCCCGTGCTTGCGGAACATCTGAAGTCATCCAAAAGTCCCGCCTTGTCCTGCGGCCACGTGCTGATTACATGACCAGCCACCATAGGATCTCGGGAGTTTGTATGATGAACTTCCTCTTGGAACGTGGCTAGCAGCAACATTCTTCCCAACGCTTCGCACCCGTAGCTTCTTATACTTATTTAATTGGCGACTGTAGAGCGCTGTACAAGCAGCGCTATGCAGGTGTTTCCTTCAAGATTGTTAGAAATTGCCCTATCGCTCGGAACCTATGTTGGTGCACCCATATATGTGCAGCATTAACTGGTCGGAAGATGGCCTCTGATCCTTTCTCATTGCCACGATACCATGACCCAACCGTAGTGGTATGGTTTCTTTTCCGGAAACCACACGGTCTAGCAGTGGAAAAGCACGGGCGCCCTTTTACAGCGTGGGACAATAAAATCTGACATCTCCAACCACTTTTTGAGCCATGCGCTCTAAAACGCTCTGAAAGACAGGAAACAGGTAGAAAGGGTGGTAAAATTTATTCCACCTTATCGTTATCGTTTATTTCTTCCTAGGGTGCACATCTCGCTGCATCCAAACGCTGCTCCCACCTTTTTCACCGCTTTGCACCATTCCGCTTTTGTTGTGGTGCTCTATGCTGTGCAGTGTCAACATATGTATGGATGATATGGAGGTTGAGTGGTGCGATGAAACAGGACGAGGATCCCATCCGGACCGCCTTAAGATGCCAGCCTGAGTAGCGATAAGTAGGACAACCATGACAACAACGATGCGACCCCTTTGGTTGCTTCTTCTTGGGCAAATCTCTTCACCATACTAACCGGTTGGGTTCGGTAAGGTTACCAACCTGACAGAAACGCTAGAACGTTGGTAATTTCTTGCTCCTCGTACACGCAGACATCCTTTTTGAACGAGCTTCGGCTCCGGATAGTAGTGTGTTTCGAATCGAATTAAGATAAAGACATGAATTGATTTCTTTTAACTGGAATGTTCGAATGCAGTGCAGCCATCGCATCACAATGCAATAAAATAAATGGGACAATGCAATCCTTCTCCGGATGCAAATTGCTAACGATCTGTGCGAAACGGGTATGCCAATGTTACAGGGTTGTGGGTGCATTTTGCACCATGCACTGCTTCGCGTCCGCATTCCCTGTGACAAATGCACGACTCCGAACGGTGTGGACTGTGGCCATGCAAATATGCACATCTGGTAGCATTTACAATCTACCGCTCGCCTGTTGCTGCTTATCAATTTATCAATCAATCGGATGGCTTAGCACAGGTTAGCTGTTTAAGTCGTTGGTTCGATTGGATAAAGCACTTGCACGTGACATCTAGATTGATTAACGACATTGCAAAGCCCCTCGAAGCAGGTGTTGTATGAAGGAAGGAAGGAATTTTGCATAAAACTGGTACATTGCAGGATCGGAGGATTGTATACAAACTCAATAAATTATACTGATCGTAATGATAACAATAATGCTGGGGATCAATACACAAAAATCAATTTTGAGTACTGATTTTGATAGTGTTCCAACTTTCTATAATCAAGCTAGAGCTGAATTGAAATTATTATCCAATAAAAAAGACTCAATTACATCTTTGCGGCTCTTATCATACTGCTGAGAAATTATATTCATTCTACCGGGAAGCGCTTTTTAGAAACGCCCCAGATACACTTGCATACCATCTGTTTGAAACACAATCTGCCCATACGCAGCATACCTATCTCATCTCCAGCTTGGCGTGAGAGATTGATTGATGGAACTTATGCTTGGTTCCACGTGCCAGCCTTCCCTTCATTATCCGGTATTCAAAGCCCTCGCCTTTTCCCTGCGCAATCTCTATTAAATCTCTGCTTCGATGGAAAGCATTCATTTGTTTGCCTCTCATCCTTCAGTGCAACAAGCTAACTAACCGTCTAACGAAGCAAACTGTCAACGGCCCGTTTGGTTGACCTGCTTTCACATCGCTTTACACAGAAGCCCTACATTCGCCATCCGGGTCCTAGTCGTGTGCTGGAAATAAAAAAATATGCGACAAAAGTTGCACCACACTCGCGTTTCTTGGGCGTGGAAAATGATTGGCACAGATAGAAAGTGTTGGGTTTCAACGAACGCGCTCACCAGTCCATCTACCGAGTGCACGGCAACTCCCACAAGTCACGTCTGTGTGACGTCCTTGCGGTGAACTTTCCCTACTCCTCAGCTCAGCCAATCCGACCGTATGTAGCTGCCAGAAGGGTGTCTGTTATTAAGTATAATTTGATTTATTTTCATTACCACAAACGTCAATCACGGTGCCACCTGTTTGCAGAGGTATGTTGGTGCATGGAGTATACTTTGTTCTTTGAAGAATTCCATTCCATTGAAGTGGTTAGGAGTGCTACAACAAGTGGAGCACACTGAGACATTTGACACACCAAAGCTGATGTTTTCAGATAATTTTGCCAGAAGGGAAGCTTCAAATATGTTATGGTTGCTCACACGAGATACCTCAACTGCACATCAAACCAACGCTCAGGTAAAGCAACTCTCCTGTGAATGTAACAAGCTTTTTTCCAAACCCCATATGGAGATGTAAGTTCACCCAAAACCTCACATCATAAAATACCCACCGAAGCAAGATGGCCAGTTGTTTTACAAACAGGTAACTAAAGTTGACCAGTAAATTCAGGTGCAGCGGTTGCACTTGAAAAAAAATACTTTGAAAGTTCCTGCAGACAACCGCAGCACCAAAAACTGCAACAGCACCATAACAACTCATCAAATTAATAGAAGCTTCACGACTCGGCGTTTTTTTCTGCTTATTTCGAGTGCCGCTCACAACAAACATCTCATTTACGGGCGCTGTTTGTGAATGTGGTTTTCCTACGTCAGATGAAATTGGACAAAAAAGATATCCCCCTCCCCTCCACAAACACACACTAATATTTTCCAAGCAAAGCCTTCCAGCGTATTGCAAACCCCTTATCTCTTCAGCATTGCACAAGCGCTTCCCAACCCTAAAATGCATTTCAAGCTCTGTTTCTCGAGGGTGTGATTGGCACACTGGCATTAGGCCAACGTGTGTTTATTTAGGAACACAATCTCTTCCACCCGTTTCTAGGTGGAATGCAGCGAAACGGAATAAGCGGATAAGTTGCGGTGAAAAGCGAAATAAGTGGCAGCGAAGCACGCGAAAAAGCGCCGGCCGAATGCTAGTGGCCAACCACACCACCGGTGGCGCGAGTGCAGGGCTGCCTGTTTAAGTAATTAAATGGAAAATCTCGCTTCACACGACCGTGTGTGAGTACGGGTGCACTGTACGGATGCACGTCCCTGATGCGGGAGGCTTGAAAGTGAGATTTATAATCCAGCTCGGCATAATCTGAAAGAGGAAGGAATATCTCTATTGCAGAACGCTTACATATTTAAATTTAAAAAAAAATATAAAAATATTTGCCACTGAAGTGAAAGAACGAAAAAATGGGAAAAGTGCTCAAAAACATTAAGAATTTAAATTTATACATTTCATGATAGTCATTTTTCCATACATAGCCATTCCATCTGTTGTGTAAATGGAATTTTCATTAAATAATTTCAAGGATGAGTTTTTGGCTGCGGTTGTTCTTATTGGTTTTCATATCATAAACCTATTTGAAACGAAAGAAATTTATCCTTTGTGTAACAATAAGTAACCGAATAGCGCATTTTCAAACATTGCATTCTTTAGAATAGAATAACCATTTATGTTTGTTTTAGTTGCGAATTTCATTATTTATTCACAGATTACTTCTCATGATGTTAAGAACTTATTATCAAATAGGTTTTGTGTTTTATAGAATAAATTTTCAAATATTAATTGTTTTGTATTGATATTGTAAATCATTTGATCGTTCGAAGCTTAACTAATTAAGTTATTCATTAATATATTAATCAATATCTTTGGTAATTGGTCTGCTCAATGATTATTGGTTATTGTATCAGATACCATTTAAACCACTACCACCTCCATACGCAAAATTGACTATGTAGCAGATTCCTGCTAACAGCAGAGCTTACAGAACTAGGCCACCAACATAGCACTTACAGAACCAGGCCACCAACATAGAAAGTGTAAACTGTAAAGAGGAAGCATAACTCAAAAGAGAAAGTAACCCGAAACGAAGCGAAACCCCTATTTTCAAACACCTCGTAAACCGTTAAGTTGACAAACACCAGAACCCACCACTTGAGAAAAACATAGCGCATGAAACCTAAAACAGTGAGAATTGTTAAAGCTAAAAGTTCCCACGGAGAAACGCGGAAACAGAACCTTGTAAACCACCAAAAATCTGAGTATAA
>KB670848.1:179395-259989 GCA_000349105.1 Anopheles epiroticus
TCTACGCGTGCGGTCCCAAAAGCCTCGAGTATGTAATTTTATGCAGAGTCCGCGCTATCCAAATCGGCAACTCTTGCACGCTGCGCAAACCTTTTTCCGCAAAGTCAAGTGCGCGTGAACCTACCACAACTATCTTGCTTTAGGTACACTAAGTCATAGCCTCTCGTACGCAGGATTAACAATCTCGCTATGGATGGGCACTCAATCACAGTTAAAACTAAAGCACATTAGGGCTCTAGAAAGCTTTGACCCAACAAGGATTTTTGTACTACCCAAGAATTTTTAGGAATCGATTTGTTCATCTATTTATTTTTTCATTTTTTTTTATTTACTTATTTAGTATTATGTATTTTTTATTTCTATGAAGTAAAATGTATTTTTCTTTATTTTGCGTATATTTTACAGATTTTGTTTTATTTTGTTATTTATTGACACATTTCTTTATTTCTTTTTTTTTATGTTTCAAACATGTTTTTTTGTGTTTTGAAACAATTATTAATGTTTTGCCAGTAATTTTAAAACAATTCATAAGTCACATATTTTAATCTTTTAGCATTCTTCGTAAATCATATTTATGCAACATACAAACTCGCTTTAAATTGGTTTCACACTTCGAAGAAAGCTCAATCGGTTTTGTGCATTCAGTATAAAAAACATTGCAAAAGTTTTTGCTGGTGGACCAAGTGAAAAGTTTTAATGAATTTTCTCTAATCTAAAGTTTTAAACTCTCTTGTCATTTTGACAATCAGGTAAAAAGTAGTATTTGCTCATGTTTTTTTATTCGGCATTAACGGCCAGGCAGTGTATTTGCTCATTTAATCACATCAACTTAATGTTGCCCAATGGTACATTTTGTGTCTGTGATGTGCTACTATCAAAGTCTCTTAAGCAACCAAATATGCTCACCTCGTATTTCTGTTTCATGTTTTAACAGCAGACCATTTACGTGATAATTGTAGGCCTTAGGTAACGAGCACAGATAAAACACACTACAACATATGCTTCAAAACATGCTCAATACATGTTACGATAGCTCGTATTTGTTTCGTATTTGGCCTGCCAGCTATTTATTAGTGAATTTATTTCAAAAACTACTGGAAACCTTCAATCACTGTAGGGGAACGTTCGAACATAGTTTTAAAAAAAAATCAGAAGTTTGTTTTTTCACCCTGGTGTTTTTTGTGTATTTTCTTCTTTTTAAAATATTGCTCTAATTTAAAAATATGATATTCAATTTGTAAGAAAAGCTAAAGCGCGTTTATTTCAATTATATTAACTTTAATATATCTCTACAAAGAATCTTGATTTAAAACAACCTGTATAATTTATGTATGCTAAAAACTAAAGAAAACAACATTTTAAAATACATGTAAAAACTCCTTCATTTGGTTTTCGTTGAATCAATTTATTTGTCTTATTTATATTTTTCATAGCTTTTCAACACTTTTGTAAAGGAAAAAACGTATTCATAAAACTCATAACAAGGCGTGAATAGACGGATAAATGTCCCTCACAGAAAGCGGTTCAATTTCCTTATGGTTGAAACAATCCACACTCAACTCATGTATTGCACCGTTAGTTTCCCTGTCGAACGTTAAAAGATTGATCGTAGCGTGCAACCGCCGTACCTGTGCCAACATGCGATGATCCGGTGGTAAGATACGCTGGTAATTTCCAGCAGCCCTCGCCACATGGCACAGAGCACGATCCCGATGGCCAGTTACGTACGCCTGCAGACATAAACCGTACGCTAGGTCGCCCTGAGCCAGCGATAGCAGCAAATTTCGTGCACCGTACAGCTCCGCATATAACTGCTGCGCGTCCCCATAGACATCCACACTTTCGCTGACCTGGTTGCAGGCAAGCAGAAGAATGGCCGAATCCTCCAGCGTTGCTGCGTAAAGGGCGCTGACGCGGCCATATTCTTGTGCGACTAATCCGATTGCTAGCTTCATCATCTCGATGGCCTTTTCGTACTTCTTATGGATCAGGAAAACGCGAGCGACCTGTCGCAAAACATCTATCACCAGTCGACAAGGCGATCGGTAATTGATCATGTTTAACGATTGTATACCGTAGTCGTAACTGCTGACGTAGTTCAAATCCTCAAAGTTATACAGCGAAAAGGAATGGCAAACGGCGGCCTGTAGATCTTGAAGACGCTGCACTTCACTCTCCTTTCCAGGTAAATGTCGGATCGCCATCGTCTGTCGGATCACATTACTCAACATCCTTTTCATGCGATCGTACGTTTTGCTGGCATCGATCAGCTTCCCGGCAAGAGTTTGTGCGCGCATCAGATGTCTCAACACGGTCAGCTCCTCAGCCGTACCAAATTGTGCATGCTGCTGGGTAAGTTGCAATATTCCAATCGCTTCCACTAGCCACCCGGTTTCGGTAAGAAACGTGCCAATCCGCAGACCACATCGATAATCGAAATCAAATAGTCCTCCGGTGCGGATTTTCTCATCGATAAGTTTTTTGTACTGGCGAAACAGTTGAATCGGAAGGGATTGTTTAACACTTTCCAGCCACTGCAGGCACAGAACCAAAGGAGTGAGATTATTGGAGAAGTTTCTGATAAAGTCACTGATCAGTAGTGGATTGGAGAGAATCTGCAACTGTATGTTCACTAGGCTGGGATAATCACACATTTCCGTCAACACGTCCAATCGAATGCGTAGGGGTAGCTCCTCGATGGCATTTCTGTAGCTCGTACATCGTGGGTTGTTGGAAAAATTTCTTGTTGTTGCTTCTACAGCCAAACGATACAACGATTTACTGTTGTACACCAAGCCAGGGTTGATCCGGCACAAATGCACATCGGAAAGTGGCCAAAACTTTGCCACATGATTCATGATACTGTGTAAACACTGTGATAATTTTATTTTACAACAAATATCACGTTGAATTTATTCGACACAAACGTACCCTTTTCGAAACAAAAGGATTGGCAAAAGTGGTGTTGTGATGAAAGCACTGTATTTTCTTTCCAAAAATCACACAAATGTTTATATTGTTGCTTTTGCGGTTGGATAAACTTATGGCACAACGTGCTGACCGTATACCGAACGTTGTCCTCCTCTGAGCGGTTGCCACATACTGCCACACCGTTGTGTCCGAACGCATTTATAACGCCTATCTTTAAAGGTCATGAGCTCTTGCCACACCTAAAAGTAAAATGCTTGCTTCGATAATTTCATTCGGGAAAAAGAAAACGAATGGAAAGGTTGAAACATAAATAGATCTTTATGTATTTTTTAAAACTGGACTCAAAACTCAAAAAGGTATTTATGTACGAAATGATAAGCAAGTTTGAACACACACTGAGCAGAGAAAACAATGTTAGCCTTTTATTAGCCATAGTTTTTTTACCATACGAAACAAACAAAACATTGTCAATTTTTTTTTGTTTTAAATGTATCAACATTGCATTGATAATTTGATGCTCCCGAACACTTTGCAACGTTTTTTTTTGTAAGATCCTGTACCCATTAATACATGATTACATCCAAAGGCCGGTTCCACCATCACAATAATTTATCGCAAAATTCTCTAGAGAGTCTAGCATCCAATTATCTTGATGCATCAATAAGGTAATGAGCTTATACGTCGACTCATTCCAAAAGCAGCATCTATCAATTTTATCTGACAGCTTCGAGTACTATCCACACTCACAGCACGCACGGAAAAGGGTAAATCATTAATCCAACACTTGCAACGTATCCTTTTCACGACAGGATCCAATCTGTGATGGCAAGCTCAAAGCAGCAGCCTCAGACAAAATGGGATCGGACACAAAAAATCCTCACTGCTCACTGGTACCTGGTGTCCAAAGAAGACACAGCGCCTGGAATGGATCGTACACTAGACAGGTAACCATCCGATGACTAACACGCCAGCAAAGCTCTAGGGTAGCCAGA
The DNA here is from genome assembly GCA_000349105.1 of Anopheles epiroticus. Taxonomy (NCBI): domain Eukaryota; kingdom Metazoa; phylum Arthropoda; class Insecta; order Diptera; family Culicidae; genus Anopheles; species Anopheles epiroticus. Next base: position 183,319 of record KB670848.1, read on the forward strand.
GGCAAAAAGGGATCTATGTAACGGGAAAAGGTCCAACGTAACCTTTCTCCCGACGTCCCGAGGGTGTACACGGTGAAAGAGATTCATTAGCAGATAATCGGAGCAAATGTTGTTTTCGGATCGAGAAACGAACACATCCTGCAAGCAGCTTTACCGAGGTAGCAATTTGTGTCTTGGGTCTAAGGTTCCCTACAGGTACACCAAGCTGACACCTAATTAACACGCATATTTTCTGATGCTTGGAAGGCGGTAAAGCCTCCAGCAATGAGTCATATAATTTACATCTTGTAGAGTGCAAAGTCTAACCTACGGAAGGAATCCTTGGAAGCACGGTAAACTTTTTCCCTAATTTAGAAAAAAAAAACGATTTTTTGTCTTGCTCAGATTTTTCAACCATTTTCTACATCTAATTAAGTTGCGTAGAGATTCATCAATTTATCGATCGTATATCGTAGCAACGGACAACTTCATCCAGAATGATATAAAGCTGTAAGACCAGCGACAGCAACAAAGCGGCTAATCTTTAAACGAAAATTGATCAAAGCAAAATCGATCGTTGGAAAGGGTTTTAAAAAGGAAAACAACTTACCACATCGTATAGTTTTTCCACCATGAAGAGTAGGAAAAGTCAAAACTGTTAACAGTAAAGGAGCAAAAGACAGACAAATTCAAACCGAACAACAGACCGAGATGAGACCGATCGACTTGTCATCGTTCATACGCCCTTTTGCTTAAGCAAGGTTTTCGTGTGTAATAGCGATTGCAGATGCTTGTAACAAGCGTTCATAAAACAAAATTTCAATCATACGCCAGAAAAGATCAAATCTATTGTTTTAAGTTTAAAACGATTTCTGTTCAATGTAGAACACGAATGAACCTTTTACATCTCGTAGTAAACAAATTCACACTTCAATAAGGCTTAAACATGTATCTTACATATATACGCATTATCACACCTAAGACTGAAATTTACCTAACTATTAAGGAACTTTATTGACGGTTCGTTCTCATGTAGTCATTTTTGTAGCCAGTCAATAGTCAGTTTGTAGTCAGTCAATTCTCAACGCAAGTAGTCAGTTTTGAAAAAAGGGTTCCCACTAACGTGATTTCTATGTCACCTTTGTAGCATTCACTCGACCCAAGAACAGTATGAAAAATAACAGCAGATTTGTTTCTCTTTTTCTAACACTCTAACACGCCGTTTACAATCTTTCCGTGTTTACCCTCTGCTCTACCATCAGAACAGCGTTCGTAAGCGGATTTCCAAGTGATGTAACTTTTTGACAGCTTGCCAGCGCCAGAATCCCGGCACAGCAAATGCATTCGCCAGTGATGAGCTTTTGCCTCGGGATAAACGACTACCGAATGGCGTCAGGGTGACGCACACAGCCCGGTTCCATTGCAGGAGCATTGCTAAAACAGTGAACCGCCACTGGTGGGGTAGGCTTTCTAGTAGGGCCAATTTCTCGTTAGACGAATTGATTGATGCAAATAAGCGGATTGGCTTCGGTTCACTTCGTACGCGACGTAGTAAGAATCGACGGCGAAAAGCAAGCACATCGGAGCGGGGTAGCAAAACACAAAACAGGAATATCGTCAATGTCAAGAATCGATGGTTTGCTTCTGAATAAAAAAACCTGTTTCTGGTAGCTTTCTCAGTTCAATTAAAGGTAATAAGGATTTTGCCTTAATAGCCTTTGTAATATTTTATTTAACAATAAAATTTCATTGTTAATTAAAGAAATTAATAAGAAGCAATTATCAATGGAATGATATGGAATGACACTCGAACACAAAGGTTGCACAAAATTGGCCTATAAAAAATGATAATTAAAAATTAAATTTAATGCAAACAGGCTTGCGTTTGTCTACTTTTGAGACATTTTATATTTGAAATTTATTTCAGGATCAAGCTAAAAAACTGTAAAAATGATCTTCCTGGTGAAAAGTGTAAACCCTACACTGGAGTGTAGTAGCATGTCCCATTGTCAATAAAACTATACAAAAGGCAAAACATCCGAAATGAAGAAGAAACTATTACTTTACATACCCCCCCACATGAAAGGCTAAGGTCTTCCGATCGCACGCCGTTAAGAACGGAGGGACGGATGTCCTGCAGTTGTAGCTACCAATGCTCACCTGAAACATAAACAAGAATAGAAAGTCAAAAATTAGCACCAAACACAGAAAGAACATGCTGATTAAAGGTTGCTTCATTTGAAATTTAAATAACCAAAACTACTTTCAGACGAACGGAGCGGAATGTTGGTACAATGACGACGAGTTCGACCTGCCACACTTTGCCAGACGTAGCGGAAAGAATAAGAAAACAAACTTCCCGACGATGAATCTTGTGTAAAATAACGTCCTAATTTAACGCAACGCTAAACCCCAAAGCAGTTCACGTGACGAGGCAACCTTTCATTTTCAGGGCGGTATTCAGCAGTCCAAAATAAAGCAACGACCGAAACAACTCCGGGGTGGAATAATCAACAAAACAGCAAACAAAGCACCGAACACGAAACTTTTGTCACTTTCTAATACGGTCAAACTAATTCGATGGTTTTCAGGGATGGCAAGGTTTACTTCAAGGAACTGACATGATTTTCTTACGGCTCAGTTTTGGGCTCGTTGTGCTCGTTGGCACATTCGAACGCACAACATTTTCGAATCGATTTTTGCCGTTCTTTTTACTTCACTATAGGTCGAGCTCAAAAGCAAAAGCTGCCCAGCCGAAATGAAAATACAAACTGTGTCCATCAGCACAGTTACACGACAGTGAAAATCAATTTTTATCCGCTTTGCACTATCTTTGTCAATTGGTTTGGCGCCAGCATTTTGTCCCAGCTCGTGCCCCTGTGAGGCCATTGCCCCTGACCTTGTCTGCATGTCGTAAAACCATAACAATGTCTCACGTAGAGGGTAGCTCAAAAATTGGTTAAAAAATTGGCAACGCCAGGACGGCGAAACAACTCGCACCGACGATCGAAACGCAGAACGAAATTGGATAGCCGTGCTGCGTTTTTCACCCTGCGAAAGACCAATCAACTGGTAAACATCATAATTTTCGATCATTTGCGAATGCATAAATAAACAGATCGAAAAACGGAAAGAAACAGGCGCGTGGCTCTGCGTTCTGGCCCACTGTTATTGCGAACGGTTGATGCTGCTGCTGCTGCTGCTGCTGATGATGATGATGATGATGATGCAAAACAGAGCACATTCAAAATAAGGGTTAAAAGAAAACATCCACGATCAATGACATGCACAACAGCGGGCCATTCCACACGAAAGCTTTTCCGCTTGCTCGACATTGCAGACAAACGGGGTTGAAGGACTGAAGAGAGGAAAATTCAATTTGATGAAAATGTTCCTTCATTTTACACCACCGTGCCCATTAGCGTTTTGCGCCAGCGAATTCCACGGCGTACACGATGAGTTTATTCGTCCGCGCTCTTTACCGGCTCACGGCCGGATGGTCTTTCCGATGTATTTCGATGAAAATTTATTTGCCTCTGGGGAGGGAAAACCGAAAAAGACATTTCGACGGTGCTGCAGTCAGGTAATGAAAAATGAAACTTTGAAATATGATTCACCTTCCTTTGTTGGAAAGGATGGGCAACAAAAAAAGAGGGAAAATGTTACTCGTTTCCGTTCGCGGGATGTACAATCTTGTAGGAAAACTGTCGTGTAAATTAATACATGTTTGGAGTGATTTTAATGCTGAAGGCATAAGAATCCAAACCCATTGTTTAAACTCCACTCTAATAAAATACTGTTTTTTTTTCTTTTCATCCATTACGCCACAGGAAGCCAAAGAGTTCACGCTCTGCTGGAATCCACGCCTGATATTCCCGCGAGATTATCAAGCGGCAGTATTTCATCAAATATTTTCATTTGAGACTATTTGCGGGTAACGAGCAAAATCTGAAATGGTACAACACAGTTCAGCAAACATGTTTCACATGCTTTTCGCACCGCAGATGCCCCAAGTGACACCATTTTCGAAGTTTTTTTTTTGTGCTAGAAAAAGGAGATGGCAAATGCTATGGACTCCCACGGACAAACACGCGAGCAATCCAGCACAATCCATCGTAATCGAAATGGCGAACCATCCTGACGCTTGGATGATGATTGATGAATTTCGAATTTCTACATCACTGTTTATTTATTAATTCCCAATCAAGTGGTACGGGCATTTAACAAAATTGGCAACATTCCACTGGGGTTTGTCCGCGCTTCGCAGAGCAGTGTGAAATATGGCGTAATATTAAAGCAATCTTTGATTTTTTACTGAAACTCAATTTTCGATAGAATGGAATGATATAAAAGCAAATAAATTTTCTAGCTTAAAGGTTTTTAAATCGTTAAAGGGTCAGATAATACAGAAAAATAATAAATTAACTATCAATTGCTTTCTTTGTGTTCATTAAAGTGTTGCTCTCAAACAAACCGAACACACATCATTCATTGCAACATTCACTAAAAAAAATATTGAGACAAACAATTTAAGGTGAATTTTTTTGTTCATAAAACAATTCAATGATAATGATCACAGATGAATTTTTCCGATCAAGAGGCTATATGACTGTCTTTTTTATTCAGAATCGAAGGATCTTGGAAAGCTGTTATAATAGTTTTTTTTATGCTACTCAACTTCGATTTCATCATTGTACTATATTTATGTTATCCATTGGAACTCGCCTAGTTTTATGTGGTCATACACTTGTCATTCATATGTTTATTTTATTGTTGCTGTAATATTCTTATATATCCCGGCCTTACTGATGCCTTGTCCAATACTGGGCTCAATTTCAATAGATATTATATTTAAAAAGGGAAGCTTAAAGAAAGGCTGAAAAACGGTATACGTGCAATTTACTAAAAACAAATTTCAATTTTTAGTTCTGGTATGAAAAACGAGTTAGAGTAAAGCAAGTTTCAAGCATCAATGCTATTTAGTTTAAATGCGATCTTAAAGCTTAATTTTCAACTGAAATTAAATATCGTTAAAGTTAGTGAACTTTACGAGAATTTTTTTTCCTTGTTGGCGTAATTACTTCGAGTCTCATAAGTCATGACTAATAACGATCATTTCTGGTTGACTAGACTTTTTTCTAAAGTCTAGAGTATTTGATAATCAATCATCACTACGGGGAAACGATTCATAAGGGATTTGAGCCTGTTGCTGTTGTGTGAAGACAAGCGGTACAACAATAATTAGGTAAGGATCATTCTCACCAATTCACTTCCTGTTCTTGAGTAGCGGTTATGTACTTTGGCTTTCTATGACTAAGTGTTTACGCATGAGGATAGTCACTTATCACGGCCGACCAACCATCACCAATTATCGGCTTTTCTTAAATTTGTTAGTTTTTTTAATATAAAAACAAGCGCCAAATACAATTATTATCAATGCTAATTATTATCGATGCCATTAAAAAAAGCGCAGGTATGGGAGTCTATGTGTAGCAAATGGATGAAGCACTGAAAATATGTTTTTGATACTAAAAAAACAAATCAGGCTCAGCTTATGAGAGGATCTTCTTCTTCTTTATCCTCTTATGTTTGATGTTAACCATCTCTCATAATCAGAAGTATACCGTACTCTTTTTCGTCCTTTCGACTGCTCTGGGTCATATCGACTTGGATTTTCTTTGGGCTCTTTTGTTTAGAAACTTATTTTGTTTTCCTTCATGAATCTCACTATCCGCTTGACCATCCCTGTTTTATAAGTGGGTTTTCAAATCCTCCCTGGTTCATTCTAGTGGCGGATAATTTACAGTACATTCGTGTATCATGTGACTAGCGGTTTCTAGAAGTTTACAGTGATTACAATTTGCGAAATGGTTCAGCGATCTCAATCTCACTCTTTCATAGCAGGTGAGCGTATGGTACACAGTTTTTATAGTTCTTAGTCTCTGTCCTCCATTCTCCTTTTGATGTTATTCTAGTAATTTCTTTTAAATTTCATTTTACAGCCAGGTTGTGTGTTCCTTCATTGGCAAACCGCACCAAGCGTCATCGCTAGGAGTCATCATCAGTAGATTATTAAAAGGCTTCAAACCAATGGAATCGGAATGTTCAGCCTTGAACTCATGTAAAACTTAATCTGCATTTTAGTTAAAAGTTTTAAACGTTTACGATACGAATTATTAATAAACATATTTATTGAAATAAAAGTTCTGAATTTTAATGATGACTTGATTTAAAACGAAATAAAAAGAACAATATACCTGCTCAATTTAACGAAAGAAAGCAGCTCAGAGGCTGTTTAACTGAACCAGAACGAGCTTTGACTGCAAGTTCCCTATTTAAACAGCGATCTTTAGCGTGCTGTAATTGGCTACTTTAGCAAATATGGCTATTTAGGAGCGCCCTGCAGTGAGTAAAATTGCACTGTCATCTCAATTCCACTAATAAAGTAATATTACTTATCGGGCACTAAAACCGCTTTGCAGTCTAGACCAGCTGAAAATAGAATCGTCGAAAATAATTTTAAAGACGGTTTTTATAAAGCCTCAACTTTATTCTATGTGGTAACTTCACATACAGAATTCGATGGCCATATTAAAACTGCATTAGGTTCATTCCCATTGCTTCAACACGTACAACACCGCTTATCATCCTATCTATAGCCAAGGATAGTCTATTGTAAGAGGAGATAAAACGTTTGCATTATTACATATTACATGATACCTCTTGATTTAAACAAAACATGTAAAGAAAACAACGAGTGCAATTGCTAGTAATCAACACATCGAAACATTTCCGTTCTTCACAATTGATGCATTCGAGTAGAATATCACCAACGGTACCGAAAAGGTCTTATTGATTACCTCTCAAACCGCTTGAAAATGATTTTTTTTTATCTTTTGTGCCATGCTTCCCATCCCACAACAATAAAAGTCTGAAACGATGCCCAAGTTAAGTGATCCACGAACGAATCTATTTGACACCTAATTAGTAACCGTTCGTGCAGAAACAAGGATCGTTCCGGTTTGTCTTTCAACGTCAGAAAAGAGTGGCGCTGACAACGAACGACAGAAGGCAGGCTGCTTGACCTTTACATCGGTTGCCAATCGTCTAGTCTAAAGTAAACTAAAAAACAAACTCTGTCTGTGAATTCGCTCCCTTCATTCATGGTCCATGTTTTCGTTTTCCATCAGAAAAGCAGAAAACCATACAATAACAAAGGACACTCGCGGAACCCTTTTCAAATACGTAATGTTTGCGCAACGAGCAACAAAAAAAAAACGGGCCCAAAACTTTGAAGCGGTTTCAAGTTTGCTTACAAAATCATCATGCAGAGATATTCACTTCACTGCACCGGCATGTTAAAGCGTAACCAAAACAAATAACTTTTGCCAAAAATCTCCCACGTGCAAAAGTGCAATGTGAAACGGACGGGAAAAAGTTTGATAATAAAACCCTGACTGCAGCCCAAAAATGAACCTTGCGCTCGCAGAAAACCGAAAGGCCAAACGGTTGAGGTCCGAGTAAAAAAAAATGCACGACCCACTCCCAATGTCTGCTCGTTGGGTGAATAAATACAAAATGCAAACTCTACGACACGGTGTCCAAACCTTAGTCCATGCCTTTGTGCGGTGTCCGTTGATTGCACTCGACCAGCCTCCGCTCAACCAGGAGACAAAAAAACAGAAAAAGTGCAACGAAATTCAACGTCCTGCAAACGGCAACCCGCCTCTTTGCTTGTGCGTCTGTGTAAGTTTTTGTGTGTGGGTATGTGAGCCACCATTACCTTCACCATCATCGTTTGTGACTGCAAATAAACGCAGCAAAGAATTGCATCGGTGGTTCTGCACACATCCTACGAAAAGTTTTTTAAAAATGTTCCTGAACATACATTTACACAGAAAGCACATCATCCAGACAAGGGAAGGGGGATTGGTATACGCGTAGAAAAACCGTTCCAACAATTCCGGAGTTTTGGTAGAAATGCGGGTGCTATCGTCACGCACGATAGTGAGAATGAAACAAGTGCCCTAATACAAACGTTCTACGACGCAAAAATGTGAACATTAAAACACCAAATATGGTAAAGTAGTAAGGTAAGAAAATATTGAATTTTGTGGAAAGCTTTAGTAAAACTATAACTACAAATACACAAAATCAAACAATGATCGCGAAACTAACAAGTTCTACGATATTCGCATGATAAGTAGATACAAAACAATCTCATCATTAATACTATTATAAAACAGGAAGTACACAAAGTAGACAATGAACGTCACACAGAATGCCTAATTCAACATATATCATCCCTTTCAGCTGTATTTAAACATTGTTTCCTAAATTCATTATGCTGCTACGAAATTGGTATGGTATCATTCTTTTCTTCATTCCAAAGGAATGCGTAACATGATGCAGCAAATAATGGTGAAGCTTTTTTTTCGGGTTTTTTGTCGTAGCTCGGAGCTCTATACAGAGGAAAAACTCTATTCAAAACTTCCTACAATCCATCCTGCCACATTAGGTACGTGGAACAGGGCACGTTTTCTGGTCAAAACTGTACAAAACGAAGGCACAGTACTTTTTCTTATTCTCTTTCCCTCTCAATCACTCTTGTGATCCCTCTATCTACTTTGTTATATATACGCAACAAACTACACAGTTTTCAACGCTTTTTTTTGCCTAGCTCCATTTGCTCTCCCATTCCCTCACATATGATATCAGAATTCGCCGTCAGCACACTTCCATTCATCAGGCCATAAAGACAAGGAATTAAAAATGCAAATTTCATCACCACAACATTTTCTACATTTTAATAAGTTTCTGCCCCCCATCACCCCCCCACACACACACACACACACACACACACAAAGTGCAGGAATGTACTGATCCCGCATGAAAATGCATTAGTGCTACAATGCAAACAATAAACGTACAGGTTGGGTGAAGCTTTTCATTTTCGTGACGATGGTTTTGGTGAATATGGTGCGGAAAATTGTAAGCGGGAAAAGTTTTAGTCCACAAAGAATTTTTATGCCTATCGAATGGAATTGTACAATTCTGCTGAGTAAGATACAATTTTTAATTTTTTTTTTTTCAATTGCTCATTTTGGAATATGATGCTGTTTCTTGTAATATAAATCATGCCGTTGTGTTAAAAATTAAGTTAATGTAAATAATTATTTCACAAAACAAATCAGCTTAAGATATTTAAAATTAATACAACATAATTTTGATAAGGTCCTTACACAACCTTTGGTTATTTTATTTTAACATAACTCTAATAAACAAATGAGTCGACTTAAATATGGTGCCCTAAAGATCAGTGTAATGTAAAAACTTTCTGAACGATGTTACCCTCCTATCTGATCTGGGTTTTCTTTTTCAAATACTACCACCGCTATGAGCCACCACACACCAATAAATAAATATAAAGATATTTGATAACATTTTTATTGCTAGTATTACCACGAACAGAACATCCGACACGTCAGCAGCAATTCAGTGTACCATAACTCTTACAAAAAGTTACACGACTACCACGCACATCGTCATCGTCGCCATCAGAATCAATTAGGACTGTTTTACAAACCACCATAAACAACGTTCTAGTTTATGGACCGAGGCACGCAGCCTATCCCAGAATCATGGCCATGCGTCCGAAACCAAGGGGCGGGGGGTGTCCCCACGAAAAGTTAAATCGATCTAATATACAGAGCGGTTGGTGGTGGATCTTAAAAATATAAACCAAACATTTCCCTCTGGTTTTATTAAACCGGTCGATAAAGCTAGAATCGTCCCATTTTCACGCGCCGCGTGGTCACAGCTGGTCATGTATTATCCAACAGTGAAACATTTTTAAGCATAAGGATCGATAAAATTCACACCTAGCGTTTTTGCCGGCGGAAAATAGCACCCTCCCAGAAAGAAAAACTTCACCTATCACCAGGGCCCCTCTGTTGGCCAACGCAAAGTACGGAAGTGTCGAAGGAGGAATATATTTTCCTTACTTTTCGGTTGGTCCTGCTCTTATTTACTACATTCTACACAAAATTCCTTCCCCATTTGGAGTGCCTAATGCCACGTTATTGAAGAACCCTCGCAAAAGAAAAAAAAACACTCCTTACGAGTGGTGTAACGCTGGCAATGCGCAGCTGTGTCGACCAGCCTATTCGATGGGTGTTTTTAATGAAGGTGTTAATTTGCAAATTAATTTTCATGCGATAGAATAAGTTTCGCTTCCGCAAGAAATGCCAGCAAGCAAAGTCCATCGGTTTAGGATGAATATGTTTATCCGCCTCTCGACGAGAAAAATATTATCATCCCATGCAATAGCGCAACAAGAGCTTCCAAAACCTCGCAGAACGCAAAGTTCCAATGTATACCGACGCATGCAAATCGTGTGATCTGCGGGTTTATCTGTACACTTGCAGGCTCGCACGTTAGGCTGCACTGCTCAGCTTCTTTGAAACGATGCACAGTGTACCTTTCATCAGGATCAACTATTTCTTGAGTTTGCACGGACGGGCGAGAAGAACTTTTTAAGCCTACCACAACCTGCTCTATCGTTTTCCTTATCGCTATCACCACAATGTGTGCCATGGAAAACTTTCAGCCGTACTACCGTGTCTGCGCCGCCGACGGGTAACTTTAACTACACGTAAAAACAACACCGAACAAGTTTCTTAAGCAAAGAAGCATTATTCGTTACGGCTGTGATGCGATAGGCGTTGATTCCTTATAATAACAAAAGTAATATTGTTTGCGCAGGTAGTGATCTTCTATGGTTTAGTGCATTTATTTTGTTTTTGAATTATTTTAACAAACCTACAATACAGTTTCGCAACTATGAGGGAATTCAATTAAAGTTTTCATTGCTCTGTTCTTAATGTTGAACTACGATACAGCGAATTAAAATTCAATTCTCTGTTTTACCAGAATATATCTCAAGTGAAACGGAGTTCAATAGAACAGCTATTGATCATAAAAAGCCTAAGATTAAACATATAAAATATATTACGTTCGGTCAAAACAATATGATTGGAACTATTATTCAATACGAAATTTTGACTCATACACTGTTCTCCTGCATAATATATCACACTATAATAGATATGATTGCACCCAACAGTGACTTTGATCCAATTATTAGAGTTTCTATTCAATAAAAAGGACAATTGATTGCATCGAGTTACATTATTATGCTCAAAGATGCTCTGCGTTGAATCTCCCAGCAACCATTTATACTTGCATAACCCACAGAAGGACAATTACAGAGAAATCTCATTAGAGAGAACAATAGCGCGCTACACGAACATCCCAAGAACGCATTCTCTGCTACGGCTACGAAAAGTACAGAACCAACCTCGCTCAAAACCAAAAAGCATGACCCACCCTGGCACCGTGGGTACCACCTACGGAAAATCCAATCAAGCGCACCGGAAAGGTGTGATACAGACAGCGACCCTTTGCGACGCGTGGACCTCCGAGTAACTCCCCGGTGAGAAGGACTACCGGTGCACCTGCCGTCCCCTGTCAAGCTTTGGCCCTGACAACATACCAAAGGAACATCGTGCCGTTACGTGTAGCAAGGAGTGAAAATTTATCACATCATCCAACCCAGTTCCAGCTCCCTGAAGCACACAGCTCGTACATCTTCCGGAACCCGCTCACAGACATCTCACACACACACACATGCTACGGAACACTGCGAAGCGTAAAGGGAGTGTGTTTTTTCGCGAACATGTCGCCTGGACCGGTTTTTCCTCGCCTTGCTCCATCTCACGCAGATGGAATTCGGACACGCTCGGTAGAATTGAGTTACCCGAGGCCGTACAAAACATTCGCACCGGGTCGCTCTGGTTCACGCAATGGTTCAATGAGTTGGAAAATTGAAAAAAAAATCCTTCCCACCAGCTTCCAGTATGCTCACCAGCGAACGCATACATGCAGCCTCACGCATGATTTTGTGGAATCTTCATCACGCGACCACCGAAAAGAGACCATCGGCAATTGGTTAGCTATGGCGCAATATCATAAAAAGCGCCTTAGTTTTAAAGGTGGAAAATTACATCCATCGGACGGGGGATTTTGTATTTACCCGTGGAAGATGAGCATTTTTGTAGGACCGGTGTCGGGTGTGAAGCAAAGCAAGAATCATGATGCTTGATTCAATTACTACGTGCCTTCGTTGTAAGCAACTGCGTGCAGGGACTGTCGGAACTACCAAATCTGAACATTTCAAGTGTGTGGGATATCTCAAAAAGGGGAAATAGGAATGTCCCTTGGATGCTAATGAAATACATCATAAAACGTGACCATTAAAAAATGCCTCGCACAGCTAATCTACACGTTTTTTGTGTGTGTCAGACCTAACGCATGCTGGAAGCCGAGTGAAAACTCGTCCCTAAGAACGTGCTATCTCGTGCGAGTTGCCCACAGTTGCGCATTACAGCGAAAAGAAGATTAGTGTCAGGGTAAGTCCCATTTACCATCCGTCATTTGGTGTCAATGATTTAGTCCGGCGGTCTTTCCCCTTTGACCGCATGTGTTCGGGTGTAGCTCTGCGTCACCGCAAAACCAGCCGGGAATTAGCGAAGAGCATTAGGTTGCTCCACATTATCATGCGTATTTCGCATTTTTTGTTGTGTTTTTTTTTGTTTTCCTGTGCTCTAAAGGTTCAGACCTCAGGTATGTTTCGCCACAATGGATCACACATGGCTCTTCCGGGGATATGCAAAACCGTAAAGCCTACCACTCCAGCGAGTCACGAGCTTTTTGGGGTTAGCGGAGCAATGCGATCCTGTGCCCATTTCGCATCCATTTTCATTATCCGTGCGCTGATGCGGAAACGCCCCAAAACAAACAACCTGCTGAGCAACGCACCTAACGACTTCAATTTGGGTGCGTATATATTTTTCTTTTTCCTTCTAACTCTACTACCACTACTTGCTTTTAGTTTTGTATTATCTAGTTTTGTGGGTTCCCCGAAGCGAATGTTCCACGTTTCAACCGGACCCCGCCAGAGCCTGCCCGTGGGCTAAAAAACATGCAGTACGATGTTCCAACCAGAGTAGAAGCAAAGAAGAATTACGTTCAGCTTGTACAACGAGCCAGACACCTCTCAGCTGAAACCGTACACAAACCTGTCGTCTGTACACCGAATATGTCAAGCAAATAGAAGACATCCTTATGTGCGAATGTTTCGTACAGCAGGACAATGCAACACGGTGACGAACTAGGACGTTAGCAAGTTATACATTACTCGTATTTACGTTGACAACCTGCCCGAAGTAACCCGTCCATCAGCCAGCGTAAGCTGGGAAAGTTTTCTCCGTCCGCAAGGCGCACGGAAACACTATACCGTACGGTGTGCGTCTTCGTTCGGTATGTTACGCTTCGCATGACACACGCTACAGGATTTACGTTGTGAGTTGCATTCAGGTGTTTGCTTCCATTTTGTATGCCAGTGAGAAGAAAACATTGCCAGAAATGTGAAGAATTGTTACTGCTTTCGCGATGTGGCTCTGGTATATTTTTATGCAAACATGTAAAGGTTTATTTCACACCAGTTGGTTGTACTGAATGAATTACATTTGCAGATGTATTGCAAAACGTACGTACAAGACGCTATTTTAATGTATCGGGAGATACACGAGTTAGGTTTTATTTTTATAAAAAATTTATCATTTGTTCTTGAATGCAAACATGTTAAAATATAAAATACCATTCTAATGCTGTACTGACTTTATTCTTGTAAAATGGACTGGTCATATTTCTTTTGCGAATATCCAATTTAAATTTACTAGACAGCGATATCTATAGGTAAATTGATTTTACAAAATGATGATTTTAAAATTACATACTAAGTTCAAACACCATGTGATTGATGCGAGTGTACGATCAAAATTATGTATTTTAGATTATTTATTATTTTATCATATTTCAAATTATATTATATTTGTATCTTTACTCAAAAATCATTGTCCATATCTTTCAATAAGATATGGTCTCTAAAAGTTTAATTTAACGATTGAAATCAACTATTATGTTGTTACTGCTGTTGTTAGGAATATATAAATAAGTATAAAAAAATATAAACACTTTAACAACTTTCTCCGTGTATCTTCAATTTGACACATTTGCTGTCATTTCAGATACGGCTTGAAATCGCATACCTCCCTAACTCGCAACGCAATGACTAATGAAACCAGAGTTATGCTTCCATAATCTTATTTATCAACCGATCTTTTTTATCCTCCCACAGACAGCATCATACCGCATGGTTTTACCTTGGTGTGTACGACAGCATCACCCTAGAACCTAAAACTTTAGGACAATTCCCCATTTGAGAACCATTTGAGAAAATACACTACCCTAGCAAAACGTTGATAACAAGTAGCCAAGAGCATGGAGGCATCAATTTATTATGCACGTTACTTAAATGACATCAAAGCGCAAATGAAATGCGTGGATAAGAAGTTAAAAATTGGTGTAAAAACTGTTTTTCAACCTGTGTGCCGCTCGGATTCCACGAAACCTTTTGACATTCAGAAGGCGTTCACTAGAAGAAGATGAGTCCGCTAGCATGATAGATTTCTTAGCTGTGATTAATGATGCTTTTTGCGTTGGAGAAAATATGAGTTTTTGTATTATTTTCTTCGATACAAGATGAAACGTACTACAGCAGCGATCAGTTAAAAAAAGTCTCCACGAAACAGCTTTTGTTTTGCTTGCCTTTTATGTAAACGGTACATAAAAATCATAGCCAAACTTTTTGACATCACAGCAACCCGGTGCAGTAGTCGAATACCTGCAGTGCCTAGATCGCCCAGCTACGGAAGGTCATTAATCTATAGGACGGAAGGTGTGCGCCTAACACGCATACCACCTAATGTTCATAAATGAGACTGCTCGAACGCGACACTTTGCCGTTCTCCATGCGCGAAAGTAACTTTGGTAATTGTTCACACATTCACATTAGAAGCACCGGTGGGGTTTCTCGCACTCTGCATAAGCGTTTGAACTCCGAGATCGTTCCGGGCGAGTTTCCGTGCATAGCAAAACTCACCGGCTGCTTCCGCTTCTCTCCTTTCCGCCAACGCCGTACTTAGTGCGACACAATGGGAAAAAAGCAATTAAAACTTTGTCTTTCGTTTTCATTAAAAATTTCATTCATTCCTACACACCTAACGTCATAATGGTGGGAGGCAGGGTGCAGTTCGTGTTTGTTCCCGTGCTTTCTGCTTTCGCATTCAAACAGCATCATTGGAAAACTTCATCACCTGCCACGCTCCGGTGGGGTGATACGCGAAAGGAGCGAGATCTCGCGCCGGGTGTAACATGATTATTTGCACCAAAACTCTAGCAGTAAGTTATTTTTGACGGTTGTTTTAAACGACATGCTTTGGTGGGATCAACCTCCGGATAGTGGACGATTACCGATAAAATGTTATCACACCATCGTCAAGCAAAACGTTCAACCGGTGTCACTTGACGTGTACCCTTGCTAACGATTTGTGCCTGTGGAAATAAGCTTCATTAGGTGGAAGCACAGGTTGGGGAATAACCGTTAATGTGTTTTTTTGTTACATCAGCAATGTACTTCAGGCGTACTGGATAATTCATCACGTGTACTTAACATACTTATCCTCGCCCAAAAAAAAAACAAAACAAAATAGATCCTAACACACGACAACATAACGAGAACATTTGAAGGTTTTGTGAACCATTAGGCTGGAAATGTTGTTTTGAAAATGAAAAAAAAAAAGGCAAAACGAGAGACAAATCTTCCCCCGGATACGCACCGGGCAACGGTCTCTCGGGAAAAAGGCATCTTGCATTCATCACCGGACAGCCAGGACGCCCAAAAGGGGACAATGATGAACCACTTTCGTTTTACGCAAGGTTTCACTTTATTACGCCTTCACACGACTGTTTGCCATCGTCAAAATGAAATTGACTCTAACCAAAGTCCTTGCTCGCCCTTTCTTAACGACCCTTGCGACGATGGCGTTCCAGCTCGCAAACCAAACGCACGCGAGCCACCCCGGCGAGCGAATGGATCGTTGACATTCCTGCGTTTCTTCATGTTTCTCTTGCAGGGAAAATATTAACATTAAAGAGGGAAAGTGAGCGAGAGAGAAAGTGGGAAAGAAAGAGAGAGCGGGCAGTGGCAGGCACATTATGTTGTTTGAATTTCTCAGCTTAGTAGCCCCTTAAATCGCATGTTTGAACTACAACAATAGCAGTGCTAAAGTCAATGTTTTACCTTGCAGCAAGAAAAAAAAACTCCCGTGAGCCCAGGAAATTCATTACGGGTAGCCCAGTTTGGTCGAAATGAAAATTGGAAATGGAAACGGGGCGTATAATTAGCGCGTTTTGTGCCGCACAAGGTTCGTTTGGTTTAAGCGATTGTACACACACACACATTAACACACACAAACACAAGGAACAGAGTGCAGAGTTTGCCGGCTTCACAACAAATAATATCGTAAAGGATAATTTAATGAAGGTTGCTCAAGTCGTTACTGAAGCTGGTTAGGTCCTCTAAATCTTTGCTAATGTCCTGTATGCCGGTGTTTTCAATGAGCACCAATAAAAATAAATTTATTTATAACGCATACAAGGGCAAGAGCAGGATTTTCGGAACAAAAGGGAAGGATCTAAGTTTGAGATTTGAATTCGAAGAAAGCTTGCAGTTTATTCTAGAATTTCCATTTCGATTCACCCAGACACCTTTCTGTTTATTCGCTCTAAGCACTATCTTCACAAAAAAGCAGCCTAAAGCATGCATTCCAATTTAAATTTTCCAACTGTCTGAGACAGCCCACTTCCAAGGTCAAATCCCTCCAGCGTAACAATGGAGTTCTTTTCTTCTTGCGATAGTGTTTCAATTGCAGCCGCCGTTGATCGGCTGCACCTAATCAAGATTCTCAGCAAAGCGAACGTGACCACTTATCGTGCGTCCGAAGCACAACCGAACCGTAAAGTAGCCGTTAATGAATTTCCTCTTATCGAACCCCCGACCGGAAACCGGATGTTCTGAGCTTTGCCGAAAGGGAGCAGGACGGTACACATAATCAGTGAACGGGAAAACCAACACGTAGGGAAAAAGAGAATCCCTGTTCGCTCGTAACGGAGATTCCAGATGGAAGATAATGAGCCCGGCGAAGCAATTGAAGGTGATAGCGGGAAGGAGAGAAAACAGAATTTTCACCATTCCACTGCGCCTGGTGTCAAGGAGGCTGGAACTGAACTGGTAGCATGAGAAAGACTCCTCTTCTTGCTCTTCTTTCCACGTAGAACAAGCCGTTAGGAAGAACGAGAGAATTTCATTATCGCATCCGTTGCGAGAGGAAAAAGCTTCTTCTATAAATATTGAGAAAATCGATACAACAAACGTTACGTCGCTTTAGATTGAGATTTTCGGATGAATTATTAGTTTCCGAGTGAAATCTATTAAAGATAAGTTCGTTGGCCTCAAAACTTTCGAAATATTTGCTCCATTTATCGATTCCCGAAAATAAGGAATGTATATTGATTATTTCCTTATAACGTTAATTTTTTTGTTTTTTTTTAATTTTTGTTCAATGGGTCTATTGTGAGAGCCTATTTCAATTGTCTGCAACGTTTTGTTGGTACAGAAGAACCTCACTGTTTGAGTCCTTTTTAGTTGGGTTACTCGATGGTTGGTACCACAATAGTTGGGTCGTATGCCAACCAACGAAATTGTCAAATACAACTGCACCATGAAAGTGCATGATGCACCTTCTTTGATTATGTTACAATTGATGCATTATTTTTCCCTAAATAGACCTTATTTTATGGAAATTTAGACTGCAGATGAGTAGTAGAATCTATAATTATTCAAAACCTATGCGAAACAAATATTTTTGAGTATAAAAAGAAGAAAAACAAAGCGAACATAACATAAATATGTAATTCGCGTAATAACGGCTACTTGGATTGTTGGATTGGAACAACTCAACTATCGAGTTTGAATTCACTAGTCGGGGTGCATTCAAAACCCAACTAGTGAGGTTTAACTGTATAAGCATTAAAAACAAAAATCCACTTCCTTCATCACGAATTGAAGATTCCTGTTTTGTTCACTTGTTGGTTTAAAAGGAAATCATCAATTTTCCGAGAGCCCCAAAATCCAAAAATACTTATGTATGTGTGTTTGAAAATATTACCAAAACTGTTTTTCCTTTCACAAGAAAGATGACGCAACAGTTAAATTTAGACTTCAATGCGGTAAACATGATTGAAAAGTTTTCAGAACACAAAAAACGCTTCATACAGTTCAATTAACGTTCCGCTTAAAATAGTTAATGGAAACATATTCAAAGTTGAACTTTTTGTTTTTGCTTCCTCATAAAATACTCCAATTCTATAGAGACTGCTTTCCCACAAGAAATGAAAATACCTCAACACTTTCAACGACGGTAGTATAAACTTTTCGCTTTTCTCGCATCCCCTTGCCAGTCGCAAACACTTCCAGCTGCCACTTCCTATCCAGCTGCTGTCAAAAAAGCTCGAACCATTTCCCAAAATTGAACACCACACCGACACGAAAACTCCATCCCGTATGGGAAACACATTCTGTCACCGTTCATTGCTCACTAAACTTCACCTTTGCCAAGCGATGATTTAGCGGAAATTGATTAGGGAACACCCTGTTTCCGTTTCTCCCTCCTTCCCCCGTACTTGCCACGCAGCTACTTCAATTTCGCCTGGAGCCGAGGAGGAAGTTTTTAACCACCTGAGAAGGGACTGGGAACAAACGCCTGGAAATACGTATGTCTCGTATGGCAGGTGAGTGTGTGGTTGCGCAACGTTTCACCTTCTAACGATACCGATGACAAACGCCTATCAGCGGTTAGTTAGAATTCGTATGTGTACAGTGTACAGCTCATTGGGATGGGAAGGAAATGAATGATTATTTCCCGAAAAGGATTCCATACGGAAGTACTTTTC
The DNA here is from genome assembly GCA_000349105.1 of Anopheles epiroticus. Taxonomy (NCBI): domain Eukaryota; kingdom Metazoa; phylum Arthropoda; class Insecta; order Diptera; family Culicidae; genus Anopheles; species Anopheles epiroticus. Next base: position 202,273 of record KB670848.1, read on the forward strand.
TGCTAAAGAACGTTTTTTTTTCGTTACAGTTTGATTTTTGCACAGAAGGCAGTGTTAAGTATATCACAATATTTTGTGCATTAAATCAATGCCTTCAATAAAATGAGGAAAATTTAATTAACCAGCAATGAATATAAACCCACCGCAAAAAAGTAGAAGCATTCATGCAAAATATTGACTATTATTGTGAAAAACAAATTCTATCATAAAATAATAAAAGCTAGAAAATATATCGTTTAATAAACTTTTATTATAATTATTTTACTACTGGATAGCACAACAACCTTTATGGGGTGAAAGACCTACCAAAGCACTAATGAACTTGGACCTTTTTCTGTTACTTATTGTGCCATTAGCAAGATAGAGAATCCTGCGTGTGGGGGAGGGGGGGGGAGCGGGGGCGGCATTAGCCGGAATCGGATTCCATCGTATCACAGGCCTACACCTTCACCTATTAGATCACCGAACCGCCCTTAATAAACTCTTAGAAATACTAAAATACCTTCCAGAATCAATTGATCGTCGTCTCGTACACTATTCCATAGTTCAGTGCTGATCTTCCCCAAGCTAGACCATGCTGCATTGCAGATACCTACACTGATAGCACACTGACCAAACAATCACAGCTCCAGTATCGGTGTAAAAACCATAATTTTCATGCGAATTTCTTTTACAGCTTTTACCCGCTAAAGAGTGTTTTCTCGTTCGTCGATTGAAATCTCTCTTCGATTACATGCTATCGGCAATGCGTCAGACGATCGAAATTCATGCAGCATAAACGATTCACGGCTGAACACTCGCGATGGAAGCAACTATTTGCTACCGTAGCTTGCCACTTGAAACGAAATGCTTTTCCTCTGTCGGGAAGGTTTTTTTTTTGCTTTGTAAAACACTTCCTGATGGACGTGAGCTGCGTACGCAACGGTGCACAATAGCAAAACGGCCACCACTATCTAGCGATGAAAAAATCACGCAACGTGATGCAAAAACACACCGATAACGTGCTGGGCGGTGAAATCAAATCAAAAGATTTCAATCCTCTCGAGAGGCTGCCAGCACGGATTTTGACACCTTCCCAGTGCAGACCTTACCGGACACGTTGCTTACCTTTCCGATTCGTAAAACAAAGCTACATGCGTTCCAATCCTGTTTCGAAGGAAAATGAATCTGTTGTTCCTCCGGTGCCGTCCCAGCTTGAAACATTAAAAAACAGAAAACCACGAACGCGTCCGTAGGCCGATGGGAATGATTGGTTCTAAGACGCGCTGTAGTGGAACCGTTACGGAACTCTGGTGGAACCACAACCTTAACGACATTTTGATTCACCTTCGCGCCGCTTTGCTTTCACCGTTACGATAGATGCGGTGTGCCGGTACAGCGCAGACACGTCCTTCCGACAAGAACAACGTCACCGTAGAATCAGAAATCCGATCACGTGCGAAATCGAAGTAAGACGCAATCATTTCGTCAAAATAATACAATAGCGATACGATAAAAGCGGGAAAGCGTGAAAAAAATCTTTTGCCGACGATGGTTTGGCTGTAAGATGTACAGATATTTTTTTCGTATTTCTCTCGCCTCGCCGCATAGTTGCACAGTGAACAATTTTACGAGGATTATACACCGACATTTCCGGTGCGTAATTTTACAAATTTTCAAAGAATTACGCCACCGGCCACAGTAAAGAGTAAAACTAGTAGCGCCTGTAAACTTTGAGCAAAAACCGTCAAATATCCCAAAAATGAGCTATTCTTAGGATTGCAAGAAAAGGTTTACTAATTGACAAACCCACATACTGGAGGAGTGACGTGACGCAAAACTTGAGAAAAACTTGTAAATATAATCAAACAAGAAAAAAACATATTTCATATACATTTCACAAAATTTCTCTTAATGAATTTTATCGTTATATTTTGAAATATATATAATATATTATGTCTATGAGAGAAAAAAGTTCAAATCCCCAGAAATATCGAACACAATACCATAAAAACATTATTTGACTACCTGATTGATAAAACGTCCAATTTTATCATCCTTGTTTTGTCACAACTCAAACTGACAAAAGTGACTAAAGATCAAGATATGCAACATTTGTCTGATTTGTGTTGCTCTCGTGGCCAGCAGCCTCAAAGACTCTTACAAAATTTAAAACGCTGTAAAAAATTATCATTTAAAATATAAACCTTTGAAGCGAGACTAAAAAATGTCAGCAAATTAAATAACATACAGTTACTTCAAATTCAATGAAATTAGCGATTAAAACTATTCATTAGCTATTAAATCTGCTTATTGTTTGTCAAAGCACAAATCTTTGATGGAGGCGCCTAGCCTCTCAAGAAGCTTGCCATGGATCGTTACGATAAATAACGTTTGTCCATTATTTGCACTGTTACAAAATTTACAAAACTATAAAAAACTTTCACTACTTGCAATAAAGATATGAGATAGGCTTTTTCAAGGAGTAAATAAATTTTCACTTTTTTCTTGACGAACTTGAGTCGGTCCAACTAATGTTGCACGTGATTTGACAATAAACAGCGTGACTTATCATAAAACAATAAGCAACAACGCAAATGTTAGAAGCAATAAAAGCTGTGGTAATACTCACCGATTTTGGGAATAACAAAATGTGAAAAAAATACACACCATTGCACTATTGAATGAATTCCGACAAAAGTATTTAATTGATTGGTATGAATTTTATAACAATAAATCCTTTGAAACTAAGTAATTTTCAACAACAAGTTAAGAAGGTAAAAGGTTTTGGTTCTTTTTGTTACTGGATTTTTAACCACGAAATAATATAAAATTCCGCATTTTCTACGAAGATTTTCTCACATCTTTGTTTTGTTTTAAGCTTTAGTATTTTTTATGATAAACTTTGCCAAATCAACAACTGTTATCTAATAAAAAAGCATATTGATAAAAAACCTACCTAAACCTAAACCTAATTTTAAATTGCATTTGCGAAAAATAGCACACTCTGCATAAATTACTTATTATGTGATACTTGATTCCTCGCTGAAAAAAACTGCACTGTTGAATACCGGTTCTAAAACATTAAATTAAATTAAATTTTGCGTTTACTGTAAGACATGAATGAGATAAATACATTTCAAACTTAATAACACAAAACGAATGAGGCATTTTATAAAAGCATTTCAAAGTGGTACAAAAATAGACCATTATTTAAAATCAATTACCTTGCACAAAACACAAATTCGTGTAAATTGAATCAAAAGAGGGCACAAAACAAGATGCGCAAATTATTTCACGTAATGGTTCAATTCACAACTCAAGTCATTGGCAGTCATTTTTATCAACGAATGGTAGATTTCATGGTGCAAAGCAAATAAATGTACCGATTGCGCAACGTCACGTTCCGATCATCAAATTTGAGGTGGTCAATCAACGGTAAGCATATTTTCTATTCCCTCACTGTCCACCTCTATTCAAATTCAAAGCATTCGTAAGGTAATTCACATCGCGTGACCTTTGTAATGCCTTTTTGAATTTACAAGCTTTTCACGGTGGCTTTTAAAGTAATATGGTAATCTTTTAAGAAAGAAAACAAGTTTTCTCACATCTTAAGTTTGCTTTCAAGGGCCTCGATCAATACCTGTCGACAGTTATTCATCTTAAGACAGTTTTTAATTTAATTCGAATACGATAAATATACCTGAACTATGTTTAGAAGCACAGCATTTTACACTCCTTTTAAAGCTTTCAAAAACGCCTTTGCTATTTGATTCAATCCCGTAGTATTCATTTAAAAAAGTTCTATTTTTCAAGCTATTTTCATTTTTTCTTCACAGTGCAAATTATTGCACCTCAAACCGCCACAAATCTCGCATTCCTTAGTCTGAAAATGTTACACAAAAGAAAGGTGTGCGAAACTGGCCAAATAGAAAACAAACGTACTCAACCTTACAGCGAAAACTTTTGAAAGAAACGATCCAAACAACTTTTTTCTTTGAGGCACTGGTAAAAGTGGCACAAGGCTACCAAAAATGCGAGCAGTTGAAAAGAATTGCTTACTCGTACAGAAGCTTACAGGCACATGCACATATACGGCCAACCACCATAACCTGAAAACAAAAAGAAGGTACAACCTCAGCAAATAAGACCAGTCGTCGAACGTGATATAATTAAATAAATCTTCAACTGTAAGCACTATTCCTTTTGGCCCGGAACGCGAAGAAAGGTGATCGTGGACGCTTCCCCGTGTCCTGCTGTAAGCTCGAGCAAAATTGTTTGTGGCATTTCTTTCTCGATTGTTCTTTTTCCGTGTTGGTAGCTAGTTTTTAACATTTTTTGCCCCGTTCTGCGAGTAGTGGAAGTCTGCCAACTATAAATTTTTCACTCCCCACCGAAAGCAAAACGCGAAACTCGACAGGGAATATAATTCTCTACAGCAATTGTAAACCATTTTCGGGTGGTAAACCTCCCGAAACTATCAAGAAATGCTCGGTTTTCTATTCGAAGAAAGCTAGTGAAGGTAGCCACTCACCCACTGCTCCACTGGTCCACAAAAAGAGCTTCGAAAACCTTCAGAAGCGAGCACCCAAGTGAAGCTTCGAAGCTATGTTTTTTTTTTGTGATACAAAATCGATATTTTCCAATTCATTCAATTCAGACGTAAAGGTGCGGTTTGAAGCAGATCGGAAGTAAGAAGGGAAACATTTTTTGGGTTTATTCGACAATATATTTTTAACCTCGATCCTCCCGGTGAGCGCACACTGTGGCAAAGTGAAATATCATTTCATTTACATCCCTCCCAACGGTTTTCATGGCATCTTTTCATTACACCAGTGCTGTGTTACCACTTTGTAACGAAAATGTCTGCTGGCCGAACGACATGTTGCTACGGCAAAATTTCTAATTTCGCCTAAAGTTCACCAGCTTGAACGGCCTTCGAGCATCGCGCACCGCGTTGTGGTTATTGAAAAGTGTTAGCGCATTTATTCGAGCGCTCAATTTGCTTGCCAAATTGCGTGCCATTTCAATACTACCTTCAACGGTCGGGCCTGTTCAATAAGTAAGTACATAGCATGTAGCAGAAACATTCCTCGTCGCTGCTGATTATTGAGCCGCTGCTCGATAAAGGTGTAAAAAATACAACACCTTTTAGTACACAGAAACAACCAACAGTTTGTTCAAGCATGTTAATATCAAGTATTTCTGATGAACCTGTTAACCTTTTTTGTACTCAGTAACATACTAGAGAAATGTCAGACACTCTCAGGAACAGATTCTTTAAAATATTGTTTGCAAATTTTCAATTATAACTATCCTTCTGTTTGTGGAATCGGTGGAAATTTTAGTAAGTAGTAGAATAGAATCTAATTGAATTAAATGAGAAAAGTTTCGACCTTAACTTGTGCATTCATGACCCCATCTGATTAAAACATTTATTTCTCTACTTGTACCTTCAATAACCTCCAATCAGGCAAACTCCAAACTCGTTTGTTGATAACTTTGACAGGGCAAAACAGTTTTTAGGTATTAAACAGAAAATAAATAAATATAATAAATGTTCAGATGAATATCAAATAACTGTAATTAAGATATCCAGCAAATTGATTATCCAAAACAATACAGTATGTCATTTGAGCAAATCCAACAGAAACATGCAAGATATATTGTTCCAAATGTTTAAAATGATGTTTGAAATAGTCATCATTAATAATAATTAAAGTTGTTTGTACGTGTATGAGTGTGTATATTCTAACTTTTTAAACTTTTTCACAATCGCTAAGCAACATTAATAACATTGTAAAAAAATGAAAAAAGGAACAATACAGGATTAATAAGCCACAAACATTAAATAAAAAGTTCCTCCATCCATGTTAATATTATACAAAAAAATACAACAATGTTTATTACCTTGGAAATAAAAAAAAAATTTACTGCCTCTTTAAAATACAACAATGTTTATTACCTTGGAAACTACCACAAGTACAAATAGTAGTATATAAAAAATCATCCATTGCTACAAACTAAGTACAACAACACTTCTTGAACACTTACTCGATAAAACTTATTCTAAGTGGAATGTTTTGTTCCAACTAGAAGACGGTGTGCTCGACGTCCCGATTCATTATCTGCAGATAGCTAAGCCCAAATCATAGCTTTTCGGCTAAAACAGCACCGGTAGCTCTTGCTGTCCCGAACAAAAACTTCTGAAATTAATAGCTTTCTACTCTGCTTGTATATCTATCATTCTTGTCCCTCCATCACTACCCTTTCGCCAACGCGTTATTTTATCCTAACACCTGAGTGTCAAAATTAGTATACATGTCCTAGATATCTAATTGGCATAAAATCTACCTTCGTTAGAAGTGTTTCAGGTTCATCTTTCCATTTAGAATGCCCATCACAATCTTGCTACTTGACAAGTAATGGTACACGCTACACCCATCCACCCACTCATCCACCTACACAAGCACACACTCATCGCTTTTCAGAATTCGTTATCGCCTCAAGTGTTCAGGGCTATCCTGAACAGTAGCAACTGGTGGTGTCGTAATTCCAAGACCTGCCAGAACTTGGTTAATATTTGTCGCTAAGAATTGCTTTCCCAACGGTTCCAAAAGGGGCCCTCCCCAATCGTTTGTGTGAAATAAAAATGCTTGACATTATCATTCTCTAACAAGGAAGTGCTACGTGTAGCCGCCCACATGCATCAACGCTTCGATTGATAAAAGCAAAGCTGGCAATAGTCGCTGCCCTGTTTTGTCCACCACATCGTGAAGCTGACGCATCCGTACACTCGTTGTACGGAGAAGTTGTAGAGCTTACCATGAACGTGAAGGGGCAGCAATGAATGGACCGTCTGGAACGATGTCGACTTGAGCAACAAAACAAAGACACAGCTCACCACAATCGTGCTTACCAGCTTACGTCAGCATAATATTCTTCAATACACCCATCCGCCGGGATACGTACGTCCCGTGCGCCCATACCAGGGTGGTGAAACTCTCCAGAGTTTCACACCCGTCTGCTGACAGAGCCAGAAGTGATGCCAACACTTACGCGACACTTTCCTCCAGTGTGTAAATGCAACGATAAAACCGGAATCTAAACGGCCCTGTCTAACCCCGTGGACCGATGCCGAGATGATGCAAACTCATTGTGACCAGCTTCCATTTCCTGATGAGATATCGCGAGACAAAAGTGTTCCCCGAAGCTCTTTGGAATTTTCTTATCTGCACGCGGAATGCGCCGCGGGGTCGTAGATACGCGTCCAACTCCACGTTCTAGGGATGGTTTACGGGCGTGCAGCATCTCATTAGTAATTTCAAAATGCTTTCTGTTGCAGTAAATTGGTAGCTAGCGTGAAACGTATCTACGCAAACATAGCAGCCTTTGTCACGCTCACAGCCGGGAAACGATCAACTTAAAGAAGTTGCAAACATGCTTAGTTCGAGGATGGTTCCTTTTCAACATCTTATGATCGTTTACACTTCTTTCCATAATGTTTGCTAAAAGCAGTGTGGTTCTTTCGCTTTCCGCACATTTTCCTCCGTCTCAAGAACGAATAGGAGTATCCACACTTTGGAAAATTTTAATTGGCGTACAGTATTATAAAAAAAAACACGAAGCAACCGAGAAACCCCTCTACAATGTCCTAATTCTCTGCCATCCATTTGCTGCAGCCGTTTCGACGCTCTGGTAGAGCCTGCAACTATGCTCGTAGTTGCCTTTTTCTCAAGTGCAGTCCCGGGTACAGCTGGGAAGACTTCAACAACCCGCTTCCATCTGCTTTAACCGCTCATGGAGAGGGAAGTGAAGAGTAACAAACTAGATTTTGTTTTTTTTTTGCTCGCAAACAATCTTTCCCCTTGGCGGGGATGGACGCAGTCTCGTAATGGCGCACGGAGCACTACAAACAAGATGTGACCGAGACGTTCCTGCATTCTTGCAAAAAATACCAACCCTAATTGAATTATGTTCTAAATGTTATACACCCTGCAGGCGTATCCCGAAGGATTTAGCAGTCAAGACACCAAGAAATCAAGACGTGTATACCACCACTGGTACCATTTGGGGGCTACGTACGATGAAAAGCAAAGCCAAAAAGCAACCGTTTGCCAAACACTCATGACTTTCGCTCCTGCTCGTCGACCCTCTTCATTTTCTTCGCTTCCAGAAATGGATTGCTCCAGTGCAGGTTCGTAATTGAAGAGGGTCGCTTGCGTAAGTACCTGAAATACAATTACACACAACTCTTCAAAGTACACAACCATTTCCTGGGAACATTGGCCATGATACACAACATATTCAATACAGGAAACTTGGCGCTTTAAAAAAATTCTTTCAACTGTAAATGTTTGATATGATTAGGATCAGCTAACGTTGTTAAGAATTAAGAAAAAGAGTATGCAATGTGTAAAAAGTTGTACATACAAACGGGTTAAAATGAAAGTCGAAACAGTTATCAATGTTAAAAACTGCTATATGGCAGATGCAGAAGCTTAATTTTAATTTACAAAAATTAACAAAGTAAGCAATACTGGCAGGCCGTTACAAGGAAACTTCAAGGATCAGTACTGTTCGGTTTGGCAGAAAAAATCTTCATCAATTCAACTCGAAAGTGGTATGTAAGGTGATAAAGTAAGACGTTCCATTAGCGACAATTGCACATTCGAAAGAAGAACCACCAGGTATCCTGATTGTGAGCAAAGTTCTCTAGAGTCAACGTGCTTGTAGAAACACAAATCCTACAGGATAAGCCAACCGACGAATCACGATCGCTTTTGTTCTTTCTCTAAAAACATGGAACACTGCAGCAACGTGCCAACGTTCATCTCATACGATGCAAGTGACCATTCAAATTGTACCTGCCCACGTATGGTGTACGATCTTGGTGCAAACACTAAATCCTTCGTCAAAATCAGCAACGAACCAACGACGCTTGTGTTTTGGCATCGTTCCCTGTCCCGGTCGTCGCAATCTTAGTGAGCGGCCAATGTTTACGACACTTATCGAGGGTTATTTGTTGGTCCGCTCTGTTTCGTTCACGGACTGGCAGGGACATGTATTTCGACACTTGAGCGTAAAATATTGAAGCAATGCTATACGGCAAGCACAGACAATTTCACACAATCGATTGCGAGCGTTTCCGGCTCTAGTGTGTCGATTCTTTGAACGCAGAAGGAAGCACCGGAAAAGCAACTTTACAGGTCCCGTCGTTGTCGTCATTTTCACATCGAAACTGAACTGAAAACCTGTTCGTACTGTACGGTCCATAAGCATCATGCTAGAGGGTAGATAAAAACTTTGATCTAAAAGCAAACCTATGGAAAGGGAGAAAGGTGAGAGGTTTGGATATATGGGCCTCGTGGGACTCGGTGGTTAGAGTTCGGAACGGAATTGAGATTTAGTTTTTGAGCTTTGAATTTCAGAACGCTCGGAAGTGCCCGTCATATGCCTAGTTTACCCCCAGCACACGGTTAGCCTGAGGATTGTTTCACATACCACCAGTTGAACCAATCGTGCCCTCCCAATCCTGCTGCTGACATCTTCCAACACTATTCTGCCTTCTGTTGTTGATCGTTAGTTTCGATGAAAACAAACCCTCGAGCTGTTTACCTTTCCGTTTGTCTACCCCCAATAGCAGTAGCGCATCGGACAGCCATGGCAAACCCTCCAGGGAAGGAATCTTATCGAAGGTCTCGAAACGACCCCGAGAGAGCCACACTCCAACACCGTAGAGGGATAAAGAATTAGCGTTTAGGTTTATTGCAGACCGAAAGCCCATATTTGCTTATGCCTGGTGAAACAGCATCCCATATCAGAAATGTCAGAGGTTGCCTGTACGCCACCCCCCAGCCAGTCATCCAAGACCGACCAACGTTCCAACTGCCAGTTAACCTGGCAAATACCGTACAAAACACATTGGTAGCAGAGCACATTCTAGCAAAAATGGTCGTCAAAGCTAGTTGAGAGTGCTTTTTGTTTTGGCTCACTGCTACTTGCCTCTTAACAAATACTACATGTTGCTTTGAAGTAGCCCAAAGCTTAGAAGCGTTTTCATCTCGGTTAGAAAGCTAATTTCGTTATTTGTCTGGCCAAAACCTGAGGCAGAGAGTCGTTATAACGATTGCGCAGGGAACTACTGAAGGAATCTCCTCGACACAGGCTGGCCGATTGAAATAAGCAATCGCTCTCCAACGGGAAATGTTGGTCCAGTTGTTGTTCATTTATTGTGATAAACATTAGGCTGTAGGATGCATTTCATCTTTGCCATGTTTGTCATCTCTTCATTTATTGCATCCAGATAAGGCAACGTATGACAGGAATTAAATAAAAGTTTTGCAAAAGCATCGTTTGCATAGCATTCCAAACTGATTTGAAGGGATTTTGTTGCATGCTTCACAAGTTTTTGAAGCCTGTACTATATAATGAAAAATGTATAAAATTTTTCTAAAGCTTTCATATAATCTGATTTCAACCAGTGAATAACATACATAAAACAGTGAATATCATACATAAACCCATTGCATTAGTATCTTGAGATAAGGTTCAGTGCAGTGCAGTGAGATAAGGTTCAGTGCAGTGCAAGCATGTGAAATCCTTGTTTTAAACATTGTACGATTCATCATGTTATTGTACATCGAAAACAAGCCAAAACTTGGTGGCTATGTAGACAGGTAGATACGGTCATTGTTTGTACTTCCAATAATACGTAATCAGTAAAACATATCTAGAGTTTTAATACGCAGTATTTCGTCAGACACAATCTGATAGGAAACAATGCTCTATGGAAACTATCTCCTGAAACAATAAAACAACGCTCGTACGACTCATTTGTTAAATGCTGCGGATTTTTTAATAATCTGCTTTTCAAAAAACCAGGTAATCTAAATCACAAAATAAATTGAAAACGCTGAGCAAATTTAAACAACTTTCACTATACATGGTGCGTAGATAGAAAACACCAATAGACGATCATTTTCACTGCCTACAAATCCGTTTCGTAATCAGCTGACAACCTACATCACTTATTCTTTTCCGACTTTTCCAACCGAGTATCCGCTCCGACACATACGTTCCATTTCCACCACCAACATCTTAATGTTAAGTTCTACGTGCTATTTATAGTAAATTGATTCCAATTGAAGGAAACGACGCTGATATCTTGATTTACGGGTTGGCTCAAGCTCAACTAACCATAGACTGGCTCAAGTGTGCTTAAACCTAATCGGAAGTGCATCATTTTCACATACTTATAAGCACACAAACACTCGTGCATAAAAAACGACTTCAACAACCTCACTTACCTTTAATTGCAAGTTGTACGCTCAACACACACATGCCGTGATACTTTCATAAACTTCGGTTTCAGTTATGATTAAATGTTTCGTGCTGTCCACTGCATGCTGGTGGATTTCTGATAAAAAAATACAAAATCTACCCACAACTTTCCACGAGCAACCGCAAAATCCCAATACTAGAGCCTCAAACACAATTACTATAATCAAATCGTCTCATTTGTAGGTCCTTTCGGGTGGATTACAGAGACGGGAGGTAAATGAGTTGCCTTACTCGTGCTTACTCCCCTAGACACAAACTTTTTCACACACAAACACACAGACCCCCATACATGGACAAGTTAGAGGCTGTGAACTCACAATTTTCCAATTATCCACAGCGCTCAACTTTGCTAATCAAATTTGTCAACTAACTCACGGGCTTCCTGCTGCTCTTCTCTCCCATGGTCTATATGTTCCCAGATTTTACACTGTCCTGCCGATAGTCCCGTGGTGGTTTCATTGTTGAATGCCTGCTAGTATTTTCCTTATACGCATGTTTCCCCACTCCAAGCTCGAGTCAAAACGGAACAAAGAATAAAGAAACCACACCGGCGGGAATTGCGATAGGAAAAAAAGAACTCACTCCACCTCTCCACAGCCAGAAATCCTACGGGAAGTGATTAAATCGATCGCGTTGCGGTTATGACCAAAGTAAACAAGGCATCCCGGACAAGCTACGACCGCAAATTCTCATCCTGTAGTACAGCAAATACGCACAGACAAGCTCAAAGATGACGGCAGAGGCGCGTGCACGAAACAATTTTTCACTCCGATGAAGTACCGTCGTCAAACACGGGTGGCCCATTTCCGGGTGCCTGGCCTGGTGGAACTACAAGCTAATAAAGTCCCACCGCGTCGAGGGAAACTTGCGCGTTCTCATACACGCGGCCAGAAGTTGACCCGAGGGCTCGTAAAAGTTCGTAAACCACGCAAAAGATCAAGCTTCCCTTTTCCAGCCAGACGATCCTGTCCTGTCGCCGCTGCTGCAAATGGCTAAAATGTCTTGTAATATAAAATTAATTGAAAGTAATGTTTAAATTAAACCGCAAGCACCACGCAACACGCACTGTGCTAGGGACATGTTGCCGAGACCACCGTCGGATGTTGGGCGAGTATTTACCGCGCTTAAAACGACGTTCGAATCACGGTGGTTGGCCCACGGGCATACCTGTGAGGGGCCTTTTTCGTTGTTCCGCTCCTGTCTGATGAAAAGAGGCTTGTTACTGTAGCACCATGGACATGTGCTTTATTGTCGGTACCCGTAGGCCGCCCGGGGAGAGATTTAAGCATTCATTTACAACAGCCCGGCCCCTGTGGGGAAGCCCCCACCACAAGCTCGAAATAAAAGGTCGGCCGGAGGGGGCAACTAACGAAATGGTGGCACCATTTGAATGTTGCTCCCCAAAACGACACACTACTCTGGATGCGGACTGGCGGGCACGTGCGAAGAACGAAGGTGAAGACACTTGCGATTTATAATTTTATGCGCGTCACGCACGTCAACGTCTAGAAGGGAACTTGAACATCATTAGCATCATAAAGAAAGGATCATGTGTGAGTCGAAATAACTTAAAAACGTTTCTTCTTTAGTGTTGCTATAGCCTTCAATGCTCAAAAACCTTAAAGCCCCTTTTAAAATTCAAGATATGACCTTTTTGATTACATGGAGGTTCAAAAGGAAAATGGCCACTTGTACTCGGTGGATAAGCACAATCAGTAATGGTCAAAATGAAATCATAGTTTGAAATATCATCATTTTTACAGAACTACACCGCACATCATGTATTTTATACTACTGTGACTTTGCGTGGTAAAATAAACTTTCCTCGAATTTAATTCCACAAATTCAATTTAAAGATTGAAGTAACAATCACACAATTTAATGAAAAGTAGGTTGTAACACATTCCTAAATAAACAATAATCAATTTCAAATATTTGTTATGCACATAGTAATTCCTAACTATTCGGTTAAAACTAGTCAAAAACAGCTTTTTCAGTTCTTAAGGAACAATGACAAACAAATATTTGCTATACGGCTATGAAAAATGTTCATAAAACTGACTGACAAGATAAAAAATGAGAAAAACCGTTCAGGCCAAATTGCTTTACTAATTCAATTTGATTGGTTTGTTTGAATTTAGAAATTCTTAGTTTTATTTCTTTAATTGAAATCTTGTCAGTCAGTTTTATGAACTTTTCTTTCATATTTATTTTTTGTAATTGATTTTTGCAACTATGGCAATACCGTTAAAAAAATATTAGCAAATATTAGTTGAAAATAATAAACAAACATTATTAAATTCGCAGAAAAGGAAACCCCATTAGTGCTTTGGCCCTAAAAGGGTTGTTGTACCACTCAAGAAGATGAACAATCTGAAAAAATAAAATTCCTTACCTTTATATTCCATTTATTAATAGATTTCTCCAGCAGTAAGTAAAGATCAAAATTGAAAAAAAGTTTTATGCAAATTTTTAGAGTATGCCTAACAACGACAAAGATTCCACAAACTGAAATGACAGCATGTACGTTACTACTAGTGGTAATTTGAATTCCAAATATAAACTATTTCCCAGCTTAAACACATCTTTAATCGAGCAGGAACGCTTAACCGCTCTACGCTAGCGGCATTTCTCTTTGTTATGAATTTTACCAAGCTGTAGCAAGAATTATTCATTTCGTTGCGGTTTATAACCACAACGAAAGCCTCATTAAAAATAGGTAAAATTATTAGCAGAATTTATTTGCACTAACAAATCTAATATTCGGGTGTTTTTTTAGTTAAAAATAAACAATATAGTTTACTGCAGCAGCCGGTATTAATTCCATATCCCCATTTACAACGTATGTTTTTAGTGATGATAAAACAAGAATAGAACAAGAGGATTGACTATCCTGCTACGAATACATTAAGTCGCATCCTCCCTTACGCAGGATCTGCAAGGGTTGTTGTGCCACCCAAAAGTGATGGAAAAGTTCCATTTGTTTTCAGAATGAAACGGTACCAGTTTTACTACGGAAAGGCACCGAACGAACCTCGTGGGTTCGTTGAAGATTCTAACTACAACGAAAAAAGAAAATCTATTTCGGAGATGCACTTCTGCCTAATAACCAACTTTCATTATTATAACTTCATTTGTGTACAGTTTTTAGTAACCAGAAAAAGAGAAAATTATATCCAAATTATTACAATATTTCTTTGTAGCTAATTAATTAAATTCAACATAATAAAATATTTGAAACTTATACAAAATTAAGGGGTATAAATAGAAAAAGATTGCAGCTATTAAGTAACATAAGCAGCAAATTGCAGCTATTAAATAACATAAGTTAAGAATACAGAAAAGACGTATAAATAGCGTGGTTTACGGATAGTCATTGTCCAAACGAAGAAAAGCACATTGTAATTACCATAAGAGCTCTTCAAAATTACTTTTTTCCTAAAAAAACAATCGATGAATCTTGCCTTGCCAATACCTATAATAGACAATAATAGACAATACCTTAGATATTATATGAAAGTAGAGTTCAAAACCAACATGTTCCAAAATGCTTCGAATTGAAAATATCGCCAATAATTTATTATTTTTATTATATTTTTATCTATTATTTTAGTATATAAAATAACCTACAGAACGTTACTTTCGCAAAATTAATATTATAAGAAACATACACAAGAAAAGTCTAACCTTGTCTTTTATTAGCTAATAACCTATTAATTTGTACACAATACGGCCTGGCCGTCACTACAGGAAAAAAAAACCTATTAATTTGCGTTTTTCAAAACGTTAATGCCACATACCACACATAACTCTTGCCGTTACGTTTTCAAAGACTGACCCACAAAAGTCAATCTTTATCAAACTTTCAATCAACTAAAACATACACTGAGCTATTTTTCATAGGCTTTGGTCGTTGTGTTAGCTTTCCCATCAATCAACCAGCAACAATTCACAAACACAAACCCATTAGTCTCGCCAGTACCGGCAACCAGTAAACGCGCTCAATAAATTTTCGTCCCAGACAGGCTGCAAATATTATTTTATTACTCCACAAAGCACCACAGACATTGGGATGAGACGATTAGCTTCGTAGCAGTGTAGTTTATGTGCCATACAACAAATCGAAGCCGATAGTCTGTAACACATGCGAGTTTTGTAAACCAAAACCATCAGTGGACAGTAGAAGGCGAAACATTGTGTGAAGAACCATGATTACTCTGAGAACGTGCTTTTCTCTCCCAATTTTTTCGATTGATCTTCCTTCGAAAAAGAAACGACCTTACGTGACGGTTAGCATCAATTCAGCTCATATTGTTTTGTTTTCACGCCCGTAATTGAATTTTATCACCACAATGAACGCCAAACTACTCTGTGATCCATCAAAAGGGAAAAGAACAGAAAATTGCGCAGAGTTTCATAAATTAAAGAAATTGAAACAAACTTAAAAAAGAAACAGAAAAGAAAAACACGAACTGCATATTTTTGTGAAGCGTCTTTAAGAATGATTAAATTAAGACGTTTGTCACGAAATACGGTAACATTAATCTAACGCGTCAAAATATTCAGAAATCAAGCACGCTATTTAAGACTCTTAAAGATTTGCAGAAGAAAGTACTTTAATCAGCGTCGCTTTCGTTAGCCGCAGTTGTTCTAGAATACGGTTAATGCTGGTTCAATACCAGCCACAACTTCAAACGCCCTGACCAACCTCCAACACGTGGCCTTTTGTGCTGTTTCGATAATCATATTACAGCTTCAAGAGGTAATTAATATACCACCTTCACGACAAACTCGGCTTACCTGTCGACAGACCCGGTTCATCGACGGTATGCGTCATTAGTTGGCAGCGTCCATGCTATCCTTAGCTCACGGGGTTCGGCCATCAGGGCTGGTGTATACCACTTCAAGCAATGTTCCACCTCCGTACAAACGTTCCCTCAGCGACTCGTAAATTTATTCGCATAAATGCGTGCAGCTAGCGACAAACCAGCGATACCAGCATAAAATAGAATCAACACCAACCCGATACAACCCGATCTGCACGCGCACAATAGGTGCATTTATAAATTTTCCCCTTCGCACCCGTCCCCACGGCCCTTCCTCCGCTGGAGCTACTATAATAGTGCACATAAGTTTAGCGAATAACGTCGTCTGAATGCAAATCGAAGAGCAGAACAGTAAGAAGCAACGGTTCCGATGCAAATCGCGACCGGTGCGAGGCAATCCGAGCGTTTGCCTGGCCTGGGAAATTATTGAACTCGAAGCCTCATTCGCACCGGTAACGCACTGGTGTTTGCAGCAAAACGTAACGCTAGCTGCATTCACTTCCGGAGCGAAACTGCGCCCGAGCGGGAGCGTGCATTGTGCGCTACAGGAACGAGAGGGAAAATAGGCCACCAAAGCCATCTACGGTCATGGCCGGTTGGCTCGACCGCTAACTTATGGTGATCGGTATCAAAACGGTGTTGGAGGATGGCGATTTTAACGTTTTTAGATGGGTATGAAGTGACCCACTACGCACTAGGACGGCTCGGATGAAAACAGTGCACTAATTTATAGCCAGCAAAGTGGGTAAAAGCAGACTTTTTGTGGTTGTAAAAGCAAGGCAGCAAAGAGGCGTAAAAGCCTTCATTTCAGTGCGCTTCATTTCGGGTGCGCTTTTTATGACCAAAATTTTGAAAAGTGTAGTTTTGTTCTGAAAATTGCATTTAACTCAACACTGAACAATTATTTTATTTAAGAGGCTTTGTGATAATTTTTGTGTATTTCATGAAGGTATGTTATGCATTTCCAACGTTTCATGAAACAAATGTTTAGAAATGTAGATTATCGATAATTATTTTACCCAAAACTGCAGATATTTGTAGCACTAGGTTTTCATGAGTTAAAAATATGTTTAACTTTTAAAATGTATCAAACCAACTACTTGTGTTCTATTATAAGAGCTATAGACTTTAAAGCACATTTTATGCACTAATAATACCATAATACATTAACTATTTTCGTTACTTAAAAATATCGCTCTTCTATATATTTAAAACAAATTTTACCAGTTTTGCGTTTATGTTTAAGTATTTACAGTTCCATTTACTCAACAAAAAAAATAAGAATCAGTCAAACTATTTCTGAAATTGTGCATTTTTTAAAATAAATATTCTTTATTTGCTTTAAACAATACGGCCCGGCCGTTACTACCGATGTAAAAAATTGCTCTTTGTTGGCTACGGAAGATTGCTATTCCCGTATGACAACTTGTTCTGTTTTATGTTCATTATTAAGACATTAGAATTAGGCTCATCAACTCGATTCACAATTACACCACACTTATTACACACTAAAAGTGTTTCACAAGTAGCACCTAACAGTTTGAAGAGTAAACCTGAAATCGGTTTCTGTTCTGCTTACAAAACCAATCCATATTTTTACGATTTGTAAAAACCACCGTAATTGTAAAAACCACCGTAAACCACCGTATCATTGTACCCACCACTCTAACGTTCAAAAGTTTAAATCCACTCCTTAGGCTACATATACTGTTCAGAAACCTTCAAACCATAGCAGGTATGTTAGAGTGGACTTTTGCATAACAAAGAAAAGTATTCTCCTTTCTTCAAAACTCACGCTCAAGTTTGTTTTATCGTTTGAACGAAAACTCAAACCACAAGATGCGTTAAAAATGAGTGCAACTTTTCCGTGAGCATTGAGAACGCGCTCAGCAGGTTCCATTTATCCACCGCAAGGTAAGCAAGCAAAAAATGCGCTTTTTCCATAAAATTTAAGATTGTTGGTTTTTTCTAGTTTAAGGTAGAACAGTTCCAGTGCAGTGAATTCATAATTTTCAGTTTTTTTTTTTTTTTTTTTATTCGGTAGTAACGGCCAGGTCGTATTGCTTAAGACTAAGTGTTACAATCCATTTTATGAGATCTTCATTGTTATGCTACAATCCATATTGGCTGGCAGACATTTCCTTCTCCCAGTCATGGAAGGGCACCTTATCCCGGGTGTACTCGGAGTGTTCGATTCATCCATCCATTCCTTTTCCATGGGTCCATTATTCGTAGCGGGGGTCTGTGTCTTTCCAGTACGTTTTATTCCATTCCGATTCCGTTAGAGAATATCGGGTCGCAGCGAGGGTCTGTATCGTTCCAGTAGTGGTTTCGTGGCTTCAAATCTTTCCAGGCTCGTTACGCAGCTTAAGCCACTCCGTTGGCGACTCCGGTTTTTTAAGTTCCTGGGTTTGCCTTCGCTTAGGATTTCCTTCTTTGCCAGAACTTCATTCTGACAGAGAGCTTCTGTCGTTGGCCGAGTGAACCTTGCACCATACACATTTCACATTCATTCGGACATTCATGCACACATTCATCCAAGCGATGTACAACATGTAGCACAAAGACAAACAGATGGAGTGGGATGGGACTTCAGACTCCTATAATAATTTTCAGTTGACCTATAGTAAAACTCACTATCAACTTGACCAAGTGAGCATAGTGATTTGAAGATATTTTACGAAATTGTTTTTTTTTTAAATATAACAACGAAATGAATTACTGACAAAGAATTCTATGCTACGCCCACAAACTACGCAAGTTTTTTTGTTCATGAAACAGATACTACTTATGCGTATTTACTGATTCATGAAACATCATCGTTTTAGCGTAATCGAAACCGAACGTGCGGATCTTGTGATCTAGCCTAAAACGCCAATCTAATACATCGTTATCACCTTATCCAACGAGGACCGCATTCGAATTGGCTCTGGTTTAACCAGGGGGTATCCAGACTCATGCAATCAGCACACAAAGAAGACAAACCTAATGAGCTGGAAGCTGCGAAAACAACACCAGTTAAGAAGGGGAAACTTTCCACAACTCAGGTCCAGTCTGAAGGATACCAAATTTTTCTGTATCTTCTCGACCACCCTCCAATTCCCACATATGGTGTTCGTTCCGTTTACTTTGACATGCAATGTATACAAGATGAAATCGTAGGATGGTATAGAAAAGCGCACAAATTCCATCCAGTACATTTCACCTAGCCATTTACGTAGGAAAAGATACCCCAGTGTATTTTGTATGCTCCAGATGTAGCGCAACAGTGTTGTACTTTTTTCCGGAAAAGTTTCGTATTTCAGTTTTGCCAGCAACCGCCAAAGGCCATCCCGACAAGGCAGGCGTCAATTATTCCTATACAGAAACGTTAGAATAATCAATCGTGTTAATCAAACAACACTTTCCATAAGATATCAAGAATATGTTACATTGCCTTATTTACATTCAGCGTAGCAATCTTTTCATTGCACACCTGCTTAAACAAAAGAATTGTTTTTCTACGCCTTAAAAATTTGTCATTTGAAGCTTGCATAATCATTGTAATTTCACTTATAAATAATTAATGTATGCGATGAAGTTATGTTAATACATAACAAAAGTCATTCCTTTTAAAGCAAAGAATTAAAGACAAGTTCCTTCAATCTTTTGTTCTGGGCATCATTTTCTGACCTTCTTTAACTGATACTTCTTGACTTCAGCTGACGGCCAGTCGATCGAATTCCCCGAAAAAACCACATCCCGTTGACATGTTCATTTAGTCTCAACAACAACCAGGGCAGGGAAACGAATAATCATTCTGGAAAGGTTAATCTTCCGAATATACTTGTTCAATACTTCGACCGTACGAGTTAAATCGACCACATCTACCTGACGGACAGCAGGCGAAATCAGATACGCTTGCTGTCAGTGACCTCTTTCGAACAGAGATACAAACCTGTCGGATGTATTCCACCCCCGGGATATGGCAGAAAACGTACCAGCAAACGGACACACACACCAAGATAATTCAAAACATGTTTGTAGTTTTCAGAATGAATTTGGAAAATGGATATGCCGGGTTTTATTCGCTCCCAAAATGCTTTTTCTTTAGTTCTAGAAAATCCCCACAAACTTATCCGTGCGTGCGCTCAAGGGCAGATGTGCAGGATATCGAGATATGTCATGGATCAAATCGGAAGCTCCTATATGGGATACACACAACCGGATCCCCACACAGTCACGGACCTTTTTCTGGTTTGAAGTACGGTGACTTCTTTCCGCATGGAGCACATTCAAGCACTACTGAACTGTTGATTTGCTCCCCACTCATCTGGCATGAAATATCGCCTGTAGAAAAGCGAACGGTAAACAGCAAAAAGGACCATCTTCTTCTGAATTAGAAATGAGGATAAACCGGATGCGGATGGTACGTAAATGAAAATGTGTATTTTTTCTTTTTTTTTCTCTCTTCCGTCGAAGGTGTATGCGGAATTTCCAAATGGTGCTGCAAAATAGATGAAAGATTGAAAGGTGCCCAAAGCGCACAACACATCTACACCCTTGCGGCGTGATTGATTGGACCGTACACCCACCCTTCTTCAGCCCATAGCATTCTCCCAACACTTCGAACACGATAAAATATCGCTTCCAGTCAATTGGGACGACATCGTACCGGTGTTTCGCTCACTACGGCCAACCATCTTTACGAAAAATGACTTGAACCGCCCTCCTACGCACATCGATTTGGTCGTGTTTAGATAAGTCCCGATAATACACTGCTGTTGCTAGTTCCTCGATGTATCCGAATGATACGCCCGGTCAGGGTGATCTGCTGCGAGAATGCTGACTTAATCATTACCATTATGGTTTCACCATTACCCAACACTGCTCAGCAGGATCAATGTTGCGCGTGTGACTAGAATGAATGTGGGTAAGTTTCGGAGCTAGAGCTCTCGTTTTACACCCGACTGTGAATTCTTGATGGCCACCATTAATATCGGTATGTAGTAGATATTCGGATTGGGCGGAAAGAAAAAAGATTGAACCTTGCCGTCTTTGACGACGGCAAAGGCATTTTCAAAGATTGCAACGATACTAACGATTCAAGCTTATTTTAGTCATTTTGTATTGTAGTAGTTGGAAATGGCAGAGCAAAGCAAATTGGATACATCAGTATTGTGTCACATTTGTTCTTCACAAATTAATATGTGGACCACTGAGTTCATGCAGTTTTTTTAAGAATTATGCTTCCACCCATCATGTTTGTAATCAGCTGAAACCATGCAATTTGTCTTACAAAAGGAGTCTCCATTGCTTTATACTTCAAATACTGGGTTTTGTAATTGATCCCAAGATCACGGGATACTTTTACGATTCCGAGGATTGCGGTACACTTTCTCGAAAATCTACATGCTCCACTATGACCGCTCATAGTCATGACGATCTCCCTTAAATTGATATTGTATTGATTGGACAAGTAGGAAACGTTCAGCGCAGAATATCTTATTGTTTTGATTATTTTTGTTAAGATTATTTTTTGCGTGATTGCTTGAGGGTATTTAAAAGTACAAAAACATCATTACGAGACGATACAATAAATCCCATTAAAATAATACATTATGAAGTAAGTAATCACATCACGTGTTTGGTTTCCTTACGAAGGAAGAATGATCCCAATAAATTGGAAAAAAATAATTGGAATGAAATATATTAGTTCTACATGAAAAGAGTGAATATTTTTAATATCATAAATGATGCAAAACTTATGGAATGTTGTATCCTTAGCAACAAAGTTCTAATATTTATAAACAAGTAGATAAAAACTACGTTAAAGAATCGCTTATTTACATAACTTTTTCAACTGTTTCTTCTTGTGAGTAGTTAAAATGAACATCATACATCAACATCGACACCACAAGTAATAAATATTTGAACGAAATGCTCGAGAAATATTGTTCTTTAGTCAATATTTTATTCGTATTAAGAGCAACTGAGATTTAACACTACTTTTTACTTTTTTTTCTTTTTCATTACAGTGAACCCCTAATAATGAGTAATCCGATTAAAAAGTTTTTTTATTCTATACCAAGCTAATATCAATACTCAACAAATACGAAAAAAAAATCGCATAACGAGTAAGAACACAATGATCGACCAAAATGAGCATTACTTAAATTTTGTCAATCGTATCGAAGATAGGATATTAAGGATCAATCAATTAGAATGCATAAGTACATCTGCAGTCAGCAAAAAAAATATTATGCTCTAACTGAACTCAATGTCATAGATAGTCAACGAAAAATATGGAATACTAGGAAACGTTGCTAAACTCGTTTCAAGGCGTAAATCCTGCACTGCGCGATACATTAATTTCCAAGCCTGACGTGTCCTGGATGTTAGTTGCAACGAACATGCCTTACTTAATTGATCGGCTGCAGATGTTTTTTTTTATTTACATGTTTACGGTCCGTCCGTATTATGATTGATTTATGATGATGATTAGATTTTTATGATGAGATGATTAGATTTATAAAACAAATAAATATATAATAAAAATGTAAAAAAGTCTAGAAACAGAGCAGAATTTCTTGAACTCGAAATGTACAAACGTGATGTTTTGATGCTTGAATTGAACATGATTCGATAACGTAAAATAAATTTCATGTCAAAATTAACGAAATCATATTTTTAAATTAATAATTCGAAGATAAACGATTGAAAGAACCATTTTTAAACATATAAACATAACTAGCTCTCTTACCTTCTGAAAATGCTTTCGGCTAGGATACATTGCCTAGTCCATTCAATAGCTTTCAAATCGATTTATGTACGCTTTCAACACACAAAGCCTAGCGGCATTCACAAGAATACATTACCAGCCGTGGGCAAAGCGGTAAGTTTTCCCGTTTGGCAATGTTGCACACCACTTCAGACCACCTTCTGAAGGCAAACAGAATGCGGCATACCTCTGCACACACAGCGCTCACAAGAACAATAAACTGGTCAACAAAACAATCAACAAACTCACACGGACACACTCACTTACATACACATCGCCGTGTACTTTGTATGGCTATCGGCGTATGGCCGATGTGGCACAAACGATTGAGTGCCGAGCCAACTTGCACAATTTTGCACAATTTCTATTTATTTTCCATCGCTTCGATTTGCTTTTGGCCGGGAAAACCGGAAACAGAAATCAATATTTAGCACATTTCACTGCCAACACCAACAACAGCTGCAACTACATTGCGATACTTTATTTTCCACTCAGGCCCATTTGTCGGTGCCTACTCGATAGATGATGGTTTTATTTCTCACTGACTCTCGTTGTTGGAGACCTGAAAGCAAGGATCGAAGAGTGGAATCGATTCAGAATGGATTGCTTTAAATTGTAACTAAATTAAATCATTCATCGAAGCGTTATTCTCGCCTTAGTAAGTTTTCCCCAGTTTTGGCAGGGTGTTTTTGAATTATCGCTGTGTTCCATATCATATACGTTCGGTTGACTCTTTCGGATGCGTAATATATTCTTGCTAGTCACGTGGTTAGTCATTTAAAAAATAAACGAAACAGCAAAAAACCTCTCGCTAACCTCACTTGCACAATCCTGAAAAACATAAGAAAAAAAGCTTAACCAAGCTTGGACCCCACGCCACCGGGGAACTAATTCCGTGTAGCCTCTTCCGCTGACAGATTGCCGTGGGAACGATGATTAATACACGCCATGAGACTGAGTGGAGCGCAGTGGAGTTAGGGACGTGGGGTGCAAAACGACCCCACGATAGCTAACGTGGGACTATAAATAATTCAAAACCATTTACTCGGCTTTCGGGGCCCCGGGTCCGCTCGCACCACGAACGGAAAATGCTAAACATCTCTACTGTAGCCATCTTTCTGGGTTCTCGCTTTATACGACGAGATTTATAATCCCAGACCGGAGCGTCCGGTCCTGTCGGTGTATATGTATGTTTCTGTTCCGGCCCCAGTGACCAACGCGTCACAAACGACCCTAGGCTACCTTTAATTATTTTATCTTCCTCGAAACAGTACCACACACCGGTGGTTCTACGGATACTCCAGTTGGATAAATCTACACCCAGAACCGATGTAAATCCTCCCGTGAAACAAGCAGTAAATGGGACACATACCTCCACAGACGGGTGGATGTCCTCTTCTGGTAAAATATCCATCCCGGGATGTTAGAATATCTCTGAAAATATCTTCCCAGCGAATAGATTTAGCCTATCACAAACAGTCTCTCCAACACTTACAAATCGAAATAGTAGAACCATCTAAGTGAAGTAAAATTTACTCAACATAGATATTCCTTTCTGTTTGATTTTAATTATCCAACCATCATCACCAACGCCCACCGAGCTGATGGACTCAAGCAAACGGAAAGACACTCCTCAGTTTAACCACGCTGGCACAATTCTGTTTCATCGTGTGAATTGAATCAGGACATCCGCAAATCAACATCAGACATCAAACAACCGCACTCGGAAACGTTTTGGAAAGGTTTCGTGACGTTCGTCTGTAACCGTCAAGCATCATCGTCAGCCCCGGGGTTTTCCCGAGCTGCCTGCGGGGAAGCGAACCGCTAGGCTATTATTATTTTGTATCTCTCGCCCAAGGAGAGAACCAAATCCACAAGCGCTACTATGTGGAGAGGAAATTCAAAGCTAGCGGCCGATTGGAGTGGAGTGCGTGTTGGGAATTAATTTTGCCGCCATTGAGAAACCCAGAGACGGCGCGTGAAGAACGCGTGAAGTCAAGTGGTGAGAGATTACTTCTGAAGCTCTCAGATGAGGACACACTCGGTGGTAGGCCTTTTCAAGCAGTCAATTCGTCGCACCCGATTCCATTGCACTTGAGCCACATACACAGGCAATTGTACGCGGACAAGGATTAAGGGACAAACACTTAGGCTTGGGTGGCAAATTCTCCGAGCACGTCTTGGTGAATGAAAGACGTCATATATTTGAACGACAAGTTACCCAAGCCTTAAGGATAGTAGTTGATTTTGGCAATTCAGGGACATGTGAGTAATCACCATAGGAAAAAAAATCTGCGCTGCAAAATATGGAACGATGATTGATGTAGAGACCGCTCACGGTCTAAGGGTAAAAAGTAAAATTGTATAATAATGTTTGCAGAAAACAACCCACAGCCTTAATTTCTGCTATCCATGCCCGTCCCAAATGCAGATCGGAATCCTTTTTACTCCAATTTTCTACTAAAAAAAGAAACAAATTCTTGACCCTCTAAGTGATCGAAAAGATTCGTATCTACTCTCTACTGAAATTGCGGCTTTTCCTCCACAAGGAAACTTTTTATCTGTCACTCGCAGCTGTTTCCGGAGAGGGTTAGTAGTGTTTCTTACTTGCAACACTTGCACAGCCGCCCACAAAGCTGAACGAGGTGTGTTGAAAAAATCTCCTCGTACGGGGTTTCTAGTTTCCTTTCCGGAACAGTGTAGAAAGGATAAAACTTCAGAGCAAAACACATATACACCACAGGGTTGTGAAGTTCGAGGACGCTTTCGAGGGGATAGCTTTCGCCATCATCCTCCGAGGTGATGATGACGAAAATGGGATTAACTTTTGGACCCACTTTTTGCCCCGTGTCAGCCGGGATCTTTCCTTGTCGAGCCGACCAAACAAAAAGTCGTATACACACAATGAATAAGAAGCACGGAAAGTAACCTAGCGTAGGTTACTTGCGTCCCGAGCTGTCCACATTCCACTGTTAGGAATGTGGCTAAAGGTCCCCACAAACTTATGATATAAAAAGGAAACGCTTTCAAACCGTAACACTTCTCACCGTAACCCGTCAGCTGGCGATGGGAAAGCAAAAACGATACAAGAAGGACGACAACACAACAACAAAAAGGCATTAAACCTTCGCGTGAAATAGTTCTCTATGCTTCACATTGTTTAATATCCCTCAGACGCCAGTCGTTCTGGTTGTTTTGCAACTTTTTTAATGATTTTCTGCGTTGGTTTTTGCGCTTTCCTTCCTTCCACACATTCGACGTCTGCTTTACAGCATTCCACACTGACGCACGGGTACCACACCGAGAAACGTTTTTTTTTGCTGTTTTATCGTGCGTTTGTTGCGGAACACAAAGATCGTTGGTCACACGTGCACACTTTCTTCCGTTTGCCAGCCATAATTTTCGCTCGTTTCGATCATTTTCATGGAGTTTTTCTTTTTTTCCTCCAAAAAACAAACACATACATCAACGCATTACACCAGAACCCGGCAAACGGAAACAGGCTCACACGCGTGTGTTAGGTCCGTTCTGACATCCGTCAGCAAATTATCGTCATATTCTTCGTCTTTTTTATTATTATTCTGCCTTTGCTGTGCGAACAACGGAAGTGCGTCGTCACCTAAATCCCGCTAAGGACACCGTACAGGATGACCGTGAGCGGTGGGACACTGTAAGACACACGGAAGCTCGTTTTCTTTCTGCACTGTGGACACATCGGCGTAATAACATGTAGAAGACGTTACACTTGCTACGCTTTGAGGTTTTCCGTTTGCTTTATTGCGAAGGTCACCAAACGGCACCGAGACACGTTCACCACCAGAGCCACCCGAGCAGACGGCCCACACAGGACACAACGGTGCCGGAAAAGGCTCATTTCCGCTTCCGTGGGCATACTTCGTGCTTTTTGTTTTAGAGAAACGGATTAACCTTTTGCACAGACACAGGTGAGGCGGTTTTTTTCTTCCTTCCGTTCCGCAATTCCGCTTTGTTTGAGGTTACTTCACTAAGCGGTACGGCAAGCAAGGCGTATCGAGGATTTGCAAAAAAATAATTTAACTTTTTGTTTACATCAGGTGAAAGAAAAAGTTTGTTTGAAGAAAGATAATTCTAAGAACTTCGCTATCGTTTGATAAGCTTTTCACTTTATTTTCTTTTCGTAGCCTATCTACAGTGAAAACGGTAGGCATGAATATGATATTCTGTAAAAGACGTTTCGTTTACAACCACAGGATTCACTGGTAGAATGTACACAACACACACACTAAAAATCATATCCGAGGACCGCCTTAACGACCACAGCTTCGCCGGTATAGCCAGGATCCTTTTGGGCACAGTGCCGAACAACACCTATCCTCTAGTTCACCGATATACGGCGTTATGCGAGAAAGCAAATAATCGTACGTCATGGGCACACGTGGAAAAACTCTCCACAAGACCGATTCATGCTCGCCCACGGGACAGACCCGTTTAAGGTGCGGTTTCTGGCAAGCTGTACCAACACGTTCACCGATACTGGGCTCCTTCTATTCGGATAATCCATCTCCAAAACAACACCACCCAAAGTTGATCGAATAAACGCGTCTAATTGTGTATTGATAAGCAGATAATAATTCTATTAATCGTCGTTTAGCTGGTCGTAGGCACACACTTTAGCTCCTTAATCACAGCTATGCGACGCAAAGATTTATTGGGAAAAGCGATTTATTTTTCGCCCTTAAACATACACGCAACACGATACGCAAACGAACGGCCCAACCGAGGGTCGAGCCTTTGCTCTGCTGTAGACACGCACACACCACGAACGGGTACGAACTGCTTACTACCCATCGCAGGACGGGGCCGATCCTTCTGGAGCCTTCGTGTCCTGGTTGCTATCGGTCTCTCTCTCTCTCTCTCTTTCTTTCTCCATCTCGCCACTAGTTCATGTCGGAGATAGAAACCGAATATTCCTGTGAAATAACTCTCCCAAAGCCGAACAAATGCCTCTCCTGCAACCCAGGAATATACGAGCTTTTTCGTCAGCAGAAAAGACGAAGACGAAAGCTCTTGTTCAAATCAATTGAGCGATTCGGGAGAGAAAAACGAAACGGGAACGCTAAACGTCAGCCGAGATGACAATCGACTGATGGAATTCTAGTACTTCGCCGGGTTTTAAGTTGGCCTCGAAAAAAATGCCACCTCTCTGAGAGAGCTGCCGTCATTCCCCTTTTCCTGAATTTTTTGCTAAAATTTGCACAGAGAGACAGAAACAGAGAGAGATTTTCCCTTGCTGGGAAACCGCACAGCTGCTCTACCTTGAACTTTGATGGTATATGTAAATAACAATCTTAGAATTATCCTGTACTACTCATATCACCGAGCTCATGTCTAAGGGTGTTCACCGTGCCCCTTGGTGCAATCAAGGCTGAAACAAGTTCAGCACCGATAGAGGGAAGTCGCAAAACACTTATTTTGATAAACTTGTTTTAGGAAACACTTCGCCCAAAGTTGAACACACACCTTATTACACCAAACATTTAGGACAAACTTGCAGCTTCTCTCTGCATCACAAGCATCGGGTGATGCTTCTCTTCTATGTTAATCTCAGTTTCTCTTATTCTCATCTACTTGACCCTCTCAACTTTTCGCCTCTCAGCCATGTTATACTGTTGTTTTGATTAGTCTGTAGTTGTATAACAGTTCGCATCTTTACTTTGCTCGCTTACTTTACCGGTAGGGCATGAGTATCCTTCAAACACCTAGAAGCCGTTCAAAATTAAATTTTGTATCCTTGTTTGGTTTACTTCAAACATCACAAAACGGGCAATTATTCCGAATTTGGATAAATCACTGAAATAATGAATTCCTTTTTTAATATACATGTGATTAACATACTTCAAAACTATTGATTAGCTTTCCTGATGCCTTGATAGTTTCCCTCGAGTTTAATATGCAACGTGTGTTTAATGTTTCCTAGAAGTAGGATAGCTTACGAGTCGGAAACACTAACAATAGACCTATCACTATCGCGCAAACCAATTATTCCATGAAAATCGTCTTAAAATTCAACGAAACCATGTGCACGAAATGCAAATATCGGAAATGGCACTCATTCGACGGAAATGAAATATTTTCAATTGCAATAGCACCACCCCCCCCCCTTCCCTACCTTCCCTTTTTCCATACTCAAGTAGCTATGTCCTTTAACTCGATACCTAGAAATAAAACTATGAAAAAATACATGTAAATCTCAATTAAGTCACACCAAACGATTGCTTTAAGCGACGCTTAGTCCCATCGCTTTCGCGCGCTTGTTGCAATCAGGCTCAGCCAGTGTGAGCCACCATCATCACCTCTGCAAACAGCGAACCCAAGCATCGTTTTTTCCCCGCGTGCTGGTGCACCCACTGCGAAGGCTGGCATGCGTGGGGGGAGGGGAGCAACCGGTGAACACGAAAATATCGGAAATTATGTAACCAACCAGCGCCACACAATGTTTGAGGCCGAATGTTTATTTATGAATCCTTGCTACATGAATATGCATTGCTGTGGTTCACATATACTCTCTTCCCCATCAGGGAATAACACGCGCCAAACCAGGAATCCGGGAAAACGAATCTGGCCGACCCGCTCTGATCCATCCCATCCGGTCCAATCGAACGCTGACCAAAAGGGAATCCATGTTCAGTAACCGTCTGCTAATGTTTTGTTTGCATTCGATTCGCGGTGCTGTTGTACGATGGTGTTTCGCCCGTGCTCTCTCGTTCGCTTTAAGCCCTTTATTACTACACAGTCGCAAGTAGGTGGTGGCAAATCGACTGGTAAGCAGTGGGCATGTGAGAATGTCTCGAGTTCACAGCCTCGGCCAAGGTATTCGAAACGGAAAAAAGCATGAAAATGAAACGGAAACTAGGAGATCCGTATGCACGCCCGCTACAAATCACTTCATTAGTAATGGAACTACTTCCGAATCGCAAATCGAGAAGCTTGAGTAGATTCTGCTGCGCATTACCAATTATGGTGCTTTTCTACAATGCTTTGCAGCTATTTTTAAACTACACGATAAAATGCTCTGTGTTTGATTATAACAGGAATTTGCTACTGACGAAGGCTATACCTTATGGCGTTTACGTGTTCCATGAATATGGAAAACCGATTCCTAATGTTGATTATTTGAAACTAAAACAAGTAGATACACATCTGCTTATTATACTTCAATAAATTTCAATTAGATCTTTCGGTCATGGCATTTTACCCAGAAGTGCTAGTTTAGAAATTAATGTATGCATTACTTACGTTTACGCTTCCACTTTGCTGTCTTCACCAAATTCCGAAACCGCTCACGATTCTCACGTTGTCTATCAATCTCCTCCTCATTTAAGCTTGGGCCTGCTACGCTTCCTTTGGCTTTGTGAACGGCCTCGGGGGTTAAAAAACGAATGGAGATGGGGGTACAGAGCATATTGTCAAACTTTGTTTAAAAGATAGTTAAACAGTGGGCAGATTATATGCCGCCGGACTTTTCGATTTTTTGTGTATAGCACTCTGTCTCACAGTAAACAGCTGAGTACATACTCCCTAAACAACCGTTTTTTTGAAATAGTTTATTGATATCCTTGTTAAAATAAACATGAACCACAAGTTAAAAAATACTCGTTATCCCGGCCTTGATGACGGACGCCTCTACACCATCTTCCCACACATCCACTCTGTCAATGTGGTTGGCCTAACAGGACTTTACGGGCTGGGTCGTCCGGGTCCATGCGTATAACATGGCCAGCCCACCGGAGCCGCGTGAGCTTAATCCGCTGTACAACAGAGAGATCGTTGTACAACTCGTACAACTCGTCGTTGTATCGGCTCCTCCATTGTCCCTCCTCACGTATGGGGCCAACAATCCTCCTGAGCATCTGCCTCTCGAACGCGACTAAGAGGGTTTCGTCAGTTTTGGACAAAGTCCATGTCTCAGAGGCATACGTGAGTACTGGAACTATACGGGTGCAATATAGTCCCAGCTTCGTCCGTCACGACAGGTTTTGTGAGGTGAAATGCTTCCAGAGGTTACAGAAAAGTAAGTAATAATTTATTATTCATTTACTTTTTTACTTATACTTGTCTACGAGCCCATGGCTTAACTTGATTCGATAAACTCATGTACGTGTTACACTCTATTGAATTAGCGAGACATTGATGATACCAATTCGTTTGGTATCATATTCTTGGTATTCATATTCTGATGAATAGTCGGTGTCTGGTTGTCGGTCGATGTACGTTCGGTCGGTGTTGATCGTGCCCGAACATGTAAATGGAGTCAATATTCAATAGTACAATAAGTTTTCTACAGATAGTGTTTTGTTATTCCTAAGTGAAACTCATGCTAACAACAAACTCCATGGTAGTCGACGAATAGCAAAACGGCGGTCTTCTCATTTTCCACATATTTCTATATATTACATAGAGTTGGTACTTTTTACCATATTTAAACGATACATGATAGTATTTGAGCCTCATTAGGTGTGAAAAGCACCTTTAACTCACACCATGCATCATTAGTCCCATACGTTGAGAGCTGTGTGCTGTATGTGACACTTTCCTATGCAAGCATCACTACCCACCAGCTGCATACCGCTGTTACTTATCCAGCAGATAAAACAGCACGCAATATCGCTTTGAGCGCGCTAAACCGTTTCCCACGAGACATTTCCCCACTTACTTCCAATCTCAATGCAGCACTATGATAACAAGAACGCAAGGCACTCCGTCATTCACACATTATGCACAATGAATGCACAGCTTCAACCCTACCATGTCCACAAATGGCACGGAAAAGTAAACATTTTCTTTGCACGACGAAAGGCACGGGACCGTCATTATCGTTGTCACTCTTCGTGCTCTTCGATAAGAAGACTCCGGATGGTAGCTTATGCGTCGAGAGACGAAGTTAAGATGTCCCACGAAGCTTTAAGTATACAGTCGCGCGTGAAAGGATATAGATTACCGTGGTACTGTGAGTGAAGCAATTTTCCATCTCAACAGGGAAGTAAACACGAAGCATGACCTTCTGAATGTAAGGTTGATTTGTTGGAGAATGGCTTGCAAATTGTACTTATAACAGAAGGCAAATAATTGACTGCGTATAACGTCAGACGCTCGCGTTCTGCGTCCTCAGAAGCATTGGAGAAGCATCGTTTAAGAGCTATCTGCTTCGTAGCTAGCTTCTGCTAATCATTATTAAGAACTATAAGTAGCCCACTTGTCGCAGTCTCATCGAAAACCCCCAGTTCAAGCCACTTTATGTTATTACCAAGGCTTATCTTTATTGAGGTAAGGTTTTTGCATGTTATTTAAACACTTTGTTCAATAGTTATATTGCTTTCCATTTTCACATTTTACTTAAGAAATTGTGTTTAAATGTTGGACTGACACCATCAGGATCAAATATACTATCGTTTTCTACACCTTTGTTAATAGTTTAGGTATTGTTATTAAAGCTTTATCTGAAATTCTCTGCTTGTTCTTGATACTTCGTGACATATGTGCTTCTTTCATATATTTGGACAAACTGAATTTCAACAAAATTTCTAAGTTATAAGCATGTATGAAGTTGCTAACTTCATCGGCTTTTTCAAATATTCGTAACTTGCCTTGTAAATTAAAATTTCATTAACCATATAAAATAACTGTAAAGCAATACGGCCTGGCCGTTACTACCGAATAAAAAAAATAACCATAAGATAAAGCGCATTACTAAGACAATAAATCGACAGAATAGTTAGTAGTCTAAAACCATTTTATATCTGGATAACCGTCAAATTTATATTAACTGAATTACAAAATTGTAACCTTCCATCGTTGTAATAACTGAATTATTTGTGTATTGTCAGTACATATTCAGGCCATAGGATGCTTATAGGTCGTAGCTGGGATTTTATTCTCAAATGTGTTATGTTTTTAAACATTATGAATCTATGAATAAATAATATTATTGTTATATTAAAACATAATTATATATTGAATGACTTGATCTGGCATATTTCCTTACTCTGCAAACAAACAACAAAACAATATCAGGCGTCAATCGAACCAAAATGAGCCATGCCTATCCATGATTCGATGGTTTTCTTCTTTATTATAAAATCGATAATGGATTTTTAATAATACAATTATAAAGGTTTTCACCTCACAAGGTCTGCACGGAATAAAAAACAGATAATCATTGGTTTGTTCATGAAACTGTAATTAAAATATCTTGTTTGACAAATATTAAGCTTATAAATTACACATGCAAGTTAACGTTTTTTAAACTTCTAAGACCATCATTAAAATTTTAAATTATATTGTATACCTGTTTGTCAGGAGAGTGACGTTGCTGACAATTCGCTTACCAAAGTCAAAGATTGTAAATATATAAATACGGCAAAAACAACATGATCAAGACGTCACATCAGGGTTTAACGTTAGAAATTTTACAAAATTAGAAAAGAAAGACAGCAAATCGCTAATAAATTAATAACTTTCAAATATAATATTTTGATGATTTAGTTGTTATAATTTAATTGGCCTTTTTGTGGCTCCTTTGAAGAGTTGTATTTTACGTAGTAACAAACATAAAAATAGATCACAGAAAGTATAACCTAACACGAAATTGGTGGTCTCAGATGAATACTATTGACGGACGTAGTACGGGACAGTTTGTTGAATCCGCGACACATAATTAAGAACGGGTCAGAAGAGCCAAAACGGTTACAGCGTTTCTTCACGTCAAGCTACGGTCTAGCATGAATCTGTCTCGCCGGAACGTAAAAGGCTGAGTCCCGAAAGCAGCACCGGCGAGTCAATCCGATAGTCGAGAATTCCGGTGATGAATAATCCACGCGCGTTACTGTTCCGTTGTTTCACCAGCTCAAGACCTAGTAACGCGCATCGTCCGTTGTAGTTCACTTGTACGCTCCAGTTGCGCAAAGCTAATCGCGGAAACTTTCGCTGGATCGATTCCAAATGCGCACGGAAATGTGCCACTGTGGCCCACTACACCACAGGTTCGTATTTTGCCGCATAGTGTACCAAGAAGCGGTAGAGCATCTTGACTGTGATCGTATCATGGATGTCGCGCGTAAGTTTTTTTAGCCCTATAAGTTGGTTGCCCTTTACTACAATGTTATTGAAAGGTTATTGAAAGGTTATTGGTTATTGAAAAGATTATTGAAGCTCAACATGTCATCAAGCAGTTCTAGATCAAAGACACAGTTTTTTCGCTCTAGGACACATCCGTTAATAGGTACGCGTACACGGTACGATTCTTTGATGGCGAATCTCACCCATACCATCACAGACGGCTGAATAAAAAAGATTCGGGACCCGTTTCGTGTTTACACGATACGAATATTTTTGACAAGCATCAAGTGAGCCATGAAGATTGCTCCATAACAATTCGCAAAAAAAGATTCGTGTTGTCCACCAAAATCGAGTAATCTTTTCTGCTCGAAAAAGAATCGCGAACCCTGCTCGAATGCACCAATACATTTAAAAAAGAATCGTAGGCAGTGAAAATTTGAGCAGGAATCGTATCGTGTAAACGTACCTAATGAGTTGCTAGAGTAGCGGATTGCAAATTCGAAAGATTAACTGTAATGATCGGCGATAAACGGCCATCGGTAAGGAATTTCTAGTTATTCAGGACAGCCCGGATAATTGAGCAAATTTTTAAACACCGATAGTACGAGCGCCAATAGTGAAAAATCACTTAAATAAAGAACAGCGAATTTTTTTTTCTCTTTGGAAACATTAAGAAAGCGGTGTTGAGTTATTTCGGAAACTTTATTACATACGCAACCCCATTAGTTAGAGATCACTGTTCAATATTTCAAATTAAAAAAATTAGGCCTTAAGAAAATGGAAGATATCGCACATTTATCTTTTCATCATATATTTTTATGTATAGTAGTTAAAATATTATTTTCAATTATTAATTTTATCAGACCTAATTTTTCATTTCAATTAAAACATTATTCCACATGTACTATTTAGTTTACCACACGATTAAAATTAGCATGCTACAATTGCCTCGACCAGTGTATTTAATTCTGCCCATACATATTTTTGTGAAGCTTCCAAAGCTCGGGTATACTTAAACAAATACCCTCTGCGCTAATCCTATTATAAGATCTAAGATACCCTTTCTCACACCGCTCACAGGACAATCCGCCATAACCCGGGTGACAGTCGCACTCTTCCACAGTATTGACTATTCCCAATCCTTCATTATACGATGACGCCATATCAATCGATAGCATGTTATCTTTCGTACGCGACTGGTACTCTCCACGAATGTACAGCTCATGTATGTTGCTAAGCGTAGTCATGAAGATGAATTTTGTCATCTCGGTCTCTGGTTCCCGATCACCCCGCTCATCATATGGAGCCAAAAGCTTCCAGTTTGACTCTTTCATAAGCACCTGCACTTGTCGCTGATCATATGATGCAGGCAGAAAATATCCAAGCACTGGTTGCGTGCTGCGTACATGCGTGTTGCGTTTGGCGATCATCAATACACAAGGTTTGCTACGATCGTTATAGCACTCCTCGGTAACCGGAAAACGTATATAACCTCCATAAGACGTGATCAAGTTTCCAACCATATCACTCAAGGGAATACGTATATAATTCATGCCTGTCTCTTGATTGGCCAGTAGCAGTACCCTTTGGGAGGTAAAGTTGGAGAGATTGATCTTTTGCTAAAAGATAAAACAATTACAAATATAAAGTGCAACAGAAAATAAATTAAATCAAATAGCTCTTACTGCTGCAAACTTACCCTCATGCGATAGAGATCAGCTGCCATCCGGCAGCGTCCCGTCACTCCGGAACAGAAACAATCGTCCCAACCGCGATTAATTCGTTCGAAAGGGGCTTCATCTTGTACCTTGGCAAATCGCATTTCTGGTTCATCCTGCTCAACGGCTCTCGTTACTTGTACGTTCGCAGAAAAGATTAGGCGTGTCTGACTGTGTCGACTACCATCTCCACCCCACAGATCATATCGTCCAGCATCCTCACGTCTTACCACAGGACAAACCAACTCACCATAGCTGGCAATGCAGCGCGACTTCGAAACAGGTTGACTGTTAAAATACCACACCGGATTGCACAGTGGGCGACGTCCGTAGTCATGCACCTTTAGCTTCAACTTTCTTCCCTCAGCAATCACCACATCGAAAGTTGGAGTGGTTTCATATTCTAACGAAACATCTTTGGAGTCTGTAAAGAGATGCACTTTTAAATAACAATTATTGTTACACGCAACACAAAGCAACTTACCGGAGCAGTAAACAGCCAAAACCGATGATAGAATCAACAAAGCAACTGCCAAGTTTTTCAACGAATGGCTCCACATGGTGTAAGAAATGGTTCGTAAATCTAAAACTACTGCTGCACGCATCTAAGTATCTCAAGTAACTGATCACCTTCAAACGATGCAACTCTTTGCCAGCTG
The DNA here is from genome assembly GCA_000349105.1 of Anopheles epiroticus. Taxonomy (NCBI): domain Eukaryota; kingdom Metazoa; phylum Arthropoda; class Insecta; order Diptera; family Culicidae; genus Anopheles; species Anopheles epiroticus. The sequence goes on from KB670848.1 coordinate 238,652, forward strand.
CAGCTGTACGTCCTATGCACCAGCACTCACAAAATAAAAACAAGCTGATAAGGATGCGTTTTGCGGTCCGGTTGATTGCACTTCGCTTGCGACATAGCACGAACAAGCTGCAACTGAGTGTAGTTAAATTGTTGCGATGCTTGTAAATAAATGAATCACTGACTAACCGCTCTTTTAAGTTTCATTCATATTGTAGCTTGAAAATAATAATTTCTTAGGCAGGGTTTCAGGTGCAACTTCAGAATAATAGAGAGTAGTAAAAGAGAGCAAATTTGTAATGCGACTTTTTTTGCTGTATCACAGAAGACGGTTTTTTTTAAAACATGAATTTCAATAGAATATTAAATCGATGGAAAACAATTTTAACATCTAAAAGTCAAATTATGATAGTGTTGATTCCCATATGTAGTTTTTTTATATTTTAATGCTTATTGTTATTGTTTATTAGGTTAGATTAACAAATTAAGGAAAAGTAGAGCTAAGATTTGTTAAAGCTAACTTATGATCCAATGATAAGATTAGGTTAATATAAATGTATAAAGCATTTATTTGGATTTAGAATGTAACTAAGCCAGCCTATTGTAACGACAAGCAAGCGGGTAAATTCATTTTAAGAAACGCTACATCTCTTTCTGCTACTTCAAAGAGTACACAGTAACGATGATCATAAAAGGAAAGTATGTTGTGTTTCTATCTTTAATTGTTTTATAATCAACCTAGTTTTGCAATTTATGATTAAGTAGTTTTCTGAACAAAAGATTGAAACGAACCAGAAAATTCTCTTTTTTTCTAGCTTTTAACGTTTTTGATTATTTTTAATTAATTTAATAGCTATATCTCATCTTGTATCTTTTTGTTTTAGCGGGTTGACTGAAAGAAAGTTACTTTGCCTTTGGTTTAAATTGAAAACGGATTTCGATGGCAATTAAGAATTAAGCTTGATTTACTTCGTTCTTTCGCAATTCGTTATTTAGATCGAAGTTTAATCACTGGTAGAACATTCATTTTAGACGTAGTTCTAGAATTGTATGTGCTTGACAATATATATAAAGTTTTTCTAACAAGACGGTTTTTCTTGAAAAATAAATGAAATAAAAACAACTGATTGGCCGAGTAAGATTAAAGTGGCAAGTTTTAATACTTACTTATTAAAGTTTTAATACTTTTCAACAGCATCTTAACAAACTGTGACAATGCAAGAAAATTTTGTGTGATTTTATTTCAAAACTAACTCTACCAACTTCTCCGACAGAACAACTTGCTATTACTTCATCCTTATTGTTGATACTAAGTTTCGTAACAGAAAAACACTAGTTTTACCCAATTTCATATGGATATTACTCCAAATATGCTTATTTTATTCCGATCACGTCCGTGCAGCTTCCGTGCATAAGCATTGCATTGCCTAATTGCCAATTACGTTTTAAAGTGATCAGCGCTGAATCGAACCATTAGCGACGCCTTCCACTAGGTAGTCGAACGGATGTACATTTCCGGTAAGGTCACCTGATGAGTGCATCCACCCTTGTCCTCGTGCACAGTTTCTTGGTAGGGAGTGAAGCAATGTCGGCTAACCGATGCCGGCACACGGAAATATGAGAGAGAAACAGTGAATACAAAAAACCTGTGAAGCGGTTACGCAAGTTGAACCAAATACGACACCGGATGGATGATGGTCCCTCCCCGTCCTCAGAAGCTTTTTTCTATTTTCAGCAGCAACAGTCGACAAAAGCCCGACATTGTTGTAACAAGCATCGGATGCACCGATGGTTGGTGAAACGATGGGGTCATCGAACGGTTTCCGATCTGGTCTTGTTGCTGTGCGCTGGAAGTTGCTTTGAATGTGTGTTATTTTTACATTAACCACGGAATCGCTCTACTGTGGTATGATAGATGGGGAGGTGAAAATGAATCACCTTTGCGCAGGACGGCCACCTCGCAGCTTCGATGCTGCATCCCTCCAACAATGCCAATTGAGTGAAGGATAATACAAGTGTCAAATGACGTACCGGAAGTTTTGAAGTGAAAAGTAAGCGTAAGGTATCAATTATTTTTTTGATTGTTTTGCCAATTTGTTATACGTATAGGCGCTATTTTTATAGCTTAAAGCTCGCCCTCAACCACCATACCTCGAAATGTTTCATTTCATCAACAAATGAGTTATTTTTATATTTTATGGTGCCAATAAAAATTGGATTTACTAATGAAGTTCTTGAGATCTTGGATGCAATACGGATTAATTGATTTAAAATAAAAAAAAAAATGCATTACTTACAGAACTACTTCTTCAATACCACCAAGCGTTTCAAACGATTTTAAAAGTAAAAAATAAACTTCAACATTCATCAATTGCTTTACATAGAATGATCATTGTGTAACCAGATCCAAAACCTGACGATTACACTGTTTTCTCCATTCCCATCCACAGTTCAGAAATATCGCTACCGCTGGTTCAGGTTTCCTGTGATCTCACCGCGAAGCCCTGCGGTGCTTCATCACACGTTTGATGGCAATTGACGAGGTGGAAAAAGCGTCCATTCCCGTAACCCTTCCGACGGGCAACAGCACACGACACCGCCGCAATGTACACATCGAAGAATGCCCTCAGCACCACACGTTGGAGAGTGAAACGTGGTTTTCCCCGAAGTTTTTCACACTGATCGGGCGACATACAAGCAAACGGTGAAACGTGGCAGAAAATTATGTATGCCTGCCATCCGCCTGTCTTTTCCCAGCCTTTTCGCTAGTGCGTTTTGTTCCTCTGCCACCTTTCGAAAGGGCAAATGCTACCAGTTGTGTGGTTTACGATGGAACCGAAGACTTTTGTGCTTCCTGCTAGCAGCAAATGAGTGACAAGGAGAGGAAGAAAAATTATATAAGAGTAGGAAAAAGTGGTTGCAAAACAACAAAAAAACCACACGGGGAAAACAAATAGCGCTCAAAGTGCTACACGAGAAACAACTTTCCCGCCTGGAAGAACATTCATTCCTTAGCAGCAATTCGTTCATTAACATAAAGCAAACATATTTTTGAGCAAACGGTGTAATTTATGCAGCAATGTGTTCGATTCATCGTTGATGCTTGGTTTTTGCTTCCACTCAACGGTACATCGTACAGTGAGAAATCATTTCTGCAGCTCCAGTGAGCTAGAGAGAGAGAGAATTGAAGAAGGTTAACTTTGAACGCTTGCAATTGCGGAGAAACTTTTTTGTTTAACTTGTGAGAAGTTGTTGATAATTTCGCATTTGTGTTGCAATGTGTATGGCATTTGCTTTGCGGAGATGCTTTCATTACAACAGCCAGAAGGACAGTAGCAATATCAGAGTTATTACAAACCAAAATGCACAGATAAAGGCGCCATGTATCGCAATTGCTTTGCGCCTTCTTTCAAATCGAAAGTTAGAGTGAAATGAAGCAACAGCTGCAAATGGTAGTATTTAATCTAGGAAATCGATATTCTTGCATCCACCCCTGCAAAGTGCACCTCAAACAAGATGTAGTATCCTGCACTCGTTGTTTTCAGCATCCTGTTTCCTGTTTTTCTCAGTATGCGTTTTTTCTTCCGGAAACGGTGATGGGGTTCGGCCAAACGGGATGCATGTCTGACTTTTGTACATTCTGTAACAAACAAACAGAGGAGTAAAAACGAGAGGCACATTCTTCCGACTAAAAAAGACGTTATGTTTCAGCAACACGCTTACACCGACTGTGTAAAATCTTACTTTTTGCCATGAGAAATAAGTTATTGTTGATTGTCTCGCCATAAAAAAAAACTCTACTCTCCTAAGGGTCCTGCCAGTGTGCATGCAAAATAACCCCTAACAACCAGTTATTAAAAACGATACATATGCATCAACCATTTCGCAAGGAGACGGCACGAAATGCAGCAGGCACATTGACCAGACATGCAAACGATTCTAGTACGCATGCAATCCTCTTTGCACCTTTCACACATTGCCCAGGAGACAGCCTTGTTAACATGCTGTTGAAGAACATTAAGAGATCTTAATACTTTAACTTTATATTGATATTCACCATACTACAAGAATAAGCTTTACGGTCTGACCGTTGCAACAAAATTGTCACAAGAATATTGAATATTCAGCAGACGAAAAATAAATAGCTGTAAATATGATAAATTATGTTCTTAGCTTAGGTACTGAATCAGACCAAGGCTACTTATAGTCAAAGACCAAAACACAATTAGATGATATTAAATTACAACAGTGTGATAGAGAACTAACTCCGTTAAAATGTTTGGAGTGTGCCAGTCACTATGACATTATTTCGCTTAGGATTCGTACAGCGCTTACTCACATTTGTTTATATCCTATTAGAACTGTAAAAAACGAAATAAAAAACCTGAAGTGACATTGTCTAAAGGTCAGGACGCGTTATTAATTTAATATAAATCATTGTGGTTGTCCTTTAAATTTCATATATGCAACATTGTTACGGACTGAAAACGAAGAAGAATTTATGAGATATTTCAATTAAAACAATGTAGTTCTAAAATTTTATTTTTAATCTAAATTCTTCAAGTACCTTATACCTTGTAAAATAACATCTATTGTAGTGCAGCTTCTTGGTTCACGCTAAGATAAGACGCCCGCTGGGGACTGTCTCCCATTTTGCATGAAGCGTAAGCTCCAGAAAGTACATTTCCTTCGTTTGCTTGCCACCCAGACGAAACACTAAAGAAGCTAAACGTCTGCAAAGGACGCTCGGTGGAAATACGTTGAATTCTAAAGTCTCGTTTATTGGAAAACTCGTCCGTCTTGCTGGGAGTGAGTAGGAGTGCGTGCAGGATGTGACTTTCGAGTAAGTCGTTATCAGATGCGCCGACTTGCATTCCAATAATAGCAGTGCATCGGAAGGATAGAATAAAAAGCCCTCCCACTGCGGACAAGAAACTAGCCGGACGTTTGTGTGCAATGTGCTATCCTTTTCCTTCGATATTCATTTGCCCCGTTGCTTCATCAAGATAGACCGAACAAACATAACTATTCACAGCAAACCGGCAAAAGTTGTTGTGCGCCGGAAGTCAAGCCCTCTGTCATGTGGTGCAGGAGTGTACCGATCGATGGATGTTATGAGAATTTGTTTTGCTATTATCGATGCATGTACGACATAAATTATTGATTGGGACCGGGGATAATGTTTACCGGTCTCCCAAGAGCTTAAGGTGTACGTTTCTACACCCCCGTGGGGAGAAGCGTGTTAACAAGGGCCGTTAAGGGCATTGTTTGCATCCTAATTTCTATGTATGATCACCCCATTGCCTGTAGCACAAACACATTGCTGCACAAACAAAAAATAGTCTTTCACTTAAAAAATATGGATTGCAAGCGAATATTCCCAGGTATTCACTCTTATTACAATAATTGAACTTAAATGTGTTCAATGACTTAAATGTATACAATGACAAAAGAATTACCAGTCGAGTAAAAATTACCAATGCATTCATGGCATTCACGTTGCTAAGCTTTAATGAACAAAAATAATACACAAAAAAAATAAAATAAATACTACTCGTGATTTTAAAACTTTACAGCATTTTTACAAATTTTACGAAAATTTTAATCTCTTCTTATTGAATGAAACATTTGTTATCGACCCAACCCTGAATTTCGAATAAGTTTATATTTTTATCAATATATTAATACATTTTAATAATTAATTTATATGTTTTTTAAATTGATAGTAGCCTAGCATATGGCGAACCAGATACATTGGCCATAAGTACTAAGTAGTCTATTGCATTTATCATAGAATAAAAAAGTCCCGGCTCGGTAGTCTAATCGATAAAGTTTTCATTGGCTATCTTGCAATGGATGGTTATGGTAATTCACAGAAAAAGTCACAGCACTTAAGTGTGCTGGCAGACCTTGACCCATCAAAGATTGTTGTGCCCGCAAGAGAAGAAGAGAAAAAAGTACCTGAGAAGGAAAAAAGTGTGTACTTATTTTACCATCAACAACTATTCTAACATTCATCATTTGCAGGATTGTTAACATTTGTCTACATTGCTTGTTAACAATTTATGTGTTCTGACCCAACATAACCAGTAGGGACGAAAAAAATGTTCTTTTTCATTTTATAGTACTATAAATGTGCCAAATCCCCTCAAACTTCTTCCACTCTTTACAGGAAGAAACCCCTTGAAGCACCATCTAATGATAGTGAAACGCTTGACATAATCCACAGGCGGTACTGACCAGCAAGACCAAACAAATTTGAACCATCTTTTTACTTCTTATCCTGATCGTCTGCTGGAAGCACGTCCATGTTACGGATGCTCCCTCCCATTAGAAAGCTTCACGACCTGAAGCACTGTTCCATTTTGTACCATTTCTATTTCTACCGGGTAGGGGGTGGAGGGGGAGAAACCTTAACAAAAACCCAAACATGACTCAAACTGTGCCTGATAAAGCATTTGCCAAAGCTTCTCACTTGCCGACGGAACCGACAGCAGATTATGCTAGTTATGCTTGATTTATGCTGCAGGCTTACGGAAGGGCGTGCCTATCTCTGATGAAGAAACCCATTCGCCTTGCTTGACCATGCTTCGCTCGCAAGCTGATCGACGGACACATACACCGTCCGCAACACACACACACACACACAAACACTCACAACTACATACACTCCAGACTCCGTCGCACGCGTGAAGCTTCTTTTGGAAATTTGCTTCCATTTAACTTCGGTTTGCAAATTGCATGGCGTGCAAAAGCAAAGGCGTCAGTGCAGCACACAATCGCACGAGCCCGTTTCACCAGCGTACCGACAGGAGCAAGAATGGATAACGATAATTTAGGGTAAAATTTACGCTAAGCCTATTTCGGATGAAACCCTAGCAAAGAGGGCTGCTTTCGAGGAGGAATTCAATTGCTCGACTAAATTGAATACATGCATTTTGCAACAATAATGCGCGTACGTGCCTGTACAATAGCGGTGAAAGTGAAAGGGGAGGGGGGAGGGGGGGGGTGGGATGGCAACTTAGTGTACGATACCGCAGGTCCGACCAAAGGCGAAGCTCGACGTAAATCAGCTCGAGCCGGAATTTCCCGGAAGCGGAATTTCCCGACACACCCTGCTCATTTCCTGGCAGGTAGTTTTATAAATGTTATCGTAAGCAGGCATCCACAAATCTGCTACTGGGATCAAAATGCTGCTGAAAACCTACAACGGATCGTATTGTAATGGTTTAGCTTTTATACAATCGATGGTTTGCACTTAAATAGCGTAACTGTGTGCGTATACTGTGAATGAGGAGTAAATAAAGCTAAATGTAAATATAAGGATTGACAGTTTTGAAAACTTGTGCAAGATCTGCACTTATTCAACATTTGCTCTTTTCAAAATAATAATAGAATGTTGATAAATATATAAACTATTGATAAATCTTTATACGAATTCAAATCTCACATTTTCTCTGGTTCGATAGTTTGGTGGTGACGGCGTAGGACTAAGATGGTCTGGTGGTGACGGCGTAGTAACGCTCGACATTGTTTCGATTATTAGTCAATTTAATGAATGCTGTAAACTATACAATACTTGTAAGGTCAAACTCTACCAAAGAACTAGTGTACGTTTGGTTTTTTTTCTGTGGTTTAGTATATTTAACACTACATATTAGAGAGAATTTAGTTAAACACGAAATCTCATGATATGCTAAAGCGTTTTGTACCATACATTAGCGTATATTGGTGAGTTGCGGTAGTGTACATTGTTACTCTACAACAGCCTTTTGGGCTGAATTTAGGGACACTTCAGAGATCAAACCAACGTTATATCAATGGATGATTAAAGTCCAAATGGAAAAGAACATTAAATATTCAATGTTTCCCTTCATTACACACTTTAAAGAATACTTAAACTACCATTTATACATTGTCTACTTGTTAACATTGTAAAATTTCATCATATTTCAACCGCAGGCGCATTATGTACCAACAGTTCTGCTCGTCTTGCAGACCACTCGTAATCAATATGGCATCCTGCAGCGACCATTTGAAAGCAGCTTGAAGTTTTCATCGGAAACGTTTATCATAGCAGGTTGTCCTACCAGCAGTACTGTCCCGTGTCGGCGAGCCCTCCCAATACCAGGCCATAATCATTTCGCAAAACGTGACAATATCAACGGGCGGTCGCGAGCGATTGTCCTTGAGCAAAGTGTGCCACTGAGCTGAGGAACAGATTGGACAAGCCTATCTGACGTATAAAGCGAATCAAACCCACAAAGGACATGGCACATCGGGGGAAAAAAGAAGTCTAAGGAAAAAAAAACCCTCTTCATCCAACGGAATCAGAAGGAGAGCAGGCTAGATAAAAATCTTGATTCATCTTTCCAACCACTGACCGTGGTTTCTTTGCACGCAGGGATCTTCTCTGCAGGCCTTAGTTAACGATTTCCACCACCTTACCCAACATATCCCATGCTCTCGCGCGTAGCCATATAATATTTCGCTTTTATTTATTTCATACCATTTCCATCGAGTTATCAGTCCACTCTCTACTACTTCTTTGTTCCTTTTTGTTTTATCCATCGGTCAGAAGGGGCAAACGGAAACGGAGAAGCGGAATTTTAACTGCGTGTCCAGCCCAATACAGCGGCCCAACTCAAAGCGTCTAGCGATACAACGTAAAGAAACAGCCCATCTCGAACGGACAGCCATGGAGAACCGCAGTCACGTCACGGTGGCAGGAAGCGAGCGATGGAAACGATGGGCCGCTAGCGAATAGATTTTGCTCGCATTTTATGCAAATTTTCCCTTTATTCCATTCCATGACAACTGTTTCCTTTCATCGCTAAAGATTCACGATCGTGACTGAAGATAGTATTGGAAAAGACAAATAAAAACTGGCTCGCCTGATGTAGGTGCATTACTGCTGTCCAGTCAAGACGCCTGGATGAAAATTGTTTCCGGCCGCTGTTTCACGAGTAACACGCACTATAAGAGATGTTTTCTTTTGCTAAGAGATACAACTATAATAGTAATAGTTTTTGAAAGTTCTACACAACAAAACTTAAGCAAGTTTGTGCTACATTAACAATTAAAACGATGTTTAATGCACTTGTAGCTCCTGATAAATAAATAAAATATAGCAATAATTCTGCGTAAGATAAATGCTACATTTCACAAATGTACCATGCGTCTCCATCAACACTAGCTAAAATAAAAGTTCAGACATTCGAGGAAAACAATACACCCGACGCTAGCCTACCTTCTGCTTTGCTCTACGACCGGTTAATAACACGGTAACAAAATAAACTCGTACATTCTGCGGTATTCAGCAAACGTCTGGCTTTCAGGAATCGTTCCAGATATTCTTATCGGTTCCACCATAGAAACCATGCAACACGCCTTACGATTGAGTGTTTCTCTGCAACACGGATCAAGCTGACCATTTTTACGATAATTGACAGTGGCAACAGAGTGAGACAAACCGTAACCAGACACTCACTACCTTACCATAGGCTTACCGTTCTCGCCCATCTTTCGAAGTTTTGCTTTCCTTTCCTTTCCTTATGCTTGTTGAAATGGAGAAAGATGATAAGGTAGGAAAAAAGGAAACAAAACACACTTATACGACCGAGATATGTCATTTTATGCTGTGACCCTTTTTCGTTTCTGTCGATCTTGGTTAGGATCTGGACGAAATCTGTCCACCAGACGACCGCCAAACAAGCGGTGCCAATGTCATTTGACGATAACATTAGGGCTGCTTTTAATTTTTATGTCTTTTTGTGACCAGTGTTAGCCATTATCGCCTTAATTGATACAGTTGGCAGAAATGGTGTGTTTTGATAACATTATTACCTACTTGCTATAAGAGAAATACTGAAGAAATGAAATGTGATAAAACATGAAGTGTATTTACAATTTAATTGAAATTATAATTTTAAAAGTAAAACATCGTTATTACACGAATGTAAACAAATGCTAAAAAAGCTATTTTTAAAACTAAGATAGAAAACCAAAATTTGAAACAGTTAAGTAAATATGATATAATAAATAAAATATTTTTTTTGTAAGCGTCAATAACTCATAATTAAATATTAATATTAAAAAGAAAAAAAAAGTTAACTGAAAAAAGTTTATGCAATATTATCTTTGGAAAACGATGAAAGTGAAATATAACACAAAATCACCAGCTTTCAATTTCGATTGAATAAGAGAAGTTAAGATTTATTATTTATTACCTTGAGCTTTTGCGTCAATCCACCGACATTTATTGTGACGGCAACAGTTGAAGGTGATAAAAGGTTTTTTTAACATGAAAAGTTCCCTGAACAAAATCGTTACATTGCTGTGAAACGATTTTACACACTTTAGGCGTTTTTACGTTAATTTTATTACCAAACTTGGAATGTTTACTTCAACATTGCGCTCATCTTTATCGAATCTCTGAAAATGGACTCATTCTACAAAAAATGCAATCATAACTACCAGCATCTTAACACATTTTACATCCTACGCTTTACACTTGGCAGAAAGCTCAAGCGAGAGCCAAAACAAGAAGGCACGATAGGCACGCAAGTCAATCGCTTTTCAGCTGGATGAAAACGCTTGGTCTGGCTAAAGGCGCCACGAGGAATTTCTTCACGCTTTTCCATCATGATCATAACAATAATTTACTTAACTCCCGCTTCCTTTTTCGCAAGATTTACTAAATCTTGCCCAGCTTCTCCGGGAGTGTAAGACCTGATGAAAACAAAAACGCTCGCCAAAGGGGCAAGCAAACAAACGCAAAAACTGGGAACGACCTCGGCGGTAGTAGCTCTTCATCGAGGGCGCTATATTCCATCATTAGGATGAATATGTCTTCCTTCTGGAAGTGGAACATCTTCCCCGCCATATCGCACCCTTGATCCGGGTTCAATCGCCCGTAATACAAAGAAAAAGCTAAAGCCTTAGCCATTGCAGCTCGTCTACACTTCATACCACTTCACAGCGTTGTGCGAACCAAAGAAATGAAGCAAAAGCAAAATGTCGAGAGAAAAAAGCACCAAACGAATCTGATCAAAACAAAGGTATAAATTAAGCATTATGTGTTTTTCATTTTGATCTTGAATTTATTGCCATACTTTGCCTTTATAGAGCTTGCCGCTCGTTTCAGGACATGTGCGACATTAGTTTTGGGCAGCCCACGCTAGCTGGTTAAGTTTGCCCGCCTTAAACAGGACAGCAGAAAAAGGTTAAAGCAGCGTTGCAAAAAAACAAACAACGATCGTTTAGCTACAATCAAAAACAGTTTTGGTAGCACAGAAATGTGAAGCCGAAAATGATGTGACTGCTTATGACGTGACATCCAAGCATGTCTGTGTCATATTCGCTCAGCAGGGTAGTTATGACCGAACCGATAACGATAAAAGTTGTTACAAGCGGTTGCGAAAACGAGTTCAAGCAGCTTGGTAAGATGATTTTTAGAAGAGAAAAAAAGTAGTTAAAGGTCCAAGAAACAGTGTTTTGTGCTGTTTGAAAAAGAAGCTATTTTCATTATATCTCACAAGTGTTAAAACATAATGAAGATTTTTTGTTGTTTTCAAATTTGGTTTTAGGTTGGGTGCTGTAAAGTGAATGCTAGTTTTGATTCTCGTCGAATATTGTTGTGCAAAAGTAAATATTCTGACGGTACGTAAAGTCGGGAAACTTAATAAATTATTCGCACCTTGATGATCTTGAAACAGCTCTTATAAAAATTTCAGCATTGGGAAATGTAAATACTTTTTCGCTTATAATAGACAAGGATCGTAAGCGTTGTAGTATGGTTGAATACTTCCTGTTACACAAAAACACGCTAAACGCCCTGTGGATCAGTGATGTCAAACTAATTGTGGGTCGCGAGCTGGCTTACGATTGGCAAAATCGTTATCTTGGCTAGTAAAACTCAGGCAGTGGAACATTATTGTTTACACATTTTTGGTACATTTAGACAACGGTCGAAGTGCATTTTTGAAAGCCAAAGCGGGCCATATGCGCCCGAGGGCCGTATGTTTGACATGTCTGCTGTAGACCAACCCTAGATAGCAACACCTTGTGATCAAACTGATCTCCTTGGAAAAACAGTCCCACGTGAGCACGTATGCCGTTTAAAAAAACAAGATGTATTCAAATGCCCTCTCTTCCAAACATGCTGTGAATCAGTTCCAAACATGCCATGAAATACACTGTAGAACATCTAATTCCTTATTTCAACAAAATTTTTGAAGGATAGTTTATTCAAGATTATATCTCACGAATGTTCCTCTCTAACAAATCATCATTTGGAAGTATATGTTTAATTCAGTTTATTAATAAGATCGACGGACCGCATGGGCCAATCAATATCACAACATACAAAACATACAATGCGAGGCAATACATAAATTACAAGACACAAATCACGGAATAACACGTCAGTTAGTCACACAGAGTCTCGCAAGTTATTTAGGCGAGTTATCAACTCTGCCGTCGATAATCCGGGCTCGAACACCTCACCCGTTGCGTTGAGTTGGCGGTACTTACAAAACAAGGGGTTGCGAGACCCAAAGGAGGTCCGTGGAGTCGGCATATGTTTGATTTGATTTGATTTGATTTGATTTGATTTATTTGAATTCAACGGGCCGAGAGAGGCCCCCTTGAAGCATGCTTGACAATGAGTTACAATTAACACGTATAAGGCCGCACGGTACGAATACAGTTTAAAAACGTGGTACGAGACATACAAGGTTTAAAACGATCACACACGGCGTTGAATTCACGACACATTAAAATAAGTGGATCAGAGGAGCCAAATCGAGTGCGGCGTTCCTCCACGTCAAGTAGCGATCGTGCAAGGAGAGATCTCGGCGGGACGTAGTGAAACGTAGTCGGGAAAGGAGCGCGGTCGAGTCAATCTGATTGTCCAGTAATGCCGCAACAAATAGCCTTTGTGCTTTGCAGTTGCGTTGTTTTAGCGGCTCTAAACCAAGCAGCGCACAGCGTCCAGTGTAGTCTACCTGCTCACCCCAATGACGCAGAGCAAATCGTGTAGACTTCTGCTGGGCCAAGGAACTCGCTGCAGTAGGCCACCAAACGATTGACGCGTATTCAACCACGAAACGTATCAGCGAACATGTGTTCCGCATATACAAACCTTTTTACTCTTCATGCGATTCCTAAGCACTGCTCATTGCTCTTAGACCGTAAAGCCCTCTTAGATCATCTACAAAGACATAGGAGGTGTGATAGGCTCAAGCTGAGGAGGGAAGATAGCGTAGAGGAGTCCGCCATCAATTGACAGACGATGACGCGAGACCGTGAGTGGTTTCGGAATTTGCTGCAGTTCAGACAGTCAAGCCCAAATTCTAGCCTCAGACCCTTGGTTGTAGTAAAGGATCCTGATAGTCTTCCATCCACCTTCACTTGGCATGTGACGTTGTCTTGATAACCCCATCAGTTTTTATCGGGATTGCAAAAAAGCTAATTGCGTCGTAAAGTTTTACTCTGGCTATGCTGTCATATGCAGTAGTAATATCTATAACAAGCTACCAGATCTCTTGTATTACCACGAGGTCTATGTCTAGTTTGGCTCTATAGAGAGTGCGCACTTTTCATGAGCCCAATTTGATCTTTGTCCGAGGGCTTTGTGTGCGTGGCTTGCGGTGATGTCCTGGTCAAGTTCTTTCGTCGCTTCTACACGTAGTCGGTTAAACTTGGGGTAGAGTGACTGTTACACCAATACCTCCAGGGGGAATCCTGGCATATATGTTTAACGTCTGACTGCCTTCCTACGTTCAGGAATCCCAATTTCCTGGAATGACCACCTCTTTCGTTCTTAGCCATGAGTCGCCATCCGATTTAGGTGTGGGTTGGACTTGGGTCCATGTTACCACCCTGCACGACGTGGACGTGTAGAAATTGATGTAGTATCAAGATCACAGCCCCTTTTTTATTCGGTAGTAACGGCCAGGCCGTATTCCTTAGATCATATCCCATTGCTGGGCAATTTTTTTTCATGATACAAACTTTTATTAATCATTACCTCATTTTTTTTTTAAATTTGTATTTATTATTATTGATAAATATAAATGTGAAGAAAAAAATGTATTGTTTTGATTATTTTTAATTATTTGCGTGATTTTTTGTTATATTAGGTTTCTCAAGCAAAGTAACCCGGCCCTTACTACGGAATAAAATAATTATCATTTATTTTTCTTTGTTTTTACTTTATTTTAAAAACAAATGCTTGCACTACTGCCAAATGTTGCATGGTTTTATAAGATGATAATTATTAACAATTATGATGCTGCATTATTTTGTAGTCCAGTGTTTCTCTGTAGGTGAACCAAATTGCTGCCTCGCTTTTTACTACAGTCAGCTCTCAAAGTATTGAATTTAATTCAACATAAGATACTAACGAAAGTAAACACCCGAGCAAAAATGCAAACTCCCAAGTGAAAACAAAATAAGATAATGCTATTCCAAAGTAAATTGCTTTCGAGAAAAGAAATTCCTCTTCCACACGCCAGCGCACCAAGCATCGCAACAGGAGAATGAGGAACCGGTATTTTGCATCGGATTGTGGCATTTCTTTAAGCAAAACTGACGACAAACGCCACCCAACACACCTTCCCAGCCCACCCAGCGGCACGATAAGCAAATCGTAGAAAACGAATTAAAATTTCTCCAACCTATTTTCCATTTTTTGCTGCTGATTTTCTATTCATTCGCACCCACAATGCTGGTCCACCCGCCCTTTTCGAGACGGACGACCACTTACTGTGTTACTATTGTGCTACAAAAACAGACCGAGAACCGTTTGCATCCCACAAGGAAACAGTATGCTCCGCAAGATCCGCACACACACAGAGAAAAAACTCTGTAAACCCATGGCCACCACCGTGAGAGCGGACAGACGGAAAGAAAATGAAACGTTCTTTCGAGGCCAAGGTTGCCAAACGGGACAAGCATTCCTTCAGGCGACCGGCAAATGTCAGTGCTGCCAGTTGCAGACATTTTCTCTGTAGAAGCTGTGCTTTACACCACCATGCTCACTTTACAATGTGCCGCAGCACCAAGGGAGGAAACCACACGACACACGTGCTGTGTCTTGTGGTGGTGGGTGCAACACGGGTGCCCATGAAGGAAAGATCGTCCATCCGACGCCCTTACCACTTGTGTTTTCCCACACTTGCCAAAGACCTGTATAATATCAGTTCGCAAATGCCTCGTGCTTTGGATTGGTTAGCGGAGAAGGCTACTAGTGTTCGTGAGATGAAAATCGTTCATGGCTGTGAACGACGCTTGCAGATAAGGTGCTGGAATAGTATGAAGGATTCCAAACGGAACTGCATCGGGCATCATAAAGATTGAGGGAAGTTTAAAAAAATGATAGAACGTCGATTGTAGATGAAATAAAAACGTTATAAGGAAAACAGTATGATTTGTACATTTCAAGCGCCTTTCAGTACACTGTGTATAATACTCTTCTCCTACAGTTATGTCACGAGACTGCATCAATCTTTTATCGTAATATGATTTTAGACCCAATTGGAAAAGTTTTCAATATATTTAAACCACAGCACAACATCGCATTGCTGTAAAGGTCAAAAATAGAAACTTTTCAATCAACGTTCCAACAAAACCCGACATAAAAACCGTCACCAGTTCAAGATCAAAGTACAAACCAAGATCAAGGTGTAGCGACTGCTTCGTGGACTAAATAAACACTGGCGCCGACCTGCCTTTATTAAAGCCGGTAAGCCAAATGTCAACGAAATGTGCCACTGCTACGCACGGTGCGGTGCGCAAATAATTAGTTCCTCGGGATTACTTTATTATGCGATTATGGAAAGAAGGTGAAAATTCAAGAAATGCTAAACCGGAGGCACGCCTTGTCTGGATATTGCATTCCAGTGGGCCTTTGTGTGTATGTTAGTGTGTATGTTAGTGTGTATGTAGATGTGTAAGTGTGTAAGCCTCACAAAAGAACAAAAAAAAAACAGCCGAACAAAAGGCAAGCCAGACGAACCAGCACAGAAATGGGGAGGGGACAGGTGTAAGAGCTTTGCGTGTGGTTTAAAGGGATGAAGCTTGAGATTTCATAAAACAACTGCACACCTGGGAAGTAGCTCGAACGCCACACCAGCATCTTCGCCTTTGGTTAGAACGTGCTTCAGCCGGGCGGTAACATATTTGTTTAACCTCCTGCCGCCTCTTGAAGTGTTTTGCCAATGAATGTGTATTTGAACGTGTACGTTTGCGTGTGCGAAAGTGTGCCGCAAACGCTAGCAAAAGTAGATCGCATGGTTCCAAATCATTGGCATAATTGATTCAACGAATGCTACCGAAAGCTTTACGACAAAGCCTGAGGCTTGCAAGGATGTCTGCTGCACCTGCTTGAGAGGCCTCCTTAGCTTATTTATTTTGCTTACCACGGTTTCATCACCTACTACACGGCATGTTTATTTCCCCACGGTGAGTACACCGTGTCCTAACACCGTGCGGGCTAGTCAGCGTGAGAGGGAAGATTTACACAATAGCACACAAGATGGTACTTCAGATGAGGAATGATACCACTTAAAGAACGTTTCATTGGAAGAGTAAAGAATTTTGCTTCAAATGAATAAATCACACTGGTTGCGCCGCATGTTGCCAAAGGTTATACTTCTCTAGTCGCGGGAGATATAGTCTCAGCAATGTTAGTGAATTTAAGCATAAAACAAGATGCAGTAGACGTGAAAGCGATTCTTTTTACCCTGGATACTGTGAATCATTTTATTGTGTAAGGATGAAGTAAAGCATGAACAATAAAGGATGCACTTGTGCACCATTGCGAATGCATTGTTTTTTTTTCGAGAAATCCATAGCATCTCTAGTATCCTTTTTATCTCCAGTACATGGGGGTTTAGCAGACAGCATCATCCTTGTTCTCTTGTTATATCACGAATATAGCGAAGCTTGGTTGTGTGGAAAATTACATAAACTCATTTTAACAAAAGCAGGGAGTCTCCGAGAACGGTATCAAACATTCAGTACAAACTCCAAACCAACTGTTATGGTGAGTCTTTTCTTCTTCTGCTTAGGTGGCACAACAACCCCTGTGGGGTCAAGGCCTAACCAGATCACTAATGTACTTTGGCTCTTTCTGGGTAAAACTTTACGGCGTTATGTGCTCTTATGGAATCCCAGCCAAACTGATCAGGCTATCAAGAATGACCATGACCAACGTCACATGCCAAGTGAAGGTGGATGGAAAACTCTCAGGATCCTTTGCTACCACCAAGGGTCTACGCCAGGAGGATGGGCTTGCCTGTCTCTTCTTCAACCTGGTGCTAGAGAGGGCCATCCGCGACTCGGAGATGGAGACTTCGGGAACCATCTTCTACAAGTCAATCCAGATCTTGGCATTCGCTGATGACATAAATATCATTGGTCAGCGGCTTTTTTATGTGACGGAAGCCTACCAAAGGATCGAGCAGGCGGCAGAAGACCTCGGGTTGCAGACCAAACTGATGATGGCACCACCAGCGGCCCTACTAACAAATGCCGATTTACGTAGGGGTGACGTACGGATAGGTGAACGCACTTTCGAAGTCGTCCCAAATTTCACCTATCTCGGGTCAAAAGTCAGCACCGACAACAGCATAGAAGTCGAGCTGCGCGCACGGATGCTGGCGGCCAGCCGGTCATTCTATAGCCTGAGGAAGCATTTCACCTCACAAAACCTGTCGCGACGGACGAAGCTGGAACTATATTGCACTTATATCGTTCCAGTACTCACGTATGCGTATGACACATGGACACTGTACAAAACTGACGAAACCCTCTTAGCCGCGTTCGAGAGAAAGATGCTCAGGAGGATTTTTTGGCCCCATACGTGAGGAGTGACAATGGAGGAGCCGATACAACGACGAGCTGTACAACGACCTTACTGGTTTGCAGCGGATTAAGCTCACCCGGCTCCGGTGGGCTGGCCATGTTATACGCATGGATCCGGACGACCCAGCCCGTAAAGTCCTGTTAGGTCGTCCACATGGACAGAGGAGGCGTGGTAGGCCCAAGCAGAGGCAAGAGGATGGCGTTGAGGTGTCCGCCAGCTGTAATAAATGTTCTTGCGAGAGTGTGGTAAGTGATCGAAAATTCTTTTCCAATTATTCAACAAACACACTTTTTGTGGTATGTTCACTCACAAAAGAGAAAGTTTCAATTCTAAGAATCGATCGATGCATGATTGATACCACTAAGGGCATGATAAAAATCGTTCTACTTGTTTACACGTAGATCGGCTGATTGTTTAAATGGCAACTAATTTACAACCCTCTCATATGCAGGAATAACTATCCTGCAATATTATGTACTTTGGCAGGCCTTGACTCATTCTTCTACACAGGTTATTTGGCCACCCAAAGAGAAGTTCTAAGCACATTCTTTGGCCATAGAACCATACATATATATAAACACATTTTACTAGAAAAGCTACTCACATTACGATTAAACATTAGGAACTGAATATATAGTTAATTAATGATTGGTCAATTTTATCATAAAATTCATCATTTCAGATAAGCTATACGTTGAACTGGTCTTAGTGAGAATTTGCACAAACACACAATGCCATTGTTTCAGGCTTATACTTTCTAAAGCTCCTATCAACTAACAAACTTTTTTTTAATTTTCCTTGAAACAGGCTGGCTCTAGCCGGTTCCAACAATTAAAGAATTTCTTAATTCGAATTTGTATTTTATTTCACGTTAACATAAGCCTTAAGGTAGACTGCTTTCCATTTACCAAATCATTCATTTTTTAAATGCTATATGAATTACCAACTCATCAAAAATTCGAAATGTGAAAATGAAACAAAATAGTACAACAAAAAATATTTCACATGTAGGAGTAGTAAATGCAACGGTTTTTTTTTTTTTTAAATATTTAATATCAAGCAGATTATATAAATTTTTATTGGAAAATAACCCAAACTCAACTCAAACATAATGTTTTCGCTTCGGGTGGAATGCAATTTACATTACCCATACGCAACGAGGCATGTGTAGCATCGGTATGTGGCATTCGTTCACATCTGCCGCACAGCCTTCGGAAAAAGTGGGGAAAAATATACGGAAACTCGCTTTCAATCCATCTTCGATACGCTTTAAGCACGATCATCTGAACAGAACACATACCCCTTGCTGCTTCGTGGCCGGAACCGGGTCGTGGTCAGGCATTTCCGCCATGGATCATCCTAGACACGGATCACAACGCTGGGCAAGATGGGATATTTATTTTCTGTCCTTCCCACCGTGTGTCGTGCGCCCGCACTGAAGGTCAACATGTTTGGCCGTGCGGAGTTTCCATTTCGTTACGTCTCGCCGATTTTTGCTTCTGCCCGAGCGGTTTCGATTTGGGTTACGGGTGAGTTGACCTTAGAGACTTTCTCTTCATATGTGTGCCTTGGCTTTCGGAACACCCGTAACCTCTGCTTCTTTCAAGGAGACGGAAAAGGCAGTGGAAAGCTTCTTAATTTGCATAACAAGTCACCAACGGGCCTGCTTCCCAAGCTGACAAACCGTCCCGAACGCAGGCACGTAGCGATACTTTCTTTCAACGCTAAGCCTTCAAAGAAGCTACGCTTCGATTGAGGAGGAAAAAAGGTTAGCGAACGGTTAAGGAGCTGAAATTCCTTCCACTCAAACCATCACACATACACAGCTCACGATAAAGCCAAAGACCTTTCCTAACTAATCGAACGACCAACGGATTCGTTAGGATTGGGGAACTAATTGATGAATAATAGATACCAGTTATCGACGCCACTAGTGGACTTCCGTGTAGAGAAAGCTAATTCCGTGCCCTCGGCCTAGCTGAGAGCGAAGCCATGAAAGCGATACGGCCGGAATGGCGACCACGAAAGACGATAGCTTTCCGCATTCGACCATAAGCGTCCTCGAGCAAAGCCCGTCGAGCTGTGGAAACAGAAACGACAAAGAAATGTGATCCTGTTTATATTCATAATATGCGTTTAACCCTTCGATTTAATCTTCCACACGGTTCTGCCGGTTTGCCGCACCAAACGAAGGTCGTATCGACGTGTGACCGCAGCAAAACAAAAAAAAATTAAGGGATGAAATATTGTTCACAATGAAACCAAATAAAATTCTAAGCATATTGCCTACATGTTTTGTTCTTCTTTGGTATCAAATCAAAGCTTCACGATCAAAGGAAGTAAGGTTAGCTTATACTTTGGTTTATTTTATACTTCTGAAAAAAACCATAGGGTTAGAAAAATGAAATATGTTCATAACTGTTTGTTAAAATTCTCCAAACATACCTTGTTCAAAGAGCACCCTTCACGTTTAAAACGAAACAGGCTTTTGAAAATGTATATATATTTGTTTTTATTCGGAAGTAACGGCCAGCCAGTATTGCTTAAAATTAAGTGTTTATAAAACCTGTAACTCATTCTATTCTGCGACGCTACAATCCATATTGGCTCGGGGACATTCCCTTCTCCCAGCCATGGAAGGGCACCTTATCCCGGGTGCACT
Organism: Anopheles epiroticus; assembly: GCA_000349105.1. NCBI lineage: Eukaryota > Metazoa > Arthropoda > Insecta > Diptera > Culicidae > Anopheles > Anopheles epiroticus. The sequence continues at coordinate 259,164 of KB670848.1, forward strand.
CGGTCATTACACTCATAATGTGCGTGCCCGTGTGAAGAGTCCCAATAGCGAAGCAGAGGTTGAGATCATCATGGTCATCCAAGGTTGAGATGGTTGGAGTATGTATGTTTAATAAATATATAAAATTTATTTACTTTCAAATATTATTTATATCCTAGATTCAATGGAAATATCCATGCTTACAACCAAATCCTTTTGCCAAGAAACTTATATTTTTTAAATTTTTAAATTTAATTTTTTTAAAAATATATTCATTAATTGAACGCCTTGGTTATTTATTTCTATCCCATTCATGGAACTGTGGTGAAATTATAACAACAAAAAATTGAATGATTACTTTTTTATTTATTTTATTGCATTTTCGAGACGGTTTGGCGTACACATGGTAAGATTGAAATTCAAAGCTGATCCTAACTGTTTCTTCGTAGTTAGGATTGATTCTACAACGGTCGACGTGGTAGCAATAAATCGTTATGTAGGTCGTTGGGCCAAGAAGGAGAATAATTTTCGTGTTATTGTTTTTGAAAAGAAAATTTCATCATACTATTTTTCGCGTAATCATGGCCAGGCCTTATATCTTACATACTATCCTTAAATCTAACAAAGCACAATCATTATCTTATATGTAAATTGGGTGGGAAACATTTCCTTCGCCCACCGTAGACGTGCACCTTATCCCGGGTGGGCTTGGTAGATTTGTGTCTACCCAAAAAATTTCTTTTTGGCCTGTTGTAGCACGTACGAACGGTCCAATTCAGGCAAAGAACCGGCGCGACAACCTCATCCTTCCAGTGTTACCATCCATGCATACAGGAACATCCACACC
>KB670859.1:0-94358 GCA_000349105.1 Anopheles epiroticus
GTCAAACAACGCGTTAGTTTATTTTAGTTATTGAAGCCACTTCTTGACAGTGAGTGTAACAGGTACTGCTAATTTATCGATTGGAAATAATTGTACAACGACCTCACTGTTGTGCTGTGGAATAAGCTTGCGCGGCTTCGGTGAGTAGACCATGTTTTAAGCCTCGTACGGATCGACCCAGCCTGCAAAGTCCTGTTAGGACTTCCTGCTGAGCTGAGATGGGAGGACGACGGCGTCTACTATCAAGGCTGGGATAATGCATTGAGGCAAGACCGTTGGAGGTTTTGGAGTTCGTGGTAGTATAAGAAAGCCACCTGGTAGTTGAAGCGCCGGATAAGTGAAGTAGTTTTTGCTCGGCGTTCATCAACAGCGCTTTATAGCACTTGGAAGTGCGTTTTTAAGAATAGAAATCATTCATTAACAATTAAATATAAATATCTCGAACAATAACCAATTCTTTTGGAAGTAAATAAATCATCAAACATAAAAAAATAACATGACTAAAAAGAATTCCAATAAAAAAAGTGCTGCGAAAAGAAAAAGAAAGAAAAGAGAACTAGAAAAACAATTATTTGTTGAATTAATGTTATCGAATTGCAAGAGGAAGAATATGACTAACGGTCAGTTTAAAAAAACAAGATAGAAAGAGATAGACTGCTCATCCTTTGATTTGACATCTTCTCGAGCAGATACTCGAAACTAATTCTAGTTTTTGGCTGAAAACACTCAAGGCTAAAAATCTGAGGCTAGTTTTGAGTGTGGTTTTGTATAGAGTTTTTACATTATTTCAGCCGCCAAATGTCAAACTCCATGTAAAAAAAAAAAACTGGCTAAAAACATAATGCCTTGGAATTCAAACACTATATTGATGCAAATGTCTATTTCTCTCGTTTCGAAAGCTCTATCGAAAGTTATGTGTTTTTCCATTTCAAATTGGTGTTTGTAATTAGCCTATAACGTTGACAAGTTTCTGAAAATTACTTATTCAGTGTTTATTAGGCTCCGTGCAGTTGCAAGATTAACCAGTCTCATAGTTCAACACACAAAACAACACATGACAGAAATGTTACTGTGGGTAGATGCATACAATTATATATCCTTGCCTTTTATCTTTCTTTTAATTAATATTGTATAGCACATAGCATTGTCGTTTCTATTTCCATTTACGTGCATCATTAACCAACCAGCTCTACAATCTGCATAAGAAGAAAGCGCTTGCATGTCCTACAGCACACGGTCACATACAACAAAGACGACATTAATAGAATGCACACGCCATCCCACCCTGTCTAGGGAATGTGCAGTAAACGCAGGGTGAAACTCATAAAAATAATTGCAAGTAATTTCACATTTTAGTACCATTCCGTCGGGCACACGGGAACGTACCTGTGACACAAAAAAGGATGATGCCGGTTGCCGGCATAAAGCAAATGGAATTGCTATCATTACTACCCAATCCGATACTCCCAACACGCTCGTACCAAACTCATGAAATAAAGCAAAAAATGCAAGAAAGCTGTCTCGGTTCTGCCTGTTTCATTCGCTCTATGTGTTTCTGCTCAATTTCCTGCCACAACCGAATAATGCGATTCGAAGGTTGATGTGTGTGTGTGTGTCGGTGTTTGGTGAAGATTATGAATGCTTCCAGCTTTGTCTTATTATTCTACTCACACCGCCCGGGAGCACGTCGGAATGCGACGTAACAGTTTTGCATACCTACCTTCCTTTACCGGGGTGGTCTCGTTATGAAATTTCCATGCATCGGGGCGTTTTTCCTTATTTGCGTGTGCCACAGTTTTACAGCCATCGAAGCCGCCAGGTAAGACACCCGAGGGAAGACACGGCTGCAGACACTGGGTATGGTGCAGAAAATTTAAAATTTATGTCGAACATCATCAAATTAATGCTCATTTTGCTTCATCCTTCATTTCTTTCGCAGCGCAGCCTGGACGGCTTTGACACACACATCCTGACTTTACTGGCCTGTGCTAACGTTTTTGTTTTCTTTCTCGGTTTTCTCTCCCTTTATACCACGGCACGGTGCTGCATGTTTGACTTTGTGTTGTTTTCACATTGCTCGCACAAACAAAAAAAAAATCAACAACATAAAACCAACCCGCGCAACCATTCAACATCATCATCATCGTCGCCGTGCCGTTCCGCATCGCGCCCCGCATTCCCGCATTGCAGAACAACGGTGCCCAGCAACTAGCATCGGAAGCGACTGTTTACATACAATTAGAGGATGTAAACGACGAAATACCGCTGTTTACCGAACGTGAACAGGAAACCGTCCTCGAGGGCGAACCGATCGGTACGAAGGTGACGCAGGTGAATGCAATCGATAAGGACGGTACCTTCCCGAACAATCAGGTGAGTTTCAGTGGTTGCTGGTTTTTTTCATACACGCGACATCGAATCGAGCGAAATGATAGAGAGTCGAGGTATTTTTTTAAAGGTTTTTGTTTGGTTTTGTGTCTTTTGGTTTTTGGCGTTCGTTTTTTTTTTCGTTCGGCAACTGTGCAATTCAATCACGTTCCATGCATCTATTTTGGACTTCGGTTCAATTCTTCAGGCCTAACCGAGGCACAACTGATGCTTTCGTATGTCTTGAGATACCACGTGGAAAGGATTTGAAATGTAAATGTTTTTCTAAATCTTTTTTTTTGAGACGAAAAGTATTTATAATCCTGGCAAAAACAAACAATCCTTGTCCTCTAAATCGCACTCTCAAGCCAACCTCAAAGCTATGAAATATCAAAAATAACGTGGAAAACAGATTAAGATCATGTTTTTCTTATGGCGGACGTATTCTCACAACCAAACCAAAAATGAACCAGTGACAAAATGCGGTTAGTGTACACTTTTTTCTGGTGAGGCGTTTCACCGTACCCCCTTCAGTTGTCTCAGTCTGGAACGCGTGCGGTTACCGTCGGCAGCGGCTTTAGCCTCCGAAGCGGGTTTGCGGTTGGTTTGGTGAATCGAACGAGGCAAAGAATTTTATCACAAATAACTTTCCATTTGATTATTTAATCTTGCATTCCGCTGTTGCGGCAGTAGCTAGGGGTGAGCTAGCTTTTGGGGCCGATTTCCGGAACCGCCTTCAGTTGCTGTTTTCTCTCGTTGGTTTTATGTTCCATCAAGGGGGAAGGCATGGATGCTATTTCATGTTAATGCAGGCGGTCCAATTCGATCCGAGTTTCCGTGGAAGTGGCATTTGTTTGCACAGTTTTCCACAAAATAAAGACGAAAGGGTAACTCGGGAAGTGATTCAGAGTAGTTTTTTTTAGTAAGAATTAAGTCGACTTCTTCTTCGATGGGAGCTCGCGTGTGCTTATGAACTGTGTACAACACAACTCGACATTTGTGCTGGCTCTTGCGTAGACACACACACACACACACACACACTTTCATCCCGGTTTTGTTCGACTGACCGCACACAGCCTCAATCACAGCCAATCCCGTTCATCTCCATTCTCCCCCTTCACTCGCTGTCAGTTTCGATCCCTTTTCGAAGCTTTGGCTTTTCCATTTCACCGGTCATTCACGTTTTTTGCCTCCCAATAAGGATTATGAAATATTCATTTACTCTGGACCCGCTTTTCCGGCTGTGTGGCGGCTTACGTTTTCTACCAAACATTAGCTTGTCTCTACACAAACGCAAACCGAAAGATGATTGGATAAGTCGAGAGGTTTTTGGGGAAAATGTTGCTTAAAGGTGTGTGTGATAATGGGGGGGGGTCGTGTTCTAATGTTTGTGTTAGCGTGATACAGTTAGCGTGTGCTTTGCTATGCCATGGAAAATTGCGTTGCAGATCAAGGGCTTCGAGACCGATCCTATCACATGTGTGAACGTGCCCTTTCCTGGCTGCTGTGTCCCATATTTATTCCACGAAAAACTCGTTCTTCGTGAAAGCAATCGAGAGTTGTATACCAGATGTCGTTACAACTGCCATAGACTTAGGACATATCTTAAGCAAGAGCGTATTTTGTCCAGTTCGCCATGTATGTTAATGTCACATCCAAGGGTTGAATGAAGTTATCGTCTTTCTATTTAGGCTTGCTAATGCAATGATCGATATAAATTAAATGAGGTGACAAAGTGAGTAAAATTAACAATGTATGAGTGAGTGTGCTCTTATGTATTCCTCATTTCGTTTTAGTTATTTGCTCATAAATCTGTCGCTTGGATGTTGCTAATATATAACGTACACACTAAGTTAGAAGCCTGGTTCGTGTAACCTTATCCGAATATTTGTTAATATCTGTAAATGGATTGTTGCTTGTCTGCAAATGGATTGTTAGCAAATTTTATAATTTTATAAAGCAGAAAAGCAAAAGAACTCCTAAATCAAAGCTACGCCAGTAAAATAAGTTTGCCAAAATAAGATTGAAAATAAGAAAACTCAATCAGCGTTCATTCCGCATTCTTTCCGTTTGATTTTTTTTTGCTTTTCATCTTCAATATCTTTATGAAATAAGTTTATTTGCTTGCGCACCGAACACCGTCACTAACCGTTTTCCCCGTTGGGTAGTCTATTATCGTTAGAAACAAGCAGCCACCCGTCAGCAAGGTGCTAATGAACCCTTGGTATTTGCCATTTGTGTACCATTCGCCACCTTTGCCGACCCTCGGTGTGGCTGAGCACACTTCGGTTGATTAGATTCCCTTCCCGGGGACCGGCAGAAGAGTAATGTGCGTTCTGCACGGTGAATTAAGATGCAAAAGTTGTCGATTTAAAATTTTTAATTGCACCCTCGAGGATCACGGTGGGCGATGATTATTGCTGCAGGAGATCACTTTGCACCAAAAACCTCCCGACTCGCGTGAGTGTTCCCTGCGCTCAGCAGTAAACCAACCAACCGAGCTGGTGGGGGTTTGGGGGGGGGGGGTTTGGGAAAAAGGATTCAATTATAAAAAGGTTCGATGTTTTCTAATTATAATGTAGCCCAAAAGTTGGTACCCGGTGTAGCTGCAGGGCTGATGGGCTTGCCGGCAAAGCAAGGAGAGGGATACTAATGAGTGCGAGATTACTGCCCCGAAAGCTGTGGAGATGCGAAGATAGTGTTCGGGCATGTTTGGGATAAGCCACCATTTTCTTTTCTAGCACCATTACGAACGGTGTATACGTGTAAGTGCACACTTCGAAACAATTTCTCGAAAGGTTTATCCACGGTACGGTAAGACAGCAACTGAATTCACTTCGCTTCGCATCGAAAAAGGGTTCCCCATTCCGTGTCATTGCGCTCGATCGATGTGATGTGCAATTAGGGTGAGGCTGTGTGCTGCAACAGGGAGAAAAGGTACCGCCGGACGGCCGCCCGAATGCACCGATTAATGCTAATTGCTCCCCGAGCGGGCGCACCTTGTGCCGCTCCTTCTATCTCTAGTGAGTATTTAATGCATTTTTTTACGTTTTAATTGCAGGTGTACTACTACATCGTCGATTCGCCCCGCAACGAGGGCAAGGATTTCTTCGAAATCAACCTGCAGAGCGGCGAAATATTCACCAAGGTGGTGTTCGATCGCGAGAAGCAGGGTGCCTACGCTCTGGAAGTCGAAGCACGTGACGGTGCACCATCCGCCCGGCCGAACAGCAATCAGCAGCCCAATTCAGGTGAGTCTTGACGTACGCACGGTTGTGTTTTCCTGCACTGGTTTTTCTTATCGATTTTAGGTGATTGCGGGACGGGATGCCACGCGTTTTGGTCTTCCAGGCGTAGTGTTCTGTTCGGGATACGCAAACGTTCCTTTTCCCTGCGTATTGATCGTTACGTTACGAGCTTACCGAAACTCAAACAATTGTGCAAAAGGAAAATTTTGTCTGCAAAAGGCGAATGGAAGTCCTTTTACTCACAGAAGCTCAGCGAAAAAGGGCAAAAATGGTGGTTCTGTTTTTGAATATTTACACGCTCGCTTTGACTGCGACGGGTACCTTGCGTCATAGACACGTGTTAAATAAATGATGATAGCAGCAACATTCCAGTAAAACACGCACGTACTCTGAAGATATTTTGCTGGTAAACGGACGGGCAATAGCGAATGGATTAAGCTCAAGCACTTCCGTGTAGGGCAAACGGCAAGAAAAGAAAAAAAAAACAGTTCTAGCTGCATGCACAAGATGGTTGTTCCGCGCCCGACACAATGCAAACCAAATGAGCGGTGAGGCAATGGGAAAAAAAGCAATTAACGATCCCTTTTTTAATATTCATTACTTGTAAATTAATAACTTTCCCGTTTCGCGGCCCGGGAAAATGGGTCCACGCTGTGCGTGCAACAGTCGTGGAAATAAATGCTAAAACGGCGGAAAATGGGGACAAATTCTGTAATTCGTTACGTTTTTTCTCATCATGGATGAGCGCAATTTTTAGCTCTTTCTTAACACCGATGTTTTGGAGGCAGTTTTGTGTCCTCTTTGATCGAAAAAAAATAGATAAAATGTAACGGATGTCATTCGGAAAAAGAGTTGCTAAAAAGGCTTTTCTGCTTTCTCGCTCGTTAATGTACGAGACGAGAGAAGCCATGTTTTGGGCTGTGACGAAAATTTGTGTCAAAAATTGACGCGTGCGCTTCCTGGTTTGTGGTGCTTCCGTTTTGATGTTTGCGCTACAATAAAAAAAAATAAAAAAAGGGTCACCTTTAAAGGGTGTGCAGATGTAATTACCCGTTTTATTAGCGAAGCTTTAATTAATTTTTTGTTTCGGGATAGTATTGCCGAAAATCGTTTTCCCGGTTTGGTTGGGGTACTTTATTAGAGCTGATAATTAAACTGCTACCAGCAACGGTGGAGCGGACCAATCGGAGCGGCTAGACAGTTAGGAACCAATTAAACAGCTTCTTTTAGTGGCAGCATGAAATCAAGATGATGAATGATGATTAATAGGGTTTTTAATATCGATGTTCGGGATCGGGCGGGCGAAGCCATCATTTGTTTGATGTAATCTTTCTCGCTGTCGCTGACAAGCGCTGGCTTACGTTCCGCCTATCTCGATGATCGGCTTAAGACTCGCACTAAAGCTGCCGCGCTAATCCCAGCGGGGGTACGGGCGTTCAGCTTCGAGAGAACGTAAAATCTCATCAACAAAGTTGACCAGTGGGCCCGGGGTGGGCGCAGTGAGTTTGTTGTCAACCGCTTCGGGGCGAAGTGTGAACCACAAATGAAATGGATTTTTCATTTAAGGCGCCGTACAACATTGACCCGAGACGGAGAGTTGGCAATCGGTTTGTGGTTATGTCGGTGGGATCTAATGTCGCACTCTCGCAAGTCCATTAAATGGTAGGTGCGAACCATGGTCAATCGTTAAACCCAACCATTATCAACGAGCTCGCCTCAAACCGTACCAACGTTGTGTGACGATGATTGAAATTAGGTTTTTCTTTTGCCGTCACACCTTTACCAAACCATTGCCGCAGGGTGAGATTTCATCTCGACTTGAAGCATGCCAGCCTCAAAATCAACACTCGTGGACAGGGCAGCAAAGGTTTGCCCCATACCTAAATTCCAGCCAAGACCCGGATGGGTTGTAGATGGGTTGGAAGGTGCCACTATAATCTTTTGGAAGTATTTTCCACCATTCTGTAACATAGTCGGAAGCAGTAGTCCGTGCAAAGAGGAGGGAAGGGGACCAACCACTCAGCCCCATGGCTGGAACCGGAAATGGATTCTGAGGTGTGGTATCGTATCCGGACAAGTTTGTGCCTGAAACTAGCTCAACCTTCCAGCAGCGTGTGTATTATGAGCAGCCAATAACTTTTAAAATAAGCTCACCCTCCAGCGGCCAGAAATCTGCTCGGTGGAACCATTTTTTGCCCTGGGGTGGATCACTGTCCGGCTTGCAGATGGGTTGCACACCGGTACGCTCCGGAAATGGAACCAAGCTGGTGCGGTCCCTGGCTGGCCGGAAGCCACCGAGCTGCCCTCCCTTTAATTTAATTCGGAACTTTTATGTCACATCGTACCGAGTTTATGCGTCTGTGTGTGTGTGTGTCTGTGGATATAGTAGTGGTGCGTTAAATGAAACGAGTCCCTGGCTCTGGATTAAAGCATTTGTCGATGAGACGATAGCGAGTGTGGATGCTGCGAGACTATTTGCTTCCAGCAACACGACAGGCTTGATTCACGTACGTAGACCGGGCCACAAGGACGAATTGTAGACTCTCGTGTGTGTGTAGCATTGCCCTTAAGGCAAACATTCAAAATCAAATTCCAGCTACGCTGCATGCATGCAACGAGTTGTGCGAATGCTCTCGGTCGGTTCAAATGGAAAGTGCGCTTGCTGCGGGAGGACAGGAAAAAGAGAGATAGAGGTAGTGCAGCACGCAACGCCCATCCGACCGCAGCACAGCCGTTGAGCAGATGTGTGCGTTTGCGGCTTAAGAGGGATGATAATGTTTAACATGTTTATTACTCTCGTTTCCGTGCGAGGCGGGACAGCGTAGGGGTTGGCTTTAGTGTGCAAAACGAAAAGGCTTGCATGCGACTGTTTGTTTTATTCATAAATAGCAAAAGGGAGGGTTCGCACTGATAATTCGAGCGAATATATGAGCAAGTGCTGTTGTGATTGTGCGGACCGCTCGTGCACCAACATGCACGCACATACGGCTCTGTGCTGTGTGCTATAAAGCTCCCAGCAAACTCTCTTACTTCACGTCCAAACAAAAGACGCTTTCGTGTCAAAGGAAGGTGCTTTACGTTTTATTGCATGTTTTCTTCACCTTCCCGGTTGATCGTTGGGAAGAAATCTGCCGGTTCTTAAAGTCTCAACCGAGTGTCGAGTGTCGTTCGGCCGGGTGCAAAGATAACACACATGCAATCTTCGCATATGAACGCCTTTCACCTTTTGAAGTTCGCTGCGGTTCAGCAGCAACGCTCGGGCCGTGGCTTATAGTTTCGACTCCTATTCATCAGAGGTTGTGGCGCTTTTAAACTTTTCCTCCGGCGAAAGGTCGGGGATGCTAAAGTCGAAGGTGCTAAGGCACTCGGAGCATAACAGTCGAAGGGAACCTCCAGCTTTTCGGGATGGAAGCTGACCACTCCAAAGACCGGGCGACGTTAGCCAACGTGTCTGCATAGCATAAAAGTCAAAAATGAAGTTATGGCTTATGGTCTCTTCCCGGTTTTTCCCACCCAGCTTTTTGTTTCAAGTGGATATTTTTTCTCGCTCGAGTTCAACAATATAACGCAAAGCAACAGTGGCCTCTGTGGCTTTTTGAATCGTTCCATAGAGGTACGTGTGTGTGTGGAGGACGATATTTTTTTTGGAGATTAGACATGAAAAAGTGAAACCTTGTCCGGCGACCCTCCACACAAACCGGTGCCTGGCTCGACAGGCCTGCCACAGCACGGATGGGTGCCGAGTCACATTTTATATTTATTCTAACTTCATGTGAAATAATAAAACTTTCCTACCGTATGCATACAAATCCGTTTGCCGCCGGTAGGGCTCGCCGCTGTGTGGCCACCCGGAACGGTGCGATGATCCGGTGCGATCTCTCGTGCCACGAAACGACAAAGTTTTGTACCGGATTTGCAAACCGAATCATATTGAAATGGACGATCGGTTCGTACATCGGTGCAGGTACCTCTTAGTACAGCTCACCCTCGACCACCGCGCAAACGTGTTTGACCCTTTCCCCGGGGTGGACGACGCTCGGGTGCATAAATTATTATGATTAGGATTTTGAGGTTAGGGCTGTTTCTTTTTTATTTGTACTGAAATGTTGATCCCCCTTGGTACCGCTGTTGGTACCTTGTCGGGTCGGTTTTGTGCGCGGCCTGGATGCTGAAAGTGCAGTTTCGATAGGATATCGCCGCGCTCCGTCGGGGAGGAAGGTTGTGGCCCGGGACGGATTTCAATTTGTAGCTAAATAAATCAATTTCTCCCGTGACAGTGTGATGGCCGCCATGATGGTGGTGGTGGTCCGTGTTGTACTTTTGCGCGTTTGATGCGACTGGTACGGGGCGGCAGATATTGTTGTGATGAATTTTAGTCATTTATGAGGAATCTCTTTCCTCCTGTCTAAATGGAGTTTGGTTCGTTTTGTTTTCCCCCGCTAGGTGCGTTTGCAGGCGTGTGTATAGGCGTGGGATGCATATTTTCATCAACGTTCGGGTACGGAGTTTTGTTTTGATGAGAAAATAGGATTTCGCTCATCAGCCGTTGCGTTTGTGTATGCATTTGTTGTTTGTTTGAATGTTTGAAATGAGATAGTTCATATTACAGTTCGGTTTTTGGGAGGTACAAAGAGCTAGAACACACCGAGACCGCTAGAGTTTGAGCTGTTCAAAATGAATGAAAATATTTTCATCAATTCTACAGTGCAATATGAAGCAGCACCTGCACGTCGGCCCATAGCTTTCTATCTATTATCTTTACATCATCACTTGACGGCGAAAAATGAGCTTCTCCATCATCGTGGAAAGCTTGCCGCTCTGGAAATTCCTGCTGCCCTTTCCCATGTTCAGCTCGAAATTTATAAACCAACATAAGTTTGTCAGCATTGTTCTTACAACCATCATCTCGTGCTGCGACAAGACGTACGAGCTAGAGATTTTAATGGTACTTTTCTTTCCCTAAGAGACTCTGCTAAGGCTCCATTCCGACGGTGTGCTGTGCTGCTGCTCGTACGTGATGCTCACACACACACACGCCACAATTGCAATAGAACAATGCAATTGTGCTAGTGGGTGTATTTTTCGTGGGTAAAACAACTACCCTTTTAGTGGTAAATAACATTACCCGTTGACAGTTAATTATTTCACCTCGGTTGCATTCGGTGTGGAAAGAAATCGCTTTCCCAAACGGTCACAGACCCATAAGAGGAACCAGCTGCATCGGGGAGAGCGCTGCTCCAGCATCGTTTTACGTACTTATCACTTTGACAGAGACAATCTGTGCTGGGTGCGAAAATGATGCTTTTGCGGTACAGTTTCTGTAAGCTGTTTCCTTCCGCAAGGGGTTGTCATTGTCGGTTGATTGGGTTTTTTTCTGGGGGGTGAGATCTTTGGAAGAAACGCAGGAATAAGCTGAGGACGGTATGCAGGTGTACGCTCACTTTCTTGAACCACGTGTCCGGGCATTCGTTTGTTTTTTTTTTTTGTCTTTCTATTTTTTAAACTCCCGCACTGTCAAGTTCGGTTAGGAAACACACCTTGCGTCCACACTGGGAGATTGCACACCAGTTACGTCTTGTGGCGTTTTAAGTTGAGTTAGATGGTGCTACTGCTGGTGCTGCTGCATCGCATGGAAAAGGATTGCTCCTTTTGCTCAAGGTGTGATGTTCATATTTTTACCTCAGCGCATCACGCTCAGCGCATTACCTCAGCGCATCACAGCTGCATTCGCAATTCTCACCCTACACTGTGGATGCTTGTGGTGTCTCGGCTCTGTCCCGGTTCTATCTTCATCGAGCGGGACTCCACACCAGTTCGCAGCAGCGCAAATACAACTCCGCCACGGCACGCACAACGGCCCCGGCGTGCCGTGTCTCCCTCTGGTCGCTTGCCTTTCGCTTATAGCAGCAGGAAGTGAAGCAGCAAAATAAATTTACATTTATATTAAAAACAAATATCTGTCGTGTTGTTTCGTGCAGATGGGGTATTCTGTTTCTTTTTTTTTTTTGTTTCCCTGTGTGTGTGTGTGGGTGCGCGCTAGTTTTGCCGTTCTTTTAATGCAACTCCTCTCCTAGTACGCAAGGAAACAGCAGGACGATGGTGCTGACGGTGTGCTGTATCACTCGCTCTCTGTAATACGCGAGCAAACTGATAGTGTGTAGGGTTTTGATGGCTTTCCGGCAACATGCCCGCGTGCATTACCGGGAAGTGTGTTTCGCTTCAATTTTCCCGCAATCATTACGTCGCGCAAGAAACGCTGCAACCGTGATCCAGCGCCAAACTGTAAGATGCGCGGGCGCACACGCCACTGTTTGACGACTTGACGAGGACGGCACACTGTTTGCGGAATGGTTGGGTTCAATCAACGAGCAGCTAATGGTTGACCAGCAGCTCCATCGTGATGGTCGCCGTCCGCTGGGACGCTCATCCATTCCGCCTTCAATGCAAATGCGTTCACGTAAACTCTCCCGTCTTCCCGGCGAGCAACGTGCAGCAAGAAGTGTGGTTCATTATCTTAATTATTATTTGCGATATTATTCCAGACCAGCCGGGAGCTGACGCATTGCCACCGGTTTTCTATTCCCTCTACGGCATGAAAACGTGCCGGAACGGTGGGTACGGAACAATCGCATAATAATAAAGAGGATAGTGACACAAAATGGCAAAAAGGTGTTGGGGATTAGCGTGGCCGCCAAGCGATAAATTCTCACTCGAGTTGCTATTGTGATGCGATCTGCGATGATTTATGTTGGAGATGCACACGGTTTTATTGTTCTTAGGTTTATGAGCATTTTTTTCCTTTTTCCTTGTTGTTGTTTTTCTAAAAAGACAATCCAAGCTTTCCTAACGAGATTTCAATCGCCCTCTTCCTGTCAGATTTGCGAATGTCGAAACTGAAACGATCGGAATTACGTTAGCCTTACAATCCGGAACTTGCCCCAATGTCATTGCTACGTAGTATCGCGTTTTTATTTTTTTTCTTACCGCTCGCATCCATTACGCTACAATCGTCCTGCCCTGTGCGAAGGAAATCGTGCGGGCAAATTTAGGCACATTTCCTGGTCGCAAAAATCTGTCCCACCGCTCAATTGGGTAATTGAATTCGGGTTTTCCTTGTTTGTGGTTTACGTTCGCGCACGTTTCGGCCGCGACCACTTGCCGTTCCGATACACGTCACTCTGATGGCTAATGAATTTGAGGGATCGGTTCCGCGGGAAGCGCCGCATAAATGACACGCCATCACGAGCAGAAATCACTGCGTGAGCTTTTGTTGGCGGAAATTCAATACCCCTCCCGGGTGCGGTTTTATTTTCCAAGAACTGCAAACTGAGGGTGGAAAATTGAATTGATGTTTAAGATTTCCGTGTTCCCCAAGGTGACCTGTGCCTGCTGTGGAGGAGACTCTGACTTTCTTTGTTTCCCAATATGGATTGTGACATACGTTTTAACGTAAATGATTCACAACAGAGAAAGATGTCAATCTAAGTTGAACGTTGCTTCCAGGTAACCATGTCAAACGCAGCGCTGGAGAAGAGCAGTCTCAAATTTGAAACGAATTGATCATGAATTTTAAATATCGCTCCATCAGTAGCACACGTGCGCCAGTTTCCATGACGTCATGTTTCGAAAAGGTTCAAACGCTCACGTACTACACGCGGTGGCGAAACTCTCCCGGCATTAAATCCCTCTCCCGTTCGGAATGGATATGAAATGACAAGAAAAAAGTGCAGAAGAATAAGTCGTCAACTAGCCGTTGCGTATGGAAGCTTCAATCCTTCGTCGAAGCTACCAAAAAGGTGGAACAGAGCGAACAGAGTGATTGTAATGCATTTGATGACGACTTTGTAGAACAATGTCTGGTGCAACTCGAACACACATATGGTACCACCCGGAACGGCATTTCGTTTTGCAATCATTTCCCATTTTGGGAGATGCACATGCAAACAGACAGACAGGATAGAGAGCTTCCATGGCTGGTCTCTCCCTCTTTGCTTCTGTTACTTCAACGTTTATGCTTTACATCTTTGAATACTGCTTATTGCTTACGGCAAAGTAAGTAAAGCTCGCTGAGGCACACGAAACCAGTTCACGGCACAGTGTGACGCTTAAGCAGACAAAAAACAAGTAGGAATCCCTCGGAGCTGCCGTGCTGTTGGCGAACGAAAGAAAATACTTCCCTTTTCTTCCAGTATCTTTATAAAGGGAAGTATAGCGAAGGTGCTTGAAGATTTTTTGCACTTCCCCGACCGTTTTGGGGCTACAGATGTAACAGAACTAGGCGAACATCACCTTCCCGCATTGGGCCCTGGCCGCCTTGGCTCTAGTGCTGCCTGGATGCGATGAAAGTGAGCGACAGTTTTGCTCGGAACGACTGAATTCAAATTCAATTTGCGTCGTGATATTGCGCCGAGCTGCTTTGCCTGCCCCTGTCTCCCTTCCACCCACGGTTTTCTTTATCTTGATGCTTGTTTTTCCCCGCTATCAAGATGAAGAAACGTATGGGGCACATTGCTGCCGAAAATAGCAATGGTATCCCCCTTGTCCCGCTGGTTCTGTCACTGGTGGTACCGGGATGAGACTCCCAAGGCCCTCTAACACCTTTGCTTCCCATGGCCGACACTATGTGTCAAGTGGCGCCGGACGTCCCGGGGACATGGGCCCGGCATTTGGCACATCGTCACCACCGGCACATCGGGAGTTTTGGGCGGGTGCAAATCTACGCTTTTCAAACACAATTCTTTGGGATGTAGCCCAACTACAAGCTGCTCTTCCTGAATTGTAAAGTTGCTGTACCCAGGGAACGGACCGAAGAAAAAAGAAACACGAGGGAAAGAGTAGGACCGAATTGAAATAGAAAAAAATTAAGTGGACGTAGGCGACGGTGGAGAATTGAGTCTCCAGAAGTCTTGTGCAAGACATTTCAAGAAGTCCGCTCATTCCCAGCGTAGGCAATCCGACCAACTCCACTCCAGTTCCTTCCTAGGCGGTCGAGACATTTTCCCTCCGGTACAGCCGGTAACAATGTTTTTGAGGTAGGAAGCGTTGCTGTACCTTAACCTACTCCCTCAAGCCTGCTTGTTAGTGCCTGCAGGGAAATGAAGGCACGGAATCCAGTTAGTCCAGAATACTTTTCTTGCGATTTCAACGCACTGGAGAAAGGGGGAAGAAATTGAAGAAAACGTGTTTGAGTTGAGATGGGTGTTGGGTGTGGGGCGGTGTTATAGTTCGCACTTCATCCCTGTGTAGGCTTTCCGGTCTGGGAAGCTGCCACACAAAGGCGCCACTGTATCGAGTCAATCAGTTTGTATCATCGAGCGCCGGTAAGCCTACCGTCGCTGCTCATGTAAATCAAACACCTTCGGGCACTTTGCATACTTGTTTGTGCGAAGGGTTTGGTGGAAAACTTTTCCCCTTTCGGGTGTGCCTGCCCTGCTCCGTGAAGCACTGAAAGGAGTTAGTTAAACCGGGATTGGTCCGTGCGGCAAGACATGCTTTTTGGATTAGAGATGATAAAAATAAGTACAAGATACGAGATGAATGTACGCAAATACTGTGCATGCAGTAACAATTGTTTCCTACACCAGTGCCGGTGAAGTACATTCTTCTGCCCAGAGCTACGGGAAAAGAAAGATCCATGCAGTATGTCTGTGCGGAAAAGGCTATCTTTCTCGTTTCTATCACAGCGCTTCCCTGCTCGGACGACCGGGTTTGTCCTCTGTTGAGGGTGTAGGGGTGAAGACAAAAAACAAAGCAAAAAAAAAACGGACAGTGAATGCTTCCGTCCGTGTAGCAATGCTTGCCACACGAATGGGTTGTAAAACTGAAAAGAATTTAATTTTACTTCACCTGCTTTACCCGGTGGTGCCTGGAAGCTGTGATCGAACCTGGCTGGCGGGGAAGAGGTAAAATTTTCTGCCCACAACTCTCCACATTGGAAGTAAGGGAGAAAAAAAAGGAAGACAAAAGCACATCGGGATCTGGATGAACGAAATTCCCATGGCAGACATAATTTGACGCTAAAAGCTTGGACCCCGGCTGCCGTTGGAAAACAAGTGACAGTTGGGGCCATCGAATCGAATTATCTACCGTATTTTGTCTGCCCGCCCTGTCTTGTCTGCTGAAGCAGCGGCACCGTCCCAAACAGACAGTTAAAATGGGGATCGTTGTGTAGACGGGAGGGGAGGTAGGGGAGAATTCTGCTGTGGGCCAATGTGAAAAGATATTGGAATCTTTATTGTTTCTTTTTTTTGCTGATTTCCAAAATGTCTGCAGGGATGGCATTTTGAGAAATGATAAATCCAAAACCATTTTACGGTCTCGCCTGTGGACGTCTGTTTCAGCAATATTGTGTGGTTTTGGCTTTTTTGTTACATTAAAAAAATTGGATAAACAATGCACTGCGGGGTGTGTATCTTTGAAAGACATTTTGATGTTTGACTTTTAATCAGCAGTTCTGAAAATTTGATGGAAATAACTTATTTGTTTCGTACCACAATTAACTTAAGTATTATCGAGAGCAATTGCACTGCTTGTGAAGGTAATCGCTTGTTTCATTTTTTGACAAAATGTGTCGATGTTGGAGCGTGTTTAATTTTAAGCTTTCCCTTCCGCATCAATACGGGCACAACAGATTGCTGGTTTCGCTTGATAATAAAGGTGTGCTCTGTTCCGTCGATGACTGACATTGATCGATTTGCAAACATATGCAAATATGTTTCACATATCGCTCCAATTTATGCCAACGGTATGATATTTACTACTGCTGCGCGAAAAGTGCAACTGTTGATCGTGTGCATTCAGGAGATTCAGCGGCATTAAACGGGAAGTTAAAAAAAATTAAAAAATGCAAAAGTAAACATGTCAGAGTTGGCAGCTTTTCACTCGTGTCAGCACTTTATTGAACCCGCTCGGCACTGTGGTGGGAAATGTTGCGTACACCTCGCTTGTATGCACGTCTGTGTCCTTCAAAAGTGTCTTATTTTTCATTTCCGTGTAATAAATCGATTCCATTGAGGCGCTTGACGGGAGGGGAGAAGCGGGAGTGTAAAAGCGAAAATGTTGTACAGAACGGTGTACCGATTGCATATCCGTCTTTGTATCGTATTATTAACGTGACATTAACACCAGCATCATCATTATCCCACTAGAGCAGCACGTTTTTCTCTTCACCAATGTAGCACGGTGAAACGAAAAAAGGAAAAAAAAAACTCGCCCGTGTAATAATAATCCTTTCCACTCTCAACCAACATTTCCGTCTTAATGGAGGCGCCCAGTACTTCTCACCAACTTCATTACGATTCGCAGTCATCCACAAGTCGTTCCACCCCCGACGGGTTTTGGTTTCGGTTTGGTGAAACATTCCCGCTCCTCCCCTTCCAGGATGATTCCTTTTATCTAGGCAGTGCAATTGTAAAGGGAACGACAGGCCGCCTTCTTTTCGCCTTTCGTCTTCATATATTTTTATGATTGAATTAAATTGCTCGCCCACTGTTCTGGGCGAAGCTTTCAGAGTTTTTATGGTTCCTCGCCCGGATTGCCTTCCAACATGCTTGCGGCCGGCGGTGGAACAATCGCCAAATGTGTGAGAGACATTCCGCGCCACCACCGTTAGGGGGGGAAAATGTAAAGTGATATTGCTTTAATGGGTGCTTGCGACTTAATGCATTATCCCTGAGGAGTTTGTCGATGAAGAGCTTCCCTTTTTTTTTTTTGCTTCCCCCGTTGGCTTCCCACCGGTTCGGTTTGACAAATAAAAATCGACTTTTATGGGTGAGCTTTTACTTTTCTGGAGTGAAGTGAAAAATTTGATTGTCGCTCGGTACGCTCCCACAGTTTTCGGCTGATGGTTGATGTTGTCTTCACCAAACAGTTTGGCTGGTGAGGAGGGCTTTTTGAACGGAGTATTCGGTGTATAATTTACGCCACGCTTTTGTCTCGATGTGCTTGCGGGATGGCAGCGGGAGCTCCCCCAACCGATCGATGGCAGTTTGGGTAAATTATTTCACTTTTCCCGCCTTCGGATGGCTGTTTGCGTGGAATTTATGCTTCCGCTGCATCTCACGCCCATGCCATTTCCGGTCAAATTGCTGCGCTAGCTGCTGGCGGGTAGGCGATTACGTGCCAGGCACCGGCGAGGGGGAATCTCATTTGCCCGCGCTGTGTTTATGTCCCAGTGCTTCAGAGTTTCAAATTTCCTTCGGAATGGTCTCCGCCCCGCCAGGTGCATGCAGCTGCTTATCGGAGTGACATGATCTGATTAGAATCAACAGTGAGTGCAAACCGCGGGCAGCAGCGGCGGGTCGGACCAAAAGACGAATGGGTTGCCAGCTAGCGCAGCGGCGGTGATGCACGTTTATGGCAAAGATAAATCCCCGGTGTAGTTGCTTCAAAGATAAGCAGCTTTACTGCGGAAACGTGGGAAAATTTATTCGCCCGATTCCGCGGTACCGAGTGTGCTCTATCTCTACCGCTTCCTTCCCCGTAATGATGCTGCTCATTTCCGATCGCCGTGTGTTGTTGCCGGGAGTGCGCGCGAGCGGGAGAGATCATTTCGGTGTGATTAGCGTGAATTGGTTCGGTCATTTTAATTGCAAAACTCACACTGATTGCGCCGCAAACTGCACCAGCGGCTGGCAAAAGGGCTGGCGGAGGCTGCGGCGGGCTAAGATGAGTTATGAGTTCGATTCTGTGATTAGTGTTTGGTTTGCGGTCTCGGCCGTTGTTACTGTGATTATGATTTCGAGTCAGTATGGCCACACACCGGCATCACTTTTTTGCGATTGGCAATTATTTTAAAATTGAATATTGCTTTCAGACTTTATTCGGCATAAAATGAAAACAGTGGGACCATAAAATAAAGCTTTCTCTGTCAGCGGGTGTGGTTCTTAAAAGCAAATAATCCTCCATTCAATGATCCACTTGAATGCGATGATTTGAAGAAAGCGAGCCCTTGTTTGACCGCATCAAGCAGATGATTTTACCGCTAAACCAATTATTCCCTTCCGGATGGCTGCTGTCCATCGTGTATTGGTAACGGTTTTCCTCTTACAGCGCCCGTCGTCAACCGGAACTAACGACATTCCGTGGTCCGTGGAATAAAGTGAATACCGACCATCCACACCCACAGCCCCAAACCGGATACAATACTAATAAGCTCGCATCCTTTTTTTTACTCCCCTGGTTCTGTACTGCAATTTGCAATTCGCCATGAAAGATGTTGAAAGCAGCGCGCCTGAACAATGGACAGTAATCACATGGCAAACAGGGTGGGGAGGCATGGCGACAAAAATATGTCCACTTGCGCGACGTTTCGACAACTATTGCTTGCGTGGATGCTGCAGGAGTGGATGGATATTGAAGAGGCTTTCCACTTTCAGCGGGTTTTTCCTTTTTCATCCGCCCTGTCGATTCGCAAACGCATATTGTGCTCGCTGTCCGTACGCTTAAATGGTAGAAGCGTTGGCGAGTGGGCTTCGTTTATTGAGTTGAGCATTTTCCGCTGTGCACATCCGGCGCTATAGTAAAGTCAGTGACTATATTGACCTCATTTTTATGGCTTGATTATTTAGCTGTAAGTGCCGCAAACCGACAACGATCGCTTCTTTCTTTATTGTAGCCCATGTTCGCGAATCCAACCAGATCCGTTTGCAACATCGACTTCTGCAGCTTGCTTTTGTCGTTGCCTATATTCGCGTGTTGCGCGATGAAAGCAAATGATGTTATTCAGCAGAGCCTCATGAAACTTGGGCCTAATTTTTTCTAGCTTTTAGTGCCTTTGTTTTACCTCACTGATTTGAAACTCTTTTGCTGGTTAACACTTCTAACACTCGTTGGAGCGAAACACATGAGATTTTTGAAAAAAGTTAAACAAAAATAAAGCTACAATTCTTGGTAAAGAAATGTTTTCTATTTTCATTGATATTCTTGTCAAAAATATTTATGTACAACATTTCCTTGGTTAATTCATAAAATGCTCAGAATACAAAACAACGCTGCAGGATCAACGTTTGTTAAAAAACAATGCTTCTATAATAGAGCAATTTGATAGCAATATCTCGAGTGAACGAATCTAAAATTTAACGTACCTTGACTGATTGTTTTATTTTTCAATTATTTTTTTTTTTCGACAAGAAATTACGTTTACTCTTGGCTGTATTTTACAGTGCGGTCAAGATCTAATGTACCACCCAAGTTTTATTGAGAGTTTGTATTTTATCAAGAAGGAAATCTAGAGAAAATTGAATAAAGCGCATTTTAAGTGCATTTAAGTGCATAACCCATTTAACTGCGCAATTGTGAAAGGAATGGCCAACCACCGTCAAACTACTTATATTACTACTACTTTCCTATGAAAGTGAAAAAAATGCCACTCCATTTTTTTTTATAAAGGGAGTCGCAAGACTGAGGATGGGCAAAACTCGGAGAAGGAAAACCCTCTTCATCTCATTCGGCCATTTGTTTGTTACGCTTCGTCTCCCACCGGCAAGCTTATTTGTGCGGATTATTGGCGAATGAAGAGCAAATACCGTTCACCCGCACACAAAAAAAGAGAAGAATAAGACAGGTTGGAAATCCACTCCCTACACTCTTGCTGGCAGAAGTTAAAGCGCGTGAATTCACCAGAAAGCTGCGCCAGAGTGAGCTTTGAGAACGATCTGGTCTGTTCCCGCATGTAATGACTTCCACTTATCCCGGCTATAAATCATACTTCTAAACTCGTTATCCTTTGTTGCCGCGAAAAGCGGAACAGCAAACCGTCATTCCGCTCTGCCCAGCCCCCGCTAATGGTTTTCTTTCTCTTCCCTTGAATTTCATTGCAGGTAAGCGAAACTCGACCCATCCTTACTGCGGCCCCCGACCGTTGACGTGGTTTGGTATTTTTGCGTGAACAACCATGCCGTTTGTTGTTTTTACCACAAAGGTATTTAGTTACACATTTTACCACTAAAACATATCGGAACAGAAACAAAAAGAGGCCGTATTTATGGATCTCGCCGAAGGACACACTGTGCGATATATTTATTTTTGTGCGTTCGATCTAAATCCCGCAGGTAATTATCGGCCTCCGGTGTGAAGGATGCTTCGATACTGCTCTGTATCTTCCTCTCCCGGCTCGGAAAAGGCGTAACATATCCCCGCAAAAAAGAAAAACTAACAATAATGCGTGTGTGTGGAGCTGCAAACAAAACCGAACATACAACTGCCCCGGGAGAGTCCGTGCATCTGTGCGTATGTCAACTTCCCCCCCGCCACCCCTCCCCCATGCTTCGACATTTCGACATCGGATGCGCTCGCCCCTCCCATCTGAAGCGGACATGCCGTGTGTCGTACGGGAATTGATTTATTTGCCTTACTTTATTGCAAAAGCTACTGTTTCACATTTCGGAGGTGGGTGGAAATTTTGCGGTTTTTCTCATGTTGCTTTCGCTTCCCTGGCAACTCTCATTTTGCCTCCAGCGGCGCAACGGGTGTGCGCGGGTGTGGATGGTGTACGAGGAACCAACGTACCTACCGGTGTGCCGGTCACGATCTCTGTCGTGCATCATGTTTTCTGATGGCAATAACATAATAACGGGATCGTTTCCAGCCGGACACATGTACGCCACCCTAAGATCCATCTGCAACCGTAGTCGCTCCTGGTGCCTGGAGTTGCTAGTATCGGATCGAACATCCGCAGGACACGACCAACACACGCACCAGAAACACAGTGCCTACTGACGAGACACACTCATTAATTCTGATTGCTTGAGGCGTTCGTCGTGTGTCCGGTACGTGTTTTCCCAGCGTGGCCGACAGTAGCTGCCGATGCTGACGAACGACACTCTGTGTGGAAAGAAAGGGAAACATATTGAACCCCGTGCGGGAACCACCGTCGTCCCCATTCGCATGGGAATCGATTTACAAGAGTGGCAGGCGTCGGTGACGTTAAACACTTTACAGCTTGGTTTGATCGTTTAATGGAAAACTTTCTTCATTAGTGTTGTGGAGCAATGATTGTAAAATGAGTAATTCAAGCAGTCGGGAGTGTAGTGTGGCCGCACACGTTCGACTTCAGACACTATGGGCCATAGAAGCTCGTCTAACCTGGACGGAAATCATGTCTGGTGGGGAAGGATCTATTCGAAAGTGACGAAATGAGCGAAAGTTATAATTAGGGTGGTGTAAGGAAGTTTGCTGAAGTGAGAGCAAAGAGCTTGCTTCATGCTTTTATTTCATTTTTGTTTCTCGCTGTGAAAAAATCAAACAAGCTGATTCTTTTCAATTTTTTCACCTGTGATTACTGTTCTTGACGTACATAACTACATTGAGTGCGCGGAACTACATGCAGCAATAACTTGATTAAGTACTAGGAGCTGTAATCGAGTAGACGCTCTCTCCTTTTTAAAAAGAGCTACATTACGCAACATTGTAAATGAAACAGATTGGAAATAATTAAAAATGGTTTTTAAACCAATACCGATTCTCTTCTCCATCCTATCGGCGTACCACCGTCGATCAAATCATGCTTGTAAAATTGGAACAGTAAGTGGTTGCTACTGAAATCGCTACAAACCAATAGAACAATATCCATTTTACAGGATTGAAATCCATTTAACACAAATGTAAGCTCACGTTTTTAGCCTCTGCAAGCTAACGGATCGTTATGCTAAAACTCACCTATCCCGTTTGATTTTGGGACAGGGTGCTTCAATCCACTGCCTTTCATTTTTTTTAATTTAAAGTCATTTCCAGCTCAACGTTGGTGTAGCTGCCTGCCCCTTCGTAGAGCACAATTTTTTGCTTTTCCCATTTTGCTTTTCACCACAGACGCCCTTCTGGGGAGTGGAATATTTGTGGCCCCGCAGCATTTATCGATGCGTTATAAAACCACCGAAATGGTTATAACCGCATAAAAAAGGCGGGAGCTGTAAAGCTCTCGCTCCATTGATGAAATTGACGAATGCGGGTGAACCGCAGCGTTCGGGTTAAACGCAAAAACAGGGGGGGGGGCAAGCATTCGGTTCCGGGGGTTAGGGTCGTTGCATAGTGGTGGAGATTGGGCTGTGCAGTAGTTCAGGATAAGGGTTAGAGTCGTCCGAAAAAAGGGTAAAAAAAAAACACATTCCCTACCAACCTCCACTTGAGGGCTAGTGGCACATTTATTGGTAATCGAAACCAAACCCAAACGTGAAAAGTGCATTCTGATTTGAAAGCTTCGGTTTGGAATGTTTTTTACCCCCTCCCCGCTTGCTTGTTTCAAACCCATTGTAACGCGGGCTGCATAAAACCGATCAAATTCGGATCAAAAGGTTAGCTTTCCGGGTCGCTGGTATGTGGTAGTTTAGGTTTGACCGCTTACCACCCAACGCAACATTGCACCCCATTGCGCTGTGGCAGTACTCGTGGAAACTCACCCAAAGAGAGATGGAAACAGACTGAGAGAGAGAGAGAGAGAGAGAGAGAGAGAAGAGAGAGAGTGCTGGGAAGGACGTTTTGTAGCTGATTATTATTATCATTGTTATTGCGCTTTGTTATTATTATTGTAATCGCTAGCCATCATCCACGATTAAAGGGGAGGGAAGCACTCTAAAAGCACAATATTGCAAACTGCAGCGTCCCGTATACGCCCCGTGCTGCACGGTGAATGTCAAGTGTGGTCAAGTTTTGGCAAACCGAGAGAGCAAAGCTGAGTTTGTTAAATGAAAGCGAAACAAAGAAACTGTTTGTCCAAAGGAGAAACGCAAAAAAACGAAACATGCGCCGTCGAAAGTTAAATTTCCATTTTCTGCTGCCCTTTGTCCACACAAACCCCTCTCCCCACCCCACACAGTACCCTTTCATCGTAAAGGTCACTTTTTTATGTGTTAATCCTGCACGCTGGTGCTGCTCGTGTCTCCTTCTCGTGCTCGGGAGAAAACGGAACATTGTATGCAGCATGTTCCCCGAGATTATTGCTTCCGGATGTGATGTGGCCGTTCAGTCGTGCTGACGATAATACATACATTTGAACACTCGCTCCTTCCCCCCCACCTCTCCCGCTCTGTCTCTCTCCTTCTAGCCACCCCCGTTTTGGAGTGGTGTTTCGTGACGGTTTTTGGGAAATCGCACCGGGGACATGCGAATGGGTCGAGCTCGAGCTGCAAGTGGTTGGGTGGAAAACTGGCAATCACTGACTTGGCGTACTGGCGTGTTTGGGCACACTCGAGAGCTCACTGTGCAGCCTGCCAGCTGCAACGATTGTGTCCGGTTGTTATGCGGAAACACTGCTCATGTGTCCGTTTCCACTCAGTCCTTCACCATCTCCTCCCCCCCGGACAACAAAAAATAAAACAAGGCAACCAAAAATCTGTTCCAACCCGAATCGTACAAAATCGTTCGTTATAGTCTTCCGGCTGGGTTTTGCTTCCGCTGCAATCCTCCCAGGATTGCCAGTTTTACTTGTGCGCATGGTGCATGGACAGGGGATGATAAAGCGGGGTCGTGGCTGCAATGGGCATTTGTTCAAATAGAATTATACATGAAATTGTTTTTGATAATATTAAAATTCAAATACCACTCCAGTAGTGCGCTGTACCCCGTTCGGCGGGGAATGCATAGGCGATCCGTACTGTGCACAGGCAAACTTTGACGTGCCTGGATCACTCCGCCAAAGCTCTCCACCGCCCGGGTGCGGGGATTGTGCGCGGGCTAGTGAGCGGCTGATGCGTGCCACTGAATAAACATGGATGCACGCGCGCGCTCGCTCGGGATATTATTGTGCAACGTGCACTTACTCTCCGGCACGTCCGATGCTCTCGCCCCGACAGAGTGATGAATGTCTCCAGTCCTCCCCGCACGAAGGGTTTTCGGACATGTGCGCGTGCATTTCGTTCTGACAATCCCATCCGAGGACCGCCCGTCACGGCCCCATTTTTTGCCTAGACCGCACGGTGTCGCAAACGGCCGGAAGTGGCAATAGCATTAACGGTTTCCATCAACCGCTGCAGCGATATCATCGCGAGCAAATAATTGAAAACTTGGGAGGGGTGGGGCCCACGTACACGGCCCGTCCACCCATGCTGCATGCTGACGGCTGGAAAAGGGAGGTGCTGTGCTTCTGCTGTGCATGTGTTTTATGTGCGCTGCAGTTTGTCCCCGACTATACAGGAACACATGTAGCCGCTAATGAGAAAGCTTTATCAATTAGGATTTGGGTTTTGCAGTAATAAATTTGCCTACGCGCGCGTTGTGTTTTTCTTTGGCCCGTGTTCGCCCGTCGTTTGCTGGGCCGTTGTTTGCGCTGGGCAAGCGAATAAAAACCGCGAATCAGCACGATTTTTATGGTGAGCTGTGCTGGTGAAGGAAAGCGTGACTGTCGTTGGTTTATTGGCTGCATGTGTGAGTGTGGCTTGATTGTGAGATTGTGTCGACCAAACAGAAAGCGTTGCTTGGGAAGTATTTCTTTTGACACTTACAATTAAAACATGTCTTTTGTTAAATATTTGTGTCATGAAGCTTTTTATATTTCCTTTTTTGTTGTTAGGAAGTTTCAATTTTAATCACCATTATTTCGACAATCGCAGTCTCAATTTTATAAAAATTTGGTACATGGTAGTTACATGTCATATTTATTCGACGATTTTCATCACTTCTTTAAATTTATTTTTTCAAGTTTTCAGAATAAAAACTAATTATTCGTCAATTCAGAGGATACAGAAATCGCCCTTCAAATTATGAAGCAAAATTTAGTAACTCAAGCACCCCAGTTAAAGAGAGTTTGAAAAAAGTAAGGTTTTCATTTAAATTGTTATTGTTTTGAGCCGTTTAAAAATTTTGTGCTTTCTTTCGACTACATTTGCAAGGATTTGAAGTGAAAATTCATGGCATTAAACAAGTGCTTGTAAGCAATCCTGTGTTTAGTTAGCTGCTTGGCCATTTTCACTCGCTGTTTGAGTTGTCTGCAGTACTCCAAATTGTTTGTTATGTATTTATTATCTTTGGTGTTTATTTCAAACTATTTCCCATGAAATTGCTATTGGTTAAAGCCACATCTCGGAGTGTAAACACACTGAAGGCTTGTCTCGTTCCATCGCTGTTTGTTTACCTCGTCACTGGTGGGTATGCATACATGCAAGTGCATAACCATGTGCTGCCAGGGAACACAATTTTCTCCTGCAAAACAACGCAAACTGGAAAGGCGCTTTGGGAAATAGAGAAACCTCTAGCTGCATCGATGAAGGTGCATCGTAAATTGCACCGGTGGGTTAGGCCACTCTCGCTGTTTGAGAAGCTACGGTTTGACTTTTTCGCATCTGTGTGTGATAGCGAGGGGGACGATGACGATGATGTTAGAAAGCGCGCCCGCGCGCTTCGGTTGTTTGCTCGGATGATTGCGAGTAATTGCAGACCGGGTGCGGGCGCCGAATTGTCAAGTGTGCTCCATTTCCTCCCCAAACTTTCCATTCCTTTCTCGGTACTGTGCTGGCCCTGATACCACGCCAACCGTGTGTGCT
Source organism: Anopheles epiroticus (assembly GCA_000349105.1). Lineage (NCBI taxonomy): Eukaryota > Metazoa > Arthropoda > Insecta > Diptera > Culicidae > Anopheles > Anopheles epiroticus. The sequence goes on from KB670859.1 coordinate 26,087, forward strand.
TATTTGTTCGATCTCTCGCTCCCCTTCCGGCCAATATATTTGGAACTGCCAGGGTCGGGTTTGGGTCCCGTTGTTTGTGGATGATAATTTAATTTCATCGCAAACATTTCACCAATCAAACAGCACTCGTGTGCTTTCACGTGCCCACAAGTAGAAAGGTTCACCGAGCGTCGTTGGGTTTGCCCGTTTGTTTCTGGCTGGGTAGGAAAAATAATGACTTGAACTGGGAAGGGGGAGGGGGGTGGCGAACTCGGGATGCAAGGGAAGGTGCAGGAATATTAATTATTAATCCTACCAATCGGTTCTTTCTGTGCCGGCTCTATTTCAAAGCAGCAGTTAGAGATGGAAGGCTGCTTGCTGGATGAGTGCTGAAATGAGTTGCGCCCCGGTGCACGTTTATTGAACGCACTGTGATCCGGTGAAGCATATGAGAACTGTGCTAAAGCTCACTGTGCTCACTGTGCTCTAGGGTCGTTTGATTAGTCCCTCGGTTTGTGCCGCTTTCAAGCAGAAATGGAAGATAAGTCATCTGTTATAAGATCAATATCTACGAGTACAAACCGAAACCGGTGGACACAGACGTCGGGACACTGAGCGCAGGAGATGGAAAAACTGAGAAACGCAATTGGAAACGTCGCAATCGTCTTTGTCGGGCTTTCTGTTGCTTGGGTACTGAGTTATTCCAACCAAGATAATGCTCTGTGTGAGAGAATCTGTCTGTGGGGGCGGTGCTGGTCGACATGACGAACACAAGAACCTCGCAATTTCTTCGCCCACGCTCCAAGGAGCGGATCCCGATGCTTCCCGCTGCACCTCCCAAGCTGAAAATTGTCCGCTAAAATTAAAATCTCAGCCGTATCTTTACGTCCATCTTAATTAATACTTCACCTATCCGCCCCGGCTCCGGCAGGCCGCAGGAACGGAAAGAGTCTTGCCGAGCAAACCACCACCATCGGACTAAACGACGTCCTTGAAAGCTTCCTATCTTTCGCTGTCTCCCGTTCTCACGTTATCCGCCAACTTTCCTCTCTCCAAGCAGTTCCAGCAGTGTTCCGGCGCACGGGCACGCCTTTGGTTTAAACTTGTGCGTTTTCTGGAAACGCTCCCGTACGCTCCCGTGCTGCTGCCGTAATTATTACAGATGAAATGAAAGAAAAGTCAACTTCAGCCTCACCCCATTTGCCGCCCATTGAGATGGCACTGTTTTGATAAAACAAAACACACACACTCACGCACACTTGCACATGGGGCAGCGCAAAAGTGTAGTAGACGAGAAAACTTCTGAAAGCGAACGTCCTTTTGATGGCGTACTGGCACGGCCCCGGCACTCTATCAAAGCGATGGAACGATCTCTGTTCGTTTAAAAGCAATCGCAAACGTTTGATGTCGCTGCACGGGAAATCATTCACTCGTACGGGATGTGAGTGTGAGTTTGTTGGAGGCATGCTGTATTGAAGATTTTCGTATTCAAAAAGAGGGCACGTCCGCGCGAGTCCGTGGCCTCGGCAAGGCAAATGAAGATGTCCATCATAAAGTGTTTGATGGTGTGATAAAAACACCAAACGATGGATTTGCACCCGGAACGAGCACCAAAACGAATGCTTAGCCATACACCCGAACGCTGGGTGGGTCGTAAAGTAAGGTTATGGTTGACCGGAAGTGTGACGACATGCGATGAGAGAACACCGATCGTTACACCTTAATAATTGTGTATGAGAAGCATTTTCAATTCATTCAAACACGGTCCGAAATGGTCCAATAAACCGTGCCGATGGGGGGTTTTCATTCGGACCGTGAGTGGTGTGGGTTGATGTGATATAGGGTGAAAGGTGCTAAAAATCGACACCATTGCCACCGGGAGGGCAGTAAAACTGTTGGTAATGAGCTGTGAAAGTGGTACATATTTGTGTTGAATCTCAAATGCTTGTTGAATTAAATGATCCATCGATTCCATATCCGTCACACCCCTGTCTTTTTCTTTACATCGCTTTCTCTGGCGTCCCACATTTAACTGGAATGAGCGTATGTGATCTAAGTTTAATTAATTTTCCACCGCAATGCATTTCATGGAAAAATACAAGGAAAAAAAATAGCGCCCCCATCAAAGCCTAACCACGCTTGTAAACAAAACCATTCCGCTCGGATGCCTCCGGAAAGCAGATGGGAAAATGCTTCGGGTGCTAATACATCCATCCCGGCGAGAAAAGCTTCCAACCTTCCGCGCTCCGGTGGGTTTTCCAGCGATGCCGTCGTGTGTGGTGAAATTCAAGTGGCGTGGTGAATTTCTCGCTCGTCTGTTCGGTTGGGAGTTCGTCGTCGGGTTGCTTATTCCCAGTTGTGGGCAAATGGACTGCAAATGGTGAACATGCGCTCTATTCGTGTGCACCCCAGGGGCGAGAGACTGGGGAATCACTTCTCCTCCATTTCAGTTCGTTTGGGAAAGCTTTTTTCCCGACTCGGCACACTTCCAGTGTGGTGAATATTGTGCTCGTGCGAGCAGGAGAGTTTGGAAGGCTTCCATCGTTGCCGACTGGAAGTGTACTGTCTCGGCCAAACGAATTGTGGCGCATGCACTGCTAGGCCCCGTGTTTATCTGGTGAAAATTCTTGTAAACAAACCGTTGTATGTGCCGACGCTACTCACCAATCCAAACACACGCGAAATCACACTCACACTTTGTACGATAGTGACATGTGTGTACTAAGGGGTTTGTCTCCACTTGATGCTTACCATTGAAAAAGTCTCTCAGAGGAGCATAAACAGATTTTTGTGGAAAACATTTAATTGCAATTCAATAACAATCGGGATGGATTTTCACATTTTTCGCATACCTGTGCCCTTAAATTCAGCACCAGTTTTCACCCCGGAAAAGTACAGGAAGCCATTAATTAATGCTCACTCATCAACCTTTCGCCTGATGTGTGCCAACGCTCACCTTCAACGGTTCCCTCCACAGGGAGAACCGAACACCGCCTCCCGCTAATAGCGGCTTTAGCGTTGATATTTGACAAACTGGCATCTGTGGACAAATTTATTAGCTATCATGTATATGTTTCGGTGTAATTGTGGTGCGGCGGGGTAGTATGGTGGGCCCGGAAAGAGGCAACAGCACTGAAAATACCCTCCATTTTACCATTTTTTTACACTTTTATGCGGTTTGCAACAATATTGCTTTTCCATTGGGCTTCTGTTCCCTCCCCCGGTGGAGTGCAGGCCGCCCTCTCATTAGTCAACCACCGGTCAACTGTTTCGATGATTTGCCGTTGTTTTTGATGAATGAATAATTGCACATTTTAATTGCCGCAATTTGCATCGAAATGCCAACTAAACGGATTGCCAAATACCGGCTCCTCTCCCACCTCTAGGAATGTGAATCCGAACTCCGATCCGATTATTTATGCAGACCCCCCCCCCCCCCCCATGCTACCCAACCGTCGTGTCCCATCCGCCCCTGTGTTTACTGGTTGATGCTAATTTGAATGCCAATTCAGTATTTGATTGCTGCACAATGATGCCCGGTCCGTGCAGCATGATGCGCTGTGTTAAAGTGCGTTGCCACTGCTGCCTACTGATGTGGCTGTGTGTTTAAACTTCAACGCTTCACTCTTACCCGATTAGCTTTGGGCCGGGGTCGGAGCGAAGAGTGGAACGCGGCATACAGATTGGCATGATTCATCAGCAACAGTGATATAAATTGCAATGAAAAGGATATGGTAGCCTTCCTGCCCTCACTTCGGGTGACTGACCATCTCTCTGGCCGGGTACGATAAGGATTAGATTGGGCAGTTTCTGTTGTCTGAAAAACCATACCGTAGGTTCTGTGAGGCACGAAGCAAAAGATCAGATTGAAAAATGTCTTACTTACCCATCCTCCTAAAGCTCGAGTCCCTGTGGACCACTTTCTCCTTTGGCATGTGTTGTGATGTTGGCTTTCTCCCTCCTCTGTTTGTCAGCCTTCCTCTAGACAGCTGTTTGTAATGTACCCCGCACATCGTGGGAGTAGCATTCCCATCCCCTGCACAGTTTGTGTAAACTATAACGGGCAGAGATGGGAAGCAAAGATTATCAGTCACTTAGAAGAGAAAGCCAGCAAAAGCGTGAGTGTGCTTGAGTGAGCGGGAACGTGCAAAGTACCCTGCTGAAGAGTGGTTAGAACGCAAAGAAAACTGACTCCGGTGGAAAATCACTATTCGACACATGTAAAACAGTTGCTCGGGGAATTAGATGGGTGTTTTGAAGCTGCCCCTGCCTCCGTAAGGACTTTTCCGAGAGGTTCCTGCACATCACACTGCCGTGCAAGTCACAGTGCCCTGGGACCAACTACACAAACGCTTGAGCTGAGGCTGATGAAAATTCTGTGCAGTTCTGACGGTGGCTCAGAGTCATACCGTTACGAGGATACAAACTGGAGCGTGTACGTTCCGCACTTGACCGTCGTTCGTGGTTTGGTTTCGTCTCGCCAATGATCAACATTTTATCAAAAGTTAAACGATGGGCAACCTGCATCAACTTTTACTTGACTGCTCGGCTCGGCACCCTTAGGAAGTATTAGTTGCTGGCCGAGCGATTTGTATTAGTAGTTATTGTCGGTTTTGCCAGTTTGCCTTACATGGCATCGGTAAGTGCCGTCAAGATTTTCTTACTGAAAAGCACAACCCACCCAGGGCATGCTGTGAAAGACGCTTGTGAAACTTCTAACGTCCTGTCTCGTCCAGTTCCAGAGAAAGGGAACGTTTCTCAGTAGTTTGTTTTGTATGAAGAAGATTTTTCTAACTGCGGCTAAGGCGTGCACTTCTCTGAGCTGGTATTTAGATGAGGAAACGTAAGTTGCATCGACCGAGTCGATGGTGGTAATCGAGAAACAATTTTCATTTTACTTGTCCAAATAGTTGCGGTTGTTTACTCTCTGCTTGTATGCTTTTAGAACATGAATTGTGTTTTTCATTCCTAATAAACTTCGACTTTTTCTTCTCTTGGGGAAAGATGGGCTACATTTTCCATTTCTTTTCAAAGATCTCCTAAAAGCTATAAAACATTACAAGCTCGAGATCCTTCCAGCGGATTCTGAGTGCATGATTTAATAAAATAGTATTTGTCCTTGAACTAACCTTAACGATATTCAATAAATTCCTTAATTACTAACTAAAGTGGGCATACAGCCTCCTGTAGACCACTTCTCTTCTGGTTGATTCGTTACCGACTTCTCAGGAAGATATGCTTACCGACCCATCATATGAGAAACACTTGGTCGATCTAATTAAAGCCTATTGTGCGGCGTCTCCTTGTCTGTCAATGTGAAGCGATAACTACACCACCCGGGTGTGGCGTCTACCCGGCTAATGAACATAACCGGTTCCTGCTGGGCGAGACTCACAGCAGGATTCAACCAGCCCGCACGGTGTGGCGAGGGAAGCTCACTTGACGCGTGCGATATTAATAGAGCCGAGTGACTTAGAGCTTAATGGATGAGGACCGACCGTTGCATGCGGACAAAGAGCATGCTTCCGGTTAGAATTACCAGGGCTGTGGATTGAATGGAACTTCATATTCTGGAGCCTACGGTATGTTTCTGTATCAAAGCTATTTCCGTAGAGACTGTAACCAACGTGACGGCCAGCGTGATAGTAGCGGAAGCGCTCGTTCTGTTCTGGCTGTCATTAATTTATGGCGGCGCTGCTTCGAGTTTGATTGATGTTTTAACCAGCGGTCGACGTCAGAACCAATGCCATATCAAATGCGAAGCGTGAAGCATTTTTCCGGAATGTGGTTCTCTTCTTCGAGTCTCCACTGGATTATGGCGTTAAAGTACACCGAACAGCGGGTAGTCTTCATAGAGTTGGCTTTCTCTCAAACCCTTCCTTTCGGTTTCGAAGTCGTAGAAAAATGGGTTCTTTCGCACACACTCCCAACTGCTGGACTTTCCACAGGCTTTAACCATCCAGAATTAGGGCACTGAACGGCCTGGCAGGTTCGGTCGAATATTTATAGCCTACGAAGGTTTTTGTTCACCCCATCGCACACCGAACGGAACCGAAACCGAACGCCTGGACGCCGGCAAACGCGCGTTGGCTTACAATTGTCAATCGTGGGTAAATAAACATCGTGATTTATGGTGCAAGTTATTTGCCGTCGTTCCGTTGCTGCCATCCCTACGCTGTTGCATAACATTATTTGGCTTTTGTTGTAGTTCCTCCCCGTTTTTGGCTGTTTTTCTTTTCGCTGCTATGGAAAGAAAGTCTCGGATGCGTAGTCGAGTAAAGAAAGCGAACAAACAACAACAGCCAGAGCATGTTGTTGCTGGTCAGCGGCGGTTCACCCCATATGCTTGTCCGGGTCGAAACCCCGTATCCTGACAGTTGGGAACAATTGTTGACGATGACGTAGACGGCACGCTGGGAAGGTAAATGAAACGAAAAAGAAGGTTTTAAATAACGCTTCAAATAATGAAAAACGAACTGCCCCAAAAGGGACTTTAATGGTTTCCCCGTTTATGGTGAGAAAACCGTCACTCTATTTCAGTACACGGTTTGGCACTGTCGCGGCCTGTCAGTTGCATGGTTCAGTTTGATTCCTTTTGCCTTTCCAATGCAGCAGAATGCAATTTACGTGTGGTCGAGTACGATACGCCATTAAAGCAGTGCGCCCGTGGAAAACGGCGGGAGGCACATCCAACCGGAAGTGGTTTCGCGTAACTTCCCTGATCGAATACTCTGCACTTATTTCCTGCGCTTGTATGTGTGTGCTGAAGTTTGAAGCACGTTGGTTAAACATTATTGAGTGAAACCGGAACGGGCCGGAAGACAAACCGGAAACGATGCTATTTTGCAAAAAAAAAACAGAGAAAGGGTGTTATTTTAACGATTTCACCCCGGTTTTTGCATCACCACGCGTGTGCTTCATAATTGCAATGTTGTTATTTCATTAATCCCAACATTATAACGATGTGTCAGAAACCAAAAAATGGAAATAAAAATAATTCAGCACAGCTAACAGTGTGCGACCGCAGCGAAGCAGAAACCGCCGCACTGTTAGGGTAGGTGTGATTATACGAGCTTTGTTTTCCACCCACGGTACACGCCCATCCCGGTGGCATCCTTTCGGTTTCGGCCGTGTGGTAGGATCTCACGGTTCCGTTCGTCCTTCTTTTACGTCGTCCCACGGCCGAAGCTAACAGGCTCGGTTAGCCCGGCCAGTTAATGGTAAATAAATAAAATTTCAATTATACTTTCATGAAAACGAAATTAAGTGGAGCATTTCCCTCCCCCACCCCCCCATTCGTTCGTTTTGGTTCGTTTGCAACTTGCTGCTGTTGGTTCTGGCTGTCGCCATAAATATATTCGCAGTGGTCAACGATAAAGTTTCGAATGCATCGCGTTGGTTGAAACGTTAAACCCTTCATGTTGTAGTGAAGGAGAGGGAAAGAGTAGGGGTATGCGTGTGGTGCGCAATGTTCCATACGTTCAATGGGAGCCACAGTGTCACGGTGGAAATGGAAGAACGGAGATGCCAGAAAGCAACCGAATGCGAATATTTGTGAAATGGAGAGGAATGGTAAAATAAAGAAAAAAAAAAAGACTCCGTCGCATATTCGTGAAATCATGACGAATTCTTTAGCAATGATGATGACCGAAAAAATCCGACTCATTTTTTGGACGTCCCTTTCCCACCTTGCTTGTCGTCGTGTTTTTGCAATTAAACATTAAATGGTAAAATTCCCGAAAAGAAAAGTCCAGCACGAAAGCGGCAAAAAAGCGACGCGCCAAAATTAGTTAACGGAAGTGAATTTTAATTTCACCCAAAAAACCACTACTTACTAGCCACAAGACCCTCAACCGTCCGCTCCCAGCCCACAGATTGTGTGTGGGTGCGTGTGTGTGTGTGCATGTTTGGTGTCCCGAACGGGCCATTGCCTTTCACCTCTTGAGCCTTTAATTTGCCCACTTGTTTCCGGAAACGATTCGAACGGTGCCGCTGCAAGTGGCTCCATTTGAAAAGCGGGTTAAAAGGTCGGGGGAAGGTGTCGGTGGGTACGTAGTGTGGAACAGGGCTGGTAATGGTTCACTTCGCGATTGCAATTCGATGCACTCGTAGCAATGCACTGTCCGCGCCGTTCCCGTTGTGCACGGGCCGGCCACGGTGCCGGTGGATGATAAAATTAATTAATGTTTTATTCAGCAGCTGTCCTGTTTGGCAATTACTTTTTATTTTCATCACCATAAATAAATGAATTTCTGACTGAAACGTGCGAACATACGAGAGGCACACACGCAGCTATATATTTATAACCGTTGCTTTCGACTTGAAAGTGAAGTACGGGTTGGAAGACGAGGATACAAAAAAGGACGAGCAAGTGCAAAAAAACCCGTCGATGATATTAAAGCACTTGTCAATATGTAAACCGAGCCGGAATTCCGACGGTAAATGATGAAAATTCTGTTTCGCGAACGCGAATGTGAACATTTCCCTCTCGTAGCTCTGCGAATGCGAGATTCTTTTAATGGTATTGCTAGGAAAATGGACACCATTTAGGGTGTGTATGGGTGATCGCTTTGGAATGAAAAGAAAAATTGTACGTAACGATCGAAGTCGGATGGCTTCATTTGTGCGAGTTACAGTGGGATTGTATGGGTCTTGGTTTGGTGATGAACATGTTTTTGATAAACGGCCTGGTCGTTCTTACACAATTAAAAAACAACACATGTTTGCTAATAAATGAACCATTGGAGTACGCTGAACTGAATAGATTTCTATAGTGATTGATTGATGAAATCAGTACAGGGTGAACATTGATGTTCTTTTAACTACGATGAAAATAGAGCTATTCACATCGCACTGAAACTCGATTGTGATGGGTGCATTTCAGTGCGGTAAAAGTTAGAAATCTATCCTGAATGGCACTTATGGAAAAAAACAGAATCAAGCACCGCCGTTCCCAGAACAAAACCAAAACCACGAGCAAATCGTGGATTAAATGGTACTTTCTCTACCTTTTCGATGAAATCAAACCTTTCGAACTGTTGTACCACGTTGTACCGTGCTAACTGAGCACCCATTAGGACGAGTACAGTTTGGGAATATTTGCGATTCGTTGCTGGAAAACTGAATGATAACAAAATAAATAAAAAAAAAAACACCAAAAAGCCAAAACTCATAATTGCCCGTATCGAAATGGAATGTGTTTTCTACGAGAACCCACCACGCCGCCCATGGGATGGACGAGCGGATGGATGTTTGGGGCGCCGTTACGACTCTTGTTAAAAGCTTTTCAATTGGCGCCCTTTCCACCAAAGTGGAAAACCAAAAATATGGTCTCGTTTACGGGCTGTGCACAAGCAGGGCCACTGAGCCAGGTGCTTAGCGCCCGGGCGAATCAGCTGAGCCATCGGGCTGAGTGCAATCATTTTAATTGCTTAGAAGCAACATCTAAATCATCGAGTGCACCGAGTAGCTGCGATAGCGGTGCGATTGTGCTTTACCCTTACGAGCGTATGTAACTACAACATCTTTCGCCGATACCGTACAGCTGTAAATGCCAATGAAATGGGAGTTTTATTTCACTCTAGCTCCTAGCCACGATGATGGAGAGATGGGCATGATGTGTAGTGCAGTAGCAGCGAAATCCAGCCTGCCATCCATTCGGGTAACAATACGGCCGGGGAAACCTCAGGTGTTGTAGAGGTTCGTGTTTCATTGCAGCTTAAAAGTGGCTCTTCATTAGGATGGAGCAATTAACTTCTCGCTCAGGTGAAGTTAATTTCTCACCGCTACCTGCAGTTGGAGTAGGGTTCTAGTATTTCAATGACACGTAGTGCTAGATTTTTGTGCAAAACGTAGTATTGATAGCTAAAGTAATAAAAGGTTGAAACTTGAAAACTTGAAAAAACTATGGTCAAACTATGTTGGTAATCTGCTGATTTTAATAACTTTTTTACAAATTGTGTTTTATTTTACTCGTACTTGAAAACAGCCAATTTAAAGGCCCGCTAGAAGCACGTTTTGACACAGTGTTTGTTTTATTCAATTTTAATTTATTTATTTTAACCACTGTTCACAATTTGTTGGAAGTTTAACGTTATTTTAGCAATCAATAACTGTTTTTGAAATTTTTTTGTAAAATTTCTTGGCTAACCTGGTTCTTCACAGAAACTCTCTGTTTAATAATCCATTCGATATGAAAATAGTGGAATAAATCGAAACCCTTCCTCAGTCAATAAGTGATCAAATAAATTTCGTTCTATTTTTGCACTCTTGCCTATTTATATCCACTCGTAATTCATTCTTCGCTTACTTCTTTACCGTTATGCCGACCTTTATTGGTGTTCAGTTTCTTACCAACCCGCTCGATTCTCTGGTTTAAGAAAGCCAACAGCAAGAACAGCCTACAAACATCAAACGTTCTGTGCTCATTGTGCTTACGAGTCCTTTTTCCAAAGGGTGCTTGTTGTTTGACATTGAATTAAAATGACACGACAAATCAAATCCGAACCACTGCTATTAATGTGCTTCTATAGCTTTCCATCGATCGGATGTCGATTGCGGTGCGTTGAATACTTGAACGGTCTTGTTTTTTAGTGCTCGGTGCAATAAGTTACCATTTATGAAATCCCCCCACCAGCGCCATAAATACCACAGTTTACGAGCTGAGCCCGGCTGATTAGCAAACCCATTTTCCCTCACCTGCACTAAACCTGTCATGTTCCGGTCGCCGTTACCGTTCGTTTGGCCAAACAGCAAAAGTGTACGCGTGCTTTGAGGAAACATTAACTGGGGCACAAAGTTTGCATTTCATCCATTTCGCAAAATTCTTCCTCCAAGGAAACCACTTCAGCAAGTGTGAGCTTCTTCAACGTCTAAAATCGATTTTCCGTACGAAAGGTCGAGTCGGGTCTTCTGGGTCGGGTCCGAAACAGATAGCAGAGCCAACGCAATCATAAGGGCGACGCGAGATGGAGAGCGCTTCGATATACGATCAGTTCACGAAATTGCTTCATAATGGAAGTTTCGTTTTTCATTCCAAGCTCAAACGGTTTTCGAGTCGAAAGCTCACCTTGGATGCAGCTGGGTAGGGTGGCGTCTGCTATACACCTGACAATCATCGGCGGGCTGGTGAGGGATGATTGAGAATGCACATACCTAATAATGGCTGGAAGGGGATGGAAACGGCGGTCGGGAAAGTCGCTCGGCGGGATCAATATCGCTTCAAGATTCGAATAATATTAAACTGATGCTGCACCGGTGCAGTAGCTGCTGCATAATTCACCCTTCTCCCCTGTCCCACCAAGCCACCGCCGACGAACGGTTTCCTTGGGGAGCTTCCGGTAGCTCGAGGTTAAATTAATTACAAAAGTCTGCCGCAGTACAAACACAAACAGGGCTCATCGCACGGACCAGCCCGCTCGTCCAGTTAGGGTTCGCTGCCTTAGCAACGATCGTTTCGCCCGGCAATGTTTGGAACGCTTAGCTACGGAAGCTTTTCACCACCGTACCTAACCTCAATCAGCCAACTCGTGGTGCACGGGGTCCAAACCCTTTCCGGTGGCTTGCTTCGGGCAAACTGTCCAGGTATGAGCGATCGATTGAACGGAAATTGTGGGCGATGGCATAACGATGCATTCCATATAAGGGTGGGGGGGGGTGAATTCCGTTCGCGAAACAACTGACAGGTGGACGTGATGGCGGACCTCATCTCTGTCATCACCGAGCATGACGATCGAGCATCAGCTTCCAGCTCTCGTTTGCAGCTTAGCGGTGTGCCGGAGAGCTGTTTCGCTTTTCCCGATGCAATGTTTCTATTTTCCCCTTTCCCCACCCAACACGCCGGCAAGTCAACCCTGTCGATCGTGACGGAAATCATACCCGTTTCGCTCCTCATCCTACTCCCATCCCTGGGTGGCTTTCGGATGTGCAACGAGTTGAATCGAATCGAAATTACTATCCGCCCTTTTCATTCCAGGTCTGTTGCCGGGGACCAAACGAACGAGTGAATCCGCGTTGCGAGCGGAGTACCACCACAAGATGATATTCATTTATTGTAAGGAAAATTGTTTTTCGATTGTATTTCGATTCCGTACCGGGGCCGGCGATGATCGTGCGCCACTTGAAGCTCCGGAACAATCTTTTTTTTTGGTCTATCGGATATTGAATGAAAATGTTGGCTTGACTCTGCCCTCCTCGTTCTGTGTCCAGCGTATCGTAATTCGTTCAAATCAAGCAAAAGGGCTTTTGAGGTTCAAATTACAGTATTTGCATTTTAGAATGCACAATGTTGTAGCTTGCACTCGAGCAATGGAACAAACCTGGACAACATTGTTGCAGATTGGTGCGATGGTTTTCAATGGGTAGGTTTTGTTTAAACGGAACATACACTTTTTCATTCGCAATTCAAGTTCAAATAATATTTTATGAACTAAAACATACAAAAAACTTACAAAATCTTAATTTATTTTTTTTACAATTTTAAATATTTACGGAATTAATTTGATTTTAATGTGATTTATGGTAAAATACGTTAGGGACTGACGACACTTCAAGTAGAGTATATCAACTGAATTCTAGAATGAACTATGTAAGGTATAACGAACTACAAACCAGACAGATGTATAACCATTGGTAAAAACCATGCTGAAAGGTAAACTAGACCATTGCCGGAAAATATCAAAATTTCCTTAGACGGTCCACGGACGGACACTTATCTATATATTTTTGAACATACGATTTGGTTCATTGTAGCATTGTAGAACTCTGTTGAAACATCTACTATGGCGAGAAAAAAAAAAAACAGACAAAAGTCCATATTGAAAATTCTGGCTCGTTAGTAGTTTGTAATAAATAGTGTCCAATAAGTAAAATACCTAATCATGCACATAGTATTTGGAACACCGCGAACAATGTGTAAACAATCAAACGAAGTAGTACTCAAACCATTTTTGAAAGCTTTTATCTGCCAAAATTAGCACATAATTGATCATAACTTGATACGCTTTGCTTCTTGATTTTGATGTAGTTAATTTAATAAGAGGTTTGTACTTTGAATCCTTCAAAAGCATACTGATGTAATTAAATAACTCGTGTCGTATAGTTTGCAGCGACAGATTTCAATTATCAGCGAAAAAAGGCAACAAATCAAATCCTTTTTCTGTGCACCATTTCGCTCATGCAATCTATCTAATCAAATAGCGTTTTATTGCTTTCTATCGAAGTCATCTGCTCGAACGCACTTCCATAATTGATACATTGAGATTGATGATGTTTTTCACCCTCCCCTCATCCCCCCCCCCTTCTCCTCTTTGTACTCTGGTCCGTGGTAATCGCCCGATGCACTAACCATAAACCAGCCGCGTAAATGATGATCCTGTTTGGATTTAACGATAAAATTTCGGCAAACCCCTCAACAACCTGCACTACGCCTCACAGTGCGAACCCGTGGCAACATTTCGCATTCTGCAAGTCACTGCAGTTTCCTTTCGCATTGATTTACATCACTCCGGGTACCGCACCGGAGCGGGCGAACGTACGTGCGTGCGTGCATGACCTGGGACTTTTACCATTTTTCTTCACACCCTTCACACTGTGTGCGGCCCGTCGACAGACGACGCCCGCGGCGCCTGTGCGTGTTAGTGATGCTAATTTAATCAGTTTCCTGCCTCAAGGATTTACCTCACGCGCCGTGGCCGGGTGCGAATGGCGAGAGTGCGGTCGTAAAATTTCATCAGGATCATCATTGATTCCTCCTGGGGTCGGGTGCGACGGTGATGGACCTGGCTGTCGATGGATGGATTCCGCAAGGGCTGGGAAATGAAGCTTGTGTGTGATTCATTGACAGGCGAATGTAATGTGTATGCGGAAACGCGGCTATGGAGGATGTGAAAGATGGCAAAAGAAAACGTGCCCCCGTTCGTTCGGTGAGCATGGAAAGGGGAAGCTGAGGGACGTTCTGCGTTTCCTGAATTTTATTTCAAATCCCATCGCTTCGCACACAGCTCAAGACTGGGAGGGACGAGTGGCAGGTATGGGTGAGTGATGGAAGGTATCGCGAACGCGTCGCTGGTCGTGATTTATTTACGATCGAAGAACGCTCGAGAGATATCACTTGACTGGGGAGAGTGTGTGTTTTTTTTTCTTTCTTTCTCGCCCACTGAACGGTATAGAAAGACTACCCTAGATGTGGCAAGGACATAGGGAAAAGGGGAAGGGAGGAATGGTCATGGGTAAGCCTAGAATACTCTCCCGTATTTGTTTCCATCCCTTCCAAGGAACCCAGCCTGTTCGATATCCGATCCAATCAAAAACCACTTCTAAGGGGCGGCTGTTCAAGTTTTCGGTTTTATCTTTTTCTCCACGCCAGTATTTGATTCGACAAGAGTTCCCCTGCCCCGATGTTTCACCCTTTTATACCCTGCCCGCTGGAATCATCGGTGGCTTGAATTCTACTCGCAATTGAAGAATCCTTTGCGGTGCAGAAGAAATGCAAAAGGGATGAGCACACAGACTCCGCAACACACACGCGCACCGATCCGAGCAAAAGGAAAGGAAGGAAGGTTTATTTGTGAGTCCGATTTGAGAGGCTCTTTCATTTGAATAGTTGTAGTTATTTTTCCCTTTGCCTTTGTGTACACTGGCCGATGCTTCTCTGCGGGCAACCTCTGCACAGGCAGAGGAAACCGTTTGTGAAATAGTTTTAAAAGTTCTTCCATCCGTGAGGCGGGGCCAATCACTCGATGGATCAAATGTCAAGCTGTAGTGTAAAACGCTCTTTGTGCACTGGCAGAGGTTTGTGGCTTTGTGATTTTTCTGCAAGAGAGCAGGAAAAGCATCTTACATACTGTCCTGTAAACCGGAAATATAGGATGCAATGTTTGCTTAAAGATCAATACTACTGCCAAGGACACTCTCCATACACTCGTTTATCATTCTTCTTATGGTCTATTAATGTTGTACTTCTGTCCCATTTCATTACAAAACCCTTGCTTATGCCATTTGGTGCAGCGAGGTGGGTGTAAAGGGTTTACGCACGCATACGAGTCGAGTACGAGTCCTGGTGCGTAATTGAAATTTATTTATCAATAAATCCAATTACCACGTCCAATGGTTAGTTATTATTTTCTTAATAAATGGCTCTTATTTAAAACTATCAAGGCAGCCTTTTAACTGTACCTTTCAATTTTCTCCTCTCTCTCTCTCCCTCTCTCGCTGTCTCTTTCCAGGTAAGCGGATTTTCTCATCATACCTGTGTCCACTAAAAGCGCACAAAAAGCCAACACAAAGTTGGTAAGTAAAAAAAAATGCATAGAATTCTCACTCTGCTCGCGTTCAACGTGCTTAGCTTTGCCGAGATTTGCAGAGGGGTGTTTTTTGAAAATTAATATTTTACATATGAACACACCGTGCAGAGGCAGAATTGAATTATATGCACGTAAAATTCATCACACCCGCCCCCATTATCCGCACATACGAGCTCACCTGTTGAGCCGGTGTGGCGGTGCCTCATAACTCAGTTAATTTTTAGTTGCTCTCGCTAAATAATTTACGACGCTATCAATAACAAAACTACACCCCTGTCGAACATTGCCCCTCAGCCCTTGGTGGGAAAGCCACTCGCAGAGGCGCAGAGTGTTGTCGGAGGGGCAGCTTTTTTGTGCTCCTTTCCAGCGCCACAAGGACCGGGACCGGTTTATTACACATGCATGTGAATAAGTAATGTGCTGACTTAACGGTTCCAGCCCTATTAACAAGAGGCGCAGGGCGAGAACGGAAGCAATGTACACACAGCTCGCCCAATGGTGTACGCTGAGATTGTTCTGTGGTTGGCTGTCGTGTCAGTTTTTGTTGTTGCGTCCCCAAAAGCCTTGTTATTTTTTTTTTCCCTGCACATTTATTATGACGGCTGCATTGTGCCAATGTGTCGATTTTTGTACGACAGTTTGCAGTTTTTGGAGGACGCCCATACCGTCTGTAGTGGGAAAATGTTTTTCTTTCACAGTGTGCTCCCCTCCAGTGCTGTAAGCAAAACTTCAGCCGACTATTATCGTCGCTCCAGCTCATTCCAATAAATAGCAGTTGGTGTGAAACGGGAGTTGCAAAACAAAACAAAAAATTGAACGCATTTCCCTGCTGTGCTCTATTTCCAAGCGTTCTTGCTTGAAGGCATTTTGCAACGCGATGTATTTTTTGGGTGCTTGTTTTCTTTTTCTCCTTGTCATGGGTAATGACGAATAAAAGGATATGAGCAATAATAAACATGATTGATGATACTCGATCAAGCCGACGGAAGTACACGACAATGAACCGTCATTTTGAACAACCTTGAAAGCAGCTGTCAGTGGTTGATTGGTGTTTGGGAGTTGAGAAGAGAGAGATAGAGAGAGATAGAGCGAGAGAGAGAGAGAGAGTGGTCCTGTGCGGAGATTTCCTCTTAATGTTTATCTGCGGGATATTGCCTCAAACTACTCCAAAAACGGCTCAAATTTTCCGTATGAAGGAAAGTTCTACAAAAAAATAAATAAATAAATGCCTTGGAGTTGGGCCTTTTTTGCTCCCCTGCTTTACGCGTCAATCATACAAACCGGCTCCTGTGTGGTCGCGGCTCTTGTTCCGGGCGTTTGACGACAAACGATCACCGGAAGTTGACTTCAGCTCAAAGGGAGAGAAACACCCTGTGTCAAACACCAACGGCGCAAAACACTGCAAAACCGAACAACGGCAAGATGTCGTCGAGTAAACGAGACGAGCTTTAGATAAACTATGATTTATGTGCAAAAATATCGCGATCGATCATCCGCGATAGAAAACGGTAATCGAGAACGCGCCACCCGTTGCCCTGCTGCGCTCGTTTGTACGGCCGCTCCAGGATAAAAACGTAGACGGGCAGCACCATGGTCAAGGTAACCAGTTTTCCCGTCCCGTCGAGTGGGCTCTGGAACCAAACGTTTCGGACGGTAAATGATGACGGAAAGTTTAATCTTTTCCGACCGAAAAATCGTTTGATGCACCCGTTGGCAATCGGGAGCGAACGTGCGTTTGACGAGTAAACAGAGGTGAGTTAGCGAACAAGGACAAAGTGGGCACATATCCGTTTGGCCCTTGTTGTAGTACGGGCATAGTTTCTACGTACGTTGAATCGATCAAAAAGTTGTCATTTGTTAACATCATACAAAGTATGCAGATTTTTTGTTGTATTTATCCTTGTGTATTTTATTTTTGCTATATCCTTTGAAGTATAGTTTTATTTAAAATTTGCATAATCTGTTTTATCAATACCTATAAGACTGTAAAGGTAATCAAATCAAACCTGATTATATTATTTGCTACTAACGATTTTCATAAGCTTATCTCCTAACGTACAACTTTTACTGCTACTAATACTCTTCATACTAGCAAAACAGCCTGGCAGTTACTTCCAAATAAAAAATCTCTTGGAACTACTTCATTTCTTCAACATGCTTCATAAAAAATGTTGCAATATTCAAAGCTTAAATTCTTTAAGCCAGAAAACTTGAAGTGCTCCGTATTCGTTAGCGAAATTATACTCTAGCGCCACCTTGTGGCGTTAAGAGCAACCGTTTAGCATCGCGAATCGTTCTCACTTTGGAGGACAAGCTAGACATTACCTTATTTTTCGCTAAAACTGGCTTGAAAATAATTTGTAATTGTCAAACAAGTTTTTGCGTAAGTTTTATATTGCTATAATAATGTGGCTATCGCTACCTGTCAATAGATGGCGCTAGTGTGCAACAAGATAAAAAAGGAAAAAAACAAGCGCAACAAAAACTGTGTTGCATAATTTGCATTAGAATGAAATCACGTTGTTACATTTCTACATGAAAATACCGATTAAATATTGAACATAAGCACAACTCTAAGCTCAACTAAAATATGTTTTATTTCGATAGAGTATCATTTTTTAATATTGGTCCTGTTTCATATACAGTTTGATTTCGACAACAAATGAAACTGAAACTTATTATGTAAGAATCAGAATCGATGAAATACGCAATCAAACGCTTTCATTAAATAAGTCTATCATTCTTTAACGATTTTTGCGTTGCGTGCAAACCAGCTAAACAAATAAAGAAACGCTAGCGTGGGATTTTAATAAAATGCCTATCAAATGGTCAATAAACTAGTGTCGTTCGCCATTTCAAAAAATAAAACAAAAATAATAAAACTATCAATTTGCGAAGCATCGTACGATCAGTTTTGCCTATCGACTATCGACCCGATACAAACACCGGGGACTGCCATTTTTCACTGGCACCCGAAGCGATGACAGAGACAATCATTAGTGTTGTCACACCTTGTTTTTGGTTTACGGGAACCCCCAATACGCACTACGGTTTCGTAGTCCTGTAGCGCCTCTCGTTATTATCTGCGTACGACACCGAATTCATTTCTAATCGCCTAGATGGGGCAACCACCACGCTGTTGTTGTTTCCGTTTTTTTTTTCTGCGACATCAGCCGGCATCGCCGATCACCTTTGAAGCTAACCCGTTCTCGCTGCTCGGTTTCCGAAACTCGTACGGCGACCGCACAGTGGCTACACGTACGGCTTCAACTGCTGATGGCTTCTCGTCGCTTTCGGCGCGTGCAGCAAATTGATGCACTTTTTTGCAAAGTGCAGTTTTTCTGCGTTTGTTTTTTTGCGACCCCACACTTACCTTCGCTATTGATGGTTCTATCTTGCGGTTTCGTTGCGTTATACCTTCTGCATCTGCTATCTTATCGAACGCGTATCGAGTTCGGTGCGTGGTGCGTAGTAGCCCACAATAGCAAAAAACAACTCTGTGTTAGGGTTGTTTTTTTCGACGCTTTTGCTCTCTGCGTTTCTCATTCGCTTTTCATCTCGATTGCTGACCGAACGACCGAGTGCCGCTTGCCCGTCCCGGCAGTGAAGGCGGATTATTTCGCTTGATTGACTGACAAGAGGCATCCGACGGCTCCACGATCAAACTGTTCCCCGCCCTGGCGCAGTGAAAATGATCGTTGTCACCGTAGCGCAATATTCCACCGCCCTTGAACGCAAAATGAACTGTTGCGATGGTTTCTACAAATCTCGGAGCGTTCCTTCTGGCCAGCCGGTACCTTTTTACACAAACAGGCTACGGAGTCTTTGCCTTTTCGGACGTATGACATCGTTGTCATTAGGCGGGGCATACAATTCGGAAGTTCAGCAGCAAGAACGGCAGCAAATCTCCCCCCCCCCCTCCCCCCCTCCCTGAAACCCCGGCATTAGGTGTGAAGTGCTCGCACTTGTTTACGAATCATGCATCCTGTCACATCCGGTTCGAAGGGCCAAATGTGTGCCTTTTCTCGTCGGCGGCGCAAGCGAAAAAAAACAGAACCGGAACGGACGGAAAACTGCATACGCGAATAATCTGGCGTGTAGTTTCCCAGGCCGCTGGCCTGGTAGAAACGGTTAAAGAGAACCGGCAAATAGGAAGCACACGAGAAGCTTTTTAAATTGGAAAAGTTGTGTACGAGCGTGGAATAGCTACCGACGTTTGGTCGCGTCTCAATCGTGTGTATGAATCGGGCTGCAAATCCGAACGCTGGCTGAATTCATTTTCATTTTTCAAAAACTTCCGAACCGGCCGGCAGTGGCACAAGGAGAGACACAGCACATGACCCAAGCGTAGAATTCTTCGCTCAATGCCAGGTTCACCATCAAATGAACTCTATGGTTGGTTGCATGATGTCCTCTGTTTTTTTTTTGTGTTTTTTTGCTACCATTTCTGCCACGTACAAAAGGCAGTACAAAAATTTCAATTCCATCTCATTTCGGTCAAAGCCACCCGTCGCACGACCCCGGGCTCGACCCAACGGACCAGATAGTGGGCACCAATTTGTTGGAGCAATGCACACGATTGTCACGGTGGCACGGGACGCACCAGGAAAGGTTTTTTTTCGGGACGGTGGGCACATGGGCACAGCACATCACACAGGGAAGGACATTTTCATTCAATTCTTCACTCGAAAAGCAAATTCAAAGCATTGCAGCCCCGGGAAAAGCGAGGCCGAGCAGTACGGCAAATGTAGATCCACACATACACACAAAGCCCCGGGAGGGGGACCGAGGAGAGGGAAAACGGATGATACATTTGTACTTCCGATACATGTGGTCCTTCATTGAGCCGAAAGAATATCTTTTGTACGGTACTGGGGCTGTGTGGTGTTTTATCTGTTTTTTTTTTTACTTTTTCACTTATCTCTCTCTCGCTCCAGTTTTCTCGCTCCACCTTGCTTTTCACTTCCCGTCACATTTCCGAGTGCATCACTCGTCCATGCTGCGTACACTTTCAACTGTACGTGCCGTGTCTCTACAAGCTGCGTCACCTAAAAGTAAGGTGATGTGTAGGGCGTGTATTGAAAGATTCTGCGACAGTCGGTTATTTTTTTGTGTATGCCGTTCGGAAGAGCGTGTGTGTTCGTTTGCACCACCACTCTATCGGTAATCTAGTTGCGAAATGCATTGGCAGTACAATTGCAGCCCGGGTCTTTTATGTACAAATGTGCATCTAGCCGGTACGGAAGTTGAGTTGCATCGATTCAATGATGCTTCTTCCGCTGCTTCTGCTGATGTGAAGCTGCTTTTTCCCCAATTCTTATGCGTACGTGCAGAAATGAAAATTTCAAAAGAAAAACGCTCAATCTCCTGCTTGCTTCATCTTTTAAGCTAGAAAGCCTTGACCCTCGCAAGGAATTTATCCTTTCTCTTCCCTACCACCGACACATCACCAAACAATGCGCATTAATCGTGCCGAAGTTAAAATGTTGGAAAAGCGTATTACCAATATTGAATTACAGTGCGCAAAGCTGCCCGGCAAGAAGGGAGAGCAGGGCCACGATAAATGCAATTATTATTCAGCATTCTCCCATTGTGATTCGGGGACGGATTGACGGAAGCCATGCTGGGTAGCCGACAAAATGCCACCAATTTGATGATGTGGCAAATATGGGTTTCCTTCCCCGTCGTTCCCATCGTTCTGATGCCTCTCGTCAACAGTTTGGGCCATTTCGTGGGCCACGCTTAATTTTACATTAATTTATTGTTCCGCATTTTCATGCGGCAAATTTATGAAGTTAGCTGCTCGGTGCCGCTCACACAGAAACGCAGCACGAATCGATCAGTCTTGTTGGCAACCGCTTCCTGCTTTCCACCGCGTAGGGGAAACATTCCATTCGTAGCAGCGAAAGACTGATGGCTGCGTCATAAATATTGCACGGTTCCGTGGCCCACAAAAGAAAGTAGAAGGAATGGGTGGGGATGGAACGGAGGAAGAACAAGCTGATGCCGGCGGATTCTTATTACGGCTTTCCCAAGAAGTACCGCGAAAGAAAGAGAGAGAGGGAGAGAGAGTTGTGCTAGTGATGGAAGCTAATAGCGAAGACGCTTTTCATTTCTCTCTTCTGTCCTTCCGTAATCAATTGCTCTAAGGCAGCACGCTGCCAGCCGACGGAGACCATCCCACTGTTGTACAAAAACCATGCCACAACAAGGCAAATGTTGTGATGACTACATTTTTGCTGCCACTCCACACGGCCGTAACGAGGGCTTTTCCCCGTCAGCAAAATGCGCGCGCCAAAAAGTCAACCAACCGGCAAACCATGTGAATGTGGAAGATGTTGAGGAATGCTGCCACGCCATCTTTCCACGCTTTCCAAAGCGGCGTTGTGTCGCACAGTCTCGGCAAATCGCGCTCCACATTTAAACCAAGGATGACGAAGAGAGCTGCTCGGGGACGGACGACGACAACAACAACGGCAACGGCGTAATGATAATGTCGATCTGCAAGTAACGCCACCGTTACGGAAAGCGCTGATAAATGAAAGTACGCCAATAGAACACGCCGCAACAGCAGCAAACAAGCAAACAACTTAAGGCTTCTCCGTTCGTGATAAAAATATCGGAAGGCTCGCGCTTTTTTCGCACTTCCGTGCCGCTGTCAGCACCGTCCCCCGCCCGGGGGGTGTTACGATACTAAAGCAAGGCCAATAAGTGATATCGGATATGATGGGGTGTACTCGGATGTGCGCGCCATACATATGCATGGCCATTGATATCGGGTCTGCGCTTGCCGGTTTCACGGTGGGAATAATTTGTGTGTGCGTGTTTCTTTTATAGCTTCCGCTTCTCCTCTACACCCTCTTGATGATGATGATGAGACCTACGCACCCACCGCACGGTGGTTGAAATTTGGCCCGGTGAAATGTAATAAATTAGGGATCGTGTTGAAAAGCACTCCACCTTGTCGGCCTACGCTAGCTGAATGATTTTCTTCCGTAAAGCTCGCGAAAGAAAGAAGGGAGAGGGAGAACAGACACTCATCGTCATGGTGCTTTCGTCAAGTGGAATCACATATTGGATTATAAATATTGAATATAAACCTAGCGGTTGTCGTCGTACCAGCCACTTGTGTTTCACACAAGTATTGAGAATATTAACCGAACCGTTTAAAACGTATTTGTTCAGTAATTGGCGGGATGAAGCAATGGAGGGCTAATTTACCAAACTTTTTAGCCCTTTTCGATTTAGCAGGGTATTTTGGTAGAAATGACGTTAACCATTCAGTCATGAAAATTAAATCAGAGTGAATCAAAGCTTTAGCTCACACTCTGTAGTTAAATTAAAATGAATGCTTTAATTCTCTGAGCAAACTAGCCACTTACTTTTTTAATTTTTTTATAAAAAAGTTGAATGACTAAAAGGTAACTTAACTCGCGATGCCGAGTAGCCACTCACTTGCTGTGTTTTAACTCACTCACTTTGATTTTTAACTCTCGTTCTACCTCAATGTTTTAACTCACATACTAACTAAAACGCACTGATCAGTATTTAACTTACGGTCTGAGGTTTGGCTTACTCATGAGTGAAATACCAGTAAGTGAGTGAAAAGGCAGCGAGTGAGTACTCGCGAGTACAGTGGGTGCACTCATATGTGAGTGAGTACAAACTCAATAACTCTTTATAGTGATTCAAATAATCTCATTCATTGCTAGGATTAAACGCTTTCCAGGCCACTCTGTTCGCACGTCACTCCAGTAACACCCAGTTAGCACATTTGGAAATGATTTTATTCATATTTTCAAGTGAAATAATTACATTTTCTACGGATGCTTTGGCTTTACAATTTTCTTAGAATTCTGTCTACAATATTTCGCTTGTGGGCTGGGATGTGCTCATTTGTAAAGTTTAAAATTATTCCAACACACTTAAAGCCCACCGGAACCGTAATGTTGTATCGTAAAGTGGGTGCACCTCCCCCCCACCCCCTTCCCCTCCTCTGACGGGGATGAAGATTGGAAAACATTCCACCAAACGAAGATGAATTTCTCAGCAATCGAAACGCTGCAAAACGCTTCGGCCAAATCAATTGGCAAGGAATGAGTGTGCTCCTTCCCGCTTAGATGCTTACTCACGCTCAAGCGATGGATAATGAAGCTATCTGCCTTGCTCCGACTCTTTCCCACCCTCCCACACAAAACGCCAAACGGCCCTGTGATAGTGGCCCGGGACCATGATTTCTCCGGGAGGGGTTCAGAGACGCAGCACGGCCGGCTGTTGACTTGCCGGTTTCGGTAAATAGTTACAAAAGTGTTCGTACAACTTCAAAGTCCAAGTGCTGTTTTTATCGCGCCCGCCACCGGGCTGAAGGGCCTCGGTAAACTCTGGCCGGCAGGCCTTTGTTGAAATTAATGGAATTTCCGGTACGTGAGCCGCACGCAGTTCGTGCTGTTGTTGGAGCGGGTCGAGAGGCTTCCTATTGGACCGGAAGAGTGCTAGCCAAATCATTCTACCTTTCGAATGTTGATACGGCATCTCGGCTTCCATCGGCGTTCGTTGCCCGTGAGGCGACACCTGCAATGGGAAGGCCGCCCCACAATTGATGTCAACAAACAAGTTCGATTCAGCAGCGATGGTGGACAGGGTGCTGCAAATAAAAGTCCCTGGTTAAGCTCTATTTAAAGTTGACGAAATTGTCAACAACGGCTCGGTTTGGGGTGATGTTTAGCTTGCCTCGTTAACCTACCTGCTTTTGTGCAATTCTCATTCGGTTGCCTGGATAAATTTTGTTAGGGTTTAGGTTTTATCCAAACCAATATTGAGCCTAATAATGTTTTGCTTGTAACTTCCGTGCTCGAGCGCTCCGAAAACTCTTCTAATTACTGATTGACGTTCGTCAACTAATAACGGCTAAAGCATCCCTGTTACCTTTTCTTCTATAGCAAAAAAGGTTCCGCCCTATAACGAGCTAATTTTTGTTCAAACCAGCCTGACTTTTTGCTTACGCCGCCTCTCTATTTCTGCTCACTCACGCTACAATGTGTCTCTAACGTTTTGCTCGAAGTACGTTGTCATACGATGCGCATCAGCGGCACTATGGATCGTGATTTGATGTGTCACATTTTTCAACGTCTGAGTTTTCATCTGGCGTAGCGAATTGCGTCTAATCAATGTCATCCGGCATCGCAAATGATGCGCACTCCCCACTCCCCCCCCCCTACCCCTGTACCGGTACGGCAACTGTAAACTTCACAAAAAAGTTGAACAAAAAACTCATCGCAATGTTCAGCGTCATCCATCCCGCGTCGCGAGTTTTCGCTTAGTTCCGGGATTATCAGATAAAAACAAAAAAAGAAGAAGTACTATGATGCATTGCGAATAATGGTGCCCCGACCGTACGAATGGAAACGTGCTGGATCATGCAACCGAACGGATGCCTTCCCATTTCCCATCAACGTCAATTCAATGGGTGATGATATTGCATTTTGTACACTTGCAACGAGCAGAACAGAAATGTGCGATTGCAAGAATTTCTCTACGGGTATGTGTGTCAAATAGTCTATTCAGAATGGGAAATGTTTTGTTTAGTTTGAGTTTGCTCCAAATCAATGTTCAATTACTCTGTAAGTAAATTGTTAGCCGTTTATGAACCGCTTCTGTTGTTTCTTTGATGCTTAAAGCTTCAATAAAATTAACTTGAAGCTTTAGAAATCCTACTCTCAAGTACTACCATTCGCTCAGGAAAGCAATCAACTCTACTCTACCAAAAATCATGTCAGTTCCATAGAATCTGTGCATCGCCATCTGCAATCAGGGAAAGCAACATTTCACCGCTGGCGCTTTAATCCGGGCCTACGATCTGACTGTATAAATACACAAACATCGCTCACGATGCCAAAACTATCGTGTCTGCATGCGGTTGCTCGACTCCTCGCTTTTCGCGCCGGATAGTTGATATCACGCTTCCAGAGGATGCAATGTTTTGAGCGCAACCACCGCAGCATTTAGTGACCGGATGTCAAAACACTCTCTAACATGGTGACACATTCGGTGCGCTTATTTATGCTAGTCTTGCGAATAGAATGGACACTGGGTATGCCTGGGACTATTATCGCATTATACTCCCTTCGTTTCTCTAGCTATTTCAGAGTGGTTTTGGGGTAGTTGAAGCAGGACAAGTTCCTGTAGCCTTTTTTTCCTGTTGGTTCTCACTGTAGTTGTATTACATCTATCCCATTTTAGAGAGTTTCAAAACACAGTCATTCAATTATTGTTTTGACTTGAAAAATCGAAAAAGCGAAAAGCGGAAAGCGAAGCTTTTCAAAAGCAAAAAAAAATCTGGAAGGGTGTAGAAACAAAGGCCTCGCACCAAAATATGAAGTGAAAGCAAAACAAAATCTAACAAACGAACGACGAAAGTACGGGCGAACGGGCATCCAGGATAAATAAACCAATACTCGAAGCCACCCGGGCAACCGATTAAACAGTGCAGTGCAACCGTCCCGGGACCAGTTTTTCATCGTTCATTCCTTTGTAATGGTTCTTTTTGCTTCCCTCGCCCCCCATGACAGGTTGCTCCATTGCCCTTTCCCGCACACTAGTTTTGATTTTTATGTTGGCTTTCCAACTGCAAACAGCCCAACAGCGCTGTATGTAGTTTGTTTCTGCCTTCGTCACGCTTTTCCAGCTGCCGAACAAGTGGACTTTTTCCATACCACGCGCGTGTGTGGCGGAAGCGAAGGGAAGGGGGTGGTAAAGTGTGAAAATAGCGTGCGTCAGCAGAAGCAAACGGTGCAACGGAGAACATTTTCCGGCGTAACGCGCCGCACTAGCAGCATTTGGAAGCTTATTGCGTTCCTGCCGCACCAAACGGCAACCATTTGGAATATTTTATTTTGCAAAAGTTAACCAGTCTGACGGTGTGTGTGGGTGTGCGCCTTTAATCGAAATCAAAAACATGCAACGGAACGTGTTCCGAGATATTGGTACATGCAAATCTGAAATTGAGGAACACTGAGTGCCAGCTGAGAGGCAGGCCGTGGCCAGCAGCGGGAGCAGCAGCAGGTCCAGCCGCTTTGCAGCCGGGTTTTCCAGTATTGCTTTGGATGTATCTTTTTTCTATTTTATTTTGAGAGTTTTTTTTTTTACCATATTTTCGATTGTGCCTTGTGGTATGTTTCGAATTTTTTTTAACTATTTTTTCCATAGCATTCCTTGGCTGCCAGGGTTGTGTGTGTGTGTGTGTGTGTGTAGGGGGAGAATATTTTTACGGTGCTTGCCTCACAACTTCCCTACGTGTTTGACTGTTTGCACCGATTTTAGAATTCGTTTGAAATCGAACTTTTTTTTTTTGCTGCATCAATCAACCTCACTTCTAAACTCGCTACCAGGCAGCTTACTGGGTGTGTTTGTTACGGGCGGATGAAAATATGCGTACTGTTTCCGTTTCCTTTTTTTTTTTTTTGACTCTCCCATCTTGCGTCTGCCGTTGTCCACATTACGCACCAGTGTGAGGGTCCGACGGAATACCGCAAAGTGCTAAATTAAATAAACGCACCGGCATTAAAGCACATATTGGGTAAACTGTTTGATAGCCCGTGTGACCGAATATTTTACGAAACCGAAGCGAAAGTGCACTTCTCGGTGCGTACACACACGGTGCCAACTGCATACCCTGTCGGCCGGTGGAAAATTTTACCGACTGTGGAACTAGTCTATCGGATTTTTCTGGGTGAAAACGAATTTGTCTTCTTTTCCTGCTGATGTGCTGGTTTTTGTTTGTATTCTGCACGCATCTACATTTTCAAGCGCTTTCATTTGGCAAGATCAGTTAGTACCAGGGGAATGTGTGGCAGGAGTGTGCACCGGTGGGTTTTCACTGTGCCACACCGTTGCACTAGTCAGTAAATGGGGATTTTCCTTCCTCAAAATTGCCCCTAACCACACATCCGCATAGCCATATTTTTTGTCACACACGAGCGAAATTTTGGTTTGGCGCATTTCCACTGTTTGTGGTTTATTGGTTTGATTTTCCCTTTTTGCATGCTTCTACGTACGTGCCAATGCAAACACCACGGAACACAATTATTGTAAGAAGTTCGGCCCAAGTTCGGAACCGAAGCGGTAGGATCTTGGTGCTGAGAATAACACACCAAACAGCGTTACCCAATAAAGATGCTAATTTCAAACGATAAATTTGATTAACGACGTATTTGACTTCATTTGAAAGATGAACGGACGCTGATGCACACTCACACATACACTTTGCAGCAACGATAATACGATTATACGTTCACTCTTTCTCCGCAAAAGTGTAAAACCCCGTCAACACGTCACACCCCGCATCAATTTGATTAATGAAGGCTTCAACACCCGCTAAACGGTTTTGGTGTGCGCTGCAGCATTGCGGCACGCGCACTCATTCTCTTTACTTATCGAATCGTTGCTGCTAAGTATTTGCATCACGAACACACCCCGAAAACAAACTTCAGCATTCAATTGCTTTCGTTTTCGTGCGAAAGATTTAAAGTAACGCCAATGGTTTAATTGATTGAGCGGCTAGGCTGCTTCTGTAGCGGGGCTGGTGAAAACGCAACCAATTTTTTTCATCTACCGGATTGAAAGAGCTTTTTAAATAAAAAATAAAATGAACCCAGAACTCAATGTTGTTAAGCGTTGAGGATGCTTGAATTCGACCGAAGTGCTTCTTTGTTAAACCTTGGTCAACAACGGTCCAACGAGGCAAAAACGACGAACGAAACAAAGGTCCATAATTCTATCAATATGTGCTTCAGTACGATCGGCGCATTTGTTTGGCTTATGCTTACGTCAAACTTCCTTCCCAATACTGCCCCTTTTACACGCTTACCGTAATTGAAGCTTAATAAAAAATAATGCAAAACCAACATTACATATTTACTCACCCATACAGGCACACAAATTTACAATCATACGTCAAACCCGATGGAGTGTTGATAAGGGTAATTGATTCATAATCACTCTGTGGTTTGTTGAGCAACTGTTTATTGTAAAAATGGAATACGCGCTGGTTGATAAAATAAGGATAAAAAGTATTTTTAATTTTTAATGATTATTTATTTTGCCGCTAGAAATTGCAACTTTAATAAATCAGAGCACATTTTTCTTCATTGATGGGGTAAATCAACTTTCTAGGGTGGTATGGGCCGAGGTACCTAGCTTAGGAGAGAGTTTAGTGGTGAAAATCTGATTTTATTCTGGGAAGCGTTTGTTTGTTTTGCTGGTTGCTGATGTATAAAATTAGCCCGCCGAAATTAATTGGTTTAAAACGACAAATATTTATATATATTTTTTATTAGTTTTGACTTGAACAAATAAAATGCAATACACTCATAAAAACATCCAATGAGCTAGCCGTAAACGTTTCTACAGCCGGACTATAGCCTGAGTGAAATTTAAAGCGGAAAAAAATCAATAGAAGCTAATCTTAGTACCTATACATTCAGCTGTTCAAGAATTGGTTGGCTCAAGACCTAGTAGCAGACAGGGAGAAAGGTGTTGTTCTTCTGTGGCCAGATGAGCTTTCTACGAAACTTCCTTATGCTACCTTTATTCCTGTTCATGCAAAAGAAAAAAAAACATGTTCAAACTACACGCTAATTTATTCGATGGAAATATTTTACTCAAACAAAGTGTAATAGGCCTCTTCAAACAGTGCCGTAAGGTGTAATGCTGGAGACGGTCAAAAATTAGCATGAAATTAAAATTAAGCTTAATTTATAGCGGCGTGTCGTGTGCATTCGGACAACCAAACGAACACGAACCGTTTCAATTGCAGACATAAAACCCTCCTTCCCCTTTCGCTCGTTGCACAAAAGCGAACAGAGCGAAACCATTGAAAGCGTATCGACAAAAGCTTTAAGCTTAATGGTATCTGAAGTGGAGTGCATAAAGCGACGATATTAAATTTGCATTCCAATTTTTGTCCCACCCAAACGCCGGGACGAGAGTCAATCTGTGTTCGCACAAGGTATGCGTTAAAATGAATCCAATCCTCGTTCTTGGAGTTTTCATTTTTGTTCCTTCTGTCTTCTCATCGATAAAGAACCATTTGATAGCGACGAAAAGCTTCGGCTTAACTCGAACTCCGTCCAATGCAGATGCATGCAGCGGGACCAAGTGCAGATTGGAAAAGCGGGTGCTTATTCCCATTGCTTTTTTTCTTGCTGAATTCTCTTGAAATCTTGAAAATCGCTCTAAATTATGCCCAAGAACCGTAACTGACACTGACAGTTGCTGACATTGTCTTTAGAGCTGTGGACTCGGGATGCTTCAACGCGATATTTTTTCCTATACGCTTTCCCCTTACACTCCAACTCACCGCACGGTTTGGAAAAGGAATTCGAAGCATTTTCCTTCCTCTCTATGAAAACTGTTCCTACCAATCAGTGAAAAAGGAATGGGTGTAGTATAAGGTGTACAAATTTCTTCTCACACTCTTCCCAATCGCGGAGGGAACACTACCTCGATCATCATCAATTACCCGGTGCCCAATTTTACAGCCCGATGTCGAAACGGATGAGCTTGAAGCTGGCAGCACCACGCACTTTCGATGCCTCCTTCTCTCTCCCTCTCCCTACTTGCCCCTTACTTCTAGGGCAGAGTAGGTCTATTCTAGGAAACAAGTGGCTGCGTAAAAGCGGGAAGAGGAGAAAAAAGGGGCCGAATGATTTGAATCCACTGACACGAGAAGTGCGAGAAGTGATAATAGCTGTTTGAGTAAGGTCAAACATATGCAAATCTCTTTCGGCTCAATGCCATCGCCTGTCGTGCGATTTGATGGGACGAGCAGGGAACGTTCTCGAACGTACCGGCAGTCGAGAATTGGCAGCTTGAGCAGGTGCTGGAGAAAGCTAATGTCCTGCTCTCTCTCTCTCTCTCGGTCTCTCTCACACTACATTGAGTGTGCTAATGCCTGCCAGTCTTACTTTCTAGCTTGGCCCAGTTCCTAATGCCAACACGGTGCCACCTGTTTGGGTTTTGTGCGGTTCCGGTTTGTCGAAAATAATGGCCCATTTCGCCTGTTCGTCCATCTTGTTTCGATTAGATTTATGCGATGGAGTGGTGCGATTGCAACACACTCACAGTTTGTCGGGGCAAAAGTTTCGCAATAACCTTTCAGCTTGCGTGAAGCGTGGGAACAGATTGTTCGCACTCGTTTGAACTGCGACGGTGTGGAACGCAAACAGTGACACTTGTCTTAGTTTTCGGAAGGTACAAAAGGCAATAGCTGATGAGATTTGCAGAAGGTTCACAGGGAAAGATATGTTTTTGAGAAGGTGATTGGGTTTTAAATATTCTTCTTGTAATTAATGTTTTATTTCTAATCTTTTTTCTGTATAATTTTTATATTTTACTGTTTTTCCATGCATTTCTTTTCTATTTTTTCTAAAGTAATTCTTCCCGTAAGGATTGTTCAATGTCTGGCAACTTTTTTTATGTGTGTGTGTGTGCTTATCAATGCCGTGTTCTCTTCATTGGACGATGAATTTACATACCGGTGATACCGTGTACTCTTATTCATTTTCTCGGTAATCCGTCCCGTATCATCGTACGAGTGCAGGTCAGTTGCTCTGCTTCATCGTCGGGAGAAATCATAAAGATCAACAGGAGATGCTGTTCCGTACCGTCATGCTGCACCTCAAGGCTGTCCTCCATATTGTGAAATAACAGCCAGGAGCTGGTACTGCATCACTGGAGCTATTGACATTTGATAGTCAATCTCTCGATGGTCGTGTTGGATGCTGGCTGTGCGTCATAGCATCGTCGTTCTATGCCTTTGAGTGCCACGGCGTAAACACGGTTGTACTAGCTGTCTCGTATATGCACTTGCACGTCCATGGATGGAGACGCCTGGTGGTTGCTTTGGTTGAACACGTGGTGCTATTGTTGATAAACTGCGGTTGAAGCGGGGAGAGCTACCCACCCGAGCGAACGCTTTTGCGTTTCCAAGAAAACAGTATTGGTTTCCACCTTCCAACTACACCACCCCACCCCCCACCACCCCCACTCCCCCGTGTCCTGCAGTGTTTTCAGTTGCTACATCCCACTGGGACGGAGATTGACTAACCCTGGAAGCAAGTCAGCACATATCGATCATGGCTGTGACGGGAAATTCGTCAACCGTTACCACTAGTGCCGGCCAGCTTCATGCGCCTTCGATAAACAGTTTGTATATTTTTCTCCTCTCCTCTGATTCTTGCTCCCTGCTCTCTTCCATTCCGGCCAAAGGGGTTGCAAAGACGTGTGACGCATCCCCATATGTTTATGAATGTGTGGATGTCAATCAAGTTGTGGTTTACAGGGAAAATTATTTACTGCTATCTTCAGCATCTTGAGCGCCTTCTCGCACACACTCTCCACACAACATAATCATCAATCTGCGCGGTTAGCTAACTTTACTGCACGCTGGGAAAGGTTGTTTGAGGGCAATGGGTGAAGGGGAAACTACGGGGCTAACCAAGCTTGAGCTTCATTGGAAGGCAATGGCATACTGCTTCATAAAATCATGCAAGTAAGTTCTACGCCCTCGTTTACTGCCGTTCATCGGGGCTGATCCCTTTCGCCTTATAGTCGTGACCACCGGTGTACTGACGATGATAGTTTGACAAAGACGGCTGTCTTACGGTGGGTGGCGGTACACATCGTCGTTCGATGGTGAAAGCTGATTATTATCGCAGTAGAGGGGTGGTATAGATGCGTTGTGAAGGTACCGGTCACACTTTCTTGATGGAAACACACACGTACACACCTGCCTATGTATTCATTTTGCATGGAACAGTATTGCGCCACCATTCATCTCGTTATAGTGGAAACCCGACGCATCTCTTCATCAATATTTTATGAAGCTACATAAGAACGGTTTGGTGACAATGTTGGCGAGCGAGATTTCAAAACGATAATTAGACCAATACAGCCTGTGGGAGCAAGCTAATCACCTAAGGATGTATTGCAGTTTAAACAAATCAATATGTTTGCCTATGTTACGATGAATAATGGACAGTTTCACATGAAAACATATCGTTTAAATTCATCAAATGAGTGATTTTTGTTTTCAAATTTTAGTGAAGCTTATACTCACAAAATTTGCAGTTTTACAACGTTAACTGCAACACATCCCGGTTTAATTGACGCTTTAATTTGCAGCAACTGATCTAACCCGGGTCGAACCTTACCGTCATAAAGTCTGCTTTAGGTGCGGTAAGATGACTTTCTTACACGCCACCAGGAAACGTATGTCGCCACTGTTTCATTAAGACTTCATACCTTTGCAACGAACGATCAATTTCCGGCCCAAATTGGTACCTGTTGGTCGCATTATTGTAATGTCTCTAGGCAGTACGCAGCAATAAACCCGCTAGACAAGGGTTAAGTAGAACATTACTTAATTACGCCTTCTTAATGTAACTGTGAACGTCCTGCATTGTCAGACAATAAGCTGCTTGGGGTGACAACTTCTTGTGCTGAATCGTTTTGTGACCTTTAGCCATAAACTTGTGTTTTGTGTTAAAGAAAATAGTAATTGATTATGAAATGTAGAATTTTGTAAACTATTCTTATGTTATTATTGTATGATAAAAAACCAATGTTCGATGAACTGTTAAACGTGAATTAAATTTTAATACGCTATTTTCTTTCGTTACAGGTAACAAGCGACTACTTACTCTAAAGAAGGATTGAAATCGTATGTATTTATTAATGAATATATGAAAGAAGAGTTGCAGTACAAAGTTTTCATCGCTCATGCTTTATTTTCTGCTGCTTTCGTTTCAAGCTTGCAAATGCTTGAAATGCAAAAACCTTCACATGTGGTCTGAAAAGCTTTGCAGAAAACTGTCAGCAAAAGCACATCAGCTTTGTCCCAATTTTTATAGCACATGCCCTGTTCGACATGCTCTCTTCAACATTCGAAAAGGACCTTTTGCGCATGTCAAACATTATGGATCGCTAAAGCTTTTATGGATCTTTTATCGTAACTTAAACCATAAACTTAGAGAAGGGAAATTTCCCGACAGGATATTCGAATAGAGCGTACCATAATTGTAGTTTCCGGAAAATGGTTCTATAAACATGCTAGAAAATGAAATAACAATGCCGTAATCAAGCTATCAATGGTCTAAATGGTCATTTTTCAACAAGGTTGCATTTTATGGAAATCTGTACTTTTATCCTTATGGAAACTTGTGTTGAAGCTCTATCCGAGCGTTTCTGAAAATATAAATCTTTTTTATGGCATGTTTTATTTGGCTCATCATGCCGTTGGTGCACTTGCAAAAGTTCATAG
Source organism: Anopheles epiroticus (assembly GCA_000349105.1). Lineage (NCBI taxonomy): Eukaryota > Metazoa > Arthropoda > Insecta > Diptera > Culicidae > Anopheles > Anopheles epiroticus. The sequence continues at coordinate 59,687 of KB670859.1, forward strand.
AGTTTTCAAGTCTTCCAAAGTTGCATGGAATAACGAAACACAGCTATAATAAAACTCAAACTTGAAATCTTTGTTCAAACAACTTAACACTCCTCGTGGAAATTAAAATTGACAACAAATTTGTCTTAAAAGCTTGTTTTCAGTTGAGCAAATAATTATATATTGTTTACACAGTAACAAATTTTAGTATATTCATCACGCCCATCGCATCCTTGTGCGATAATCATAATTGAATCAATGGTGTCGATGAACAAGCACTATTTAGCATCAAAACTTTAACACCCAGTCGCGTGCCACGTCTCCAATTATTCACTTACAGTTTTAAAGCAAACAATTCAATTAGCTTCCTCCTACCACGCTCTGAGATTCCTTTCGGATCGTTTGGAGGCAAAAAAACCACCCATTATGAAGTCGCGAAAAGTTCCATGCCTTTCAGTAAAGCGTCGCGTGCCCAAGTGTTCTGCGTAAACACTACGCAGCAATCTTTAGTCTCGATTAGGTTTTGCTAATAAACAGTGGCATTAATAGCCGACAAGTGAAGGGGCACTAGAGAAGGGTCAGAGACTAAGGAAAAGCCGGATGAAAAAAGGGAAACATTGAAGGGATCCGTTTTTGCTTTAGCTACTTTCCATTTTTCTTAACTCGCTGCTTCGAAGCTCTACAAACATGCAGGACTGAGGCCCGGAGTGTGCACGGTGATGGTTTAATTAGAACCATCGTGTAAATAGCGGCTGTTACCAGGTTAATGTAGGCAAACGGTGATGTTGACGCGCAAGCAAAAAAACTTACTCCCTGTCTTTTTCCGTTCCTTAAGCTCAACACGCTCAAAAGTGAACTATTGGGTTTGGATTCACGTTTGTCTTATTGTTTTAAAAGATTTTTCTTGCAGTTTTCCACAGAAACATGTTCCTGCTGTTGATTGAAATAAAAGGAATAAAAGTTATTTTGCAATAAATAGTTTTCGTATGTGGAAAAACAAGTCTTTTTTTAACCGTTTATAAGGTGCCAAAAAGTTTGTGCTGCCTTGGACGCCAGCAAAGAAATGAAAAACTTATTTTCCAAATCCTAGATAGAAGCAAGAGCAGGAGGCACAAACAAAACTTATGCACACAGAAGGAGTTAATTATCAGTGAGTAAATTAAATATGTTGTTGCTTGCACAAACTTGTTCCTCCCGAGGAAAAGACACCTCCAAACGCGACCGAGAGTAAAAGTCGCGGAAGTGAAATTACGATTGTTTACCCAACTTGGTTGATTACGCTACGCAAGGTACGGTTTGGCAGTAGTGAAAACGGCTGTTGCTTTTTGAGGTTTTTCTTTGCAACTCATTAATGATTGTTGATTTTCTTAATATTTTAATCACCAGCAAGGGAAATAAAGGAACCACTTTCTTTGCCGGGAATTGTTTTTCTGTTCGTACTTGTTGTTTGATTAACTCGTTCCCATAACACTTTACCCTGCATTAGTCCGGTCGTAAGCGAAGCTTTGCCAACAGTAAAATGAAAAGTAATTTCGATTTAGAAAAAAAGCATAATCTCACCCTGTCTGATTGAAGCTAATTTCGATTGCTTAGTAAAAGATGAAGCTCAGCAGAATTATGGCACAGAATGAATGTAACGGGTTACGGATGATTGAATTTGTTTCTTTTCAATTTGCTTCACAATCGTTTGGAAATAACTTGCCATTGTCTGCGTCTACTGAACATCGTTCACCTGATTTCTCTTTTACCTTTCCAAACTATTTCTGTCCTCTTACGGGATAATCTGCTAACGCTCTGCGTCTCAAGCTGGCAAAGGTACGAACCGTTCGAGTTCATCACCTGGCCGAATGGAAAGGATGCTTCTTGCAGCCCGCACACGTCAACCAACCCGGGTCTTAATCTTGCTTCTTCTCTCTTCCCTCGACCTCTCGAACTCACCTCCTTCAGGCGAAATGAGGGAAATTGAATTGCATTTGTTGCTGTGCCGCCCTCTCCCACCGCCAGTTCCACCGATTGGAAGTCAACGGGCACTTGGTGCATTCCGTTTTCCTTCGCCTTTTTAAGACTCGCCTCCTGCCACCGGGACTGTCGGTAGCAGGCAGCTTCACTGACAACGATTATTTTTACCGCACAATTCGATAAATTGACATATCCTGCAGACGAATGAATCGAAACCATTCTTCTGCTGTACCGGCTGCAAAACACATGCCTGTTCCATCTTGTGCAACGCAACGAGCGGACAGACGTACTGTACAGAGGGAAGAACATTACCGCCACCACCTCTCCCTTCAATTTGCACGGTGCATGCTGCCCCGAGTGCAGAAAGAATGGGAAGCTCTCGATGCATTGGTTTGCTGTCATTCCTTTCCTCCGTATGCCCTTCCTCACTTTGTACGGTGGTTGAAGCATAGCTTATTGGCTAACGTTCCAGACACACACGATGATGGGCAACGAGCCCGTTGGTACGAAATCGAACGATAGTTTGAAGAGAACTCGTACTAGCGTTGAAATCATTATTAAAGGCGAAAGTGAACACATCTTCAACGATGCTACCTGTTACACACATACATACCATTTGCTGACGTTGGTCGCTGAAGATGGTCGGTAGTTTTCTATTTGGTTTCTATTTTGTTACAAAGAAAAAGGGATAAACGATGTTGGGTTTTTTATCTGATCTCTCGTAAATTGAACATAATGTGTTACTGGCTTCTTTTCATCAATTAATTACGTTATTCTATAGATTCTATGAGATATATGATCACTTTTACAGATTTTTACATGTTGGAATGTGTTGTTTTGACAAAGCACAATCGAAACATATTGAACCCATCGAAATAAGTATTGAAATAAGCAGCCATGCTTGCTAGCTTGATTTTCAAATCATACATCCTTTAAATAATTTTTAATGTTTGTGAAATGTGTCATTGTTATAAGTCTTCATACGAATTAGTAAAAACGCTTAGGATCGTTGGAACAACTTAATTAATTTTTTTCACATTTTATTTGATACTCAACTAACTTAAATATAAATATTTCATATCAGCTAGACATAAAGCCTAGTAGTTTCATCGAGAAAAGCGTAAAAGCTTCGACATGTACACGAGATATATTGTAAGTAAATTGTTGCATATTATGATAGTTGATTAAAAAGAGTTTTGATGCGTTAGACTAATGCTTGTTTTTTAACACGCACCAACACAGGTACCTGAGCAGGTAGAAAAAGTTTTAATTAAACCAAGAATCTTTCAAGTCGCTCTACCCTTAACCCTTTACTGTGTGAAACAAAAGAGTTGACAAAACGCTACCATTTCACAAGCGCACCTTAAACCTAAGCAGCAAAGAAATATTTACTCGCACGTCCACCCTTTTAAAGCACAGGGAAGGAGAACGCTGAAAAGTAACGTATAGATGGGACATTGTCTAAAAAAGTTTCACTGATTAAACCTTTTCAAACGGAGTGCAACCTTTCCCTGCAAAACGCAGCAGGCCTGACCTGAAAGAATTTGCGAAGAGTATTTTTTTTTGTTTGGTTGATGTTCTCCAAAGCTAAGGCTACAAAAAACGTGCACATGAAAAATTAAACAGCTCTCAACGAAAGTGAATGCACGCCCGAAACAAGAGAAATTTAAAAGCAAGAGAAAGCACAGGAACGTACAGAACAGCAACACCGTTTTGTGTGGATGCACGTTCAGGCATCTAATTCTTCTTTCAACGTGCTGCGCGGCGACCGGGTGTACCGCACCGCTAGCTGACAATTTAATTACCATCAAAGAAGAATTGCATGAGCTAAACCTGGGCCCGCCCAAACCCGAAAGCCCATCAGAATGCGCGCCATCGTCTGTGAGGTGGCGTACGTATGCTTGAGGTGGCCGTGAATTTACTGCGCATTCGGGTGTGAGCGCACGGTGAGTGCCGATTGTTTTGGTACTCAGTTAACCTTTCGATGTTTTTGGCCGGTCGAGTTTCGGTGCATTACAGGTCGCTTTAGCCTCGTGGCCCAATGACCTAGACTCCAGAGCTAACGCCGGATTCTCGGTAACTCTCGACCGGGGGGGTGTGGGTGTGTGTGTGTGTGTGTGTGTATGCCCAGGATTCTGTAAGATCTCGTGCGCTGCGTGAGTGCCCGAGCCGAAAGCTTTCCGGGGCGAGCTTCCCGAGCCCTTTCGAGTCGGCAGTTGTTTGAGAAACGCGCGCGCGTTCGGTCGTTTCAAGTCGATGTGTTGACAGGTTAATTGTTTGTTGGTCAGATGTTTCGTAGACTCGTCGTTGCTATCCCGTTTCAAGATGTATTTTAAAGGCATTCTGGTGATTTGAATGCGCTCCGCACCGAGCGAACGGGAGATGATTGTGTAAAAGGCATATGGAAAATAATTAAAAGAGGCAGCAGTGAAGCTTTTACATGATCCTATATTCTTGCCCATTTTCACATTTAGTTGGTGCGGGTAACAGTGTGAGGTTGTGAATGTGGCCGTGCGCCCAACGATTGGTGGCTTAAGAGAGCGTTTTTCGGTGGCCGTTTGCGATGAAAAGTGTTGCCACGTGTCTGCTTCCGGTCATCTTCCTGTACGCGGTACTGCCGTTAAAGCCGTCGCCATTGTGTGTACCTCTGCAGGCGAAAGTAACCGAACCGGTGCGGTTCTGGTCGAACGGTCGTCATCACCTGCAGCTCTGCGTTCCTCAGCTCCCGCCCGCCAGCAACAGTCACGTGCCTGTGTCAATTGTGCGAGAAGTGTCACCACCAGCGGTGTACAGTGCCTGCTGGTGACTAGTGATTCTAATAGCGCTTCTAGTATTTGGCTCCAGTGGCACCCCGTTACAGCGGCATCACGGCGCACGGCTAGAAGTGATGGTAGATCCACTCAAGATATTCTGGGTACTCACGAATAGCACGTATCTAGGTAAAGTTGTTTCACCTGCTCTATTTTATTGTTGCTTTTTCGGAGCGGATTTATCGAAGCGGTGTTTGTGGAAAGTTTCGTTTGGATTCTATTCAGTTTGTTACTGTCAAGCGTTGTCCACCATGTTCTCTGGACCGTTTACCGAACCGACGCTTACTTTGACCTGACGCTAGGAACCGTTCAAACCTTGTGGAAAACTTTATCTAACCAGACAGACTCGACTGCACAATCGCATCACAACTCGGCAACTAAGGTGGTGAATATTTCTCGTTACAGCACGTACTTTCCAACGGTCCTACCCGCTCCACCCCACCAATGTTGACAGCGATGTCGACAAGACAATTATCATAACATTTGCATTGCAAATGGAAAGCACGGCGTATTGTGCTGGTACTAACCAAGCTGCCGCTACCTACCGTCAAAGTGCATTGTACTCTATACCGTGAGCTTTTGGTTTGATGTCTGCTACCTCGTGACGGTAACATGGCGTGGAATGGCTAACTTAGCCTTACTGAAAACTGTTGCAATGTTTGGGATATAAGGAGGCTGAGACTTAGACACTTTTCGATGAACAAGTAGTTTTTGTTTGAACTTGTCAGTGTGGTTGACTCCTTGCATCATAAACCTTGTTAATTTAATTTGTTAAACATTAAGAGGAACTAATACCGATTAAATGATTTTTCCTTAATGATGAACTTTAAAACGAGACGATTTGAAATTAGGAAATAAAATATAAGTTAATCAGAAAAAATATCACGTTTGAATATGAATTAACAAAACAATTCTATGCATTTCTGAATAGATTGCAAATGGAAATTGCAACCCATCCATCCAGTGGATAGTTTTAACAGCTCGAAAACTATTGCTGAAAGGCTGCTCGATTTTCTCTACGCATGGGAAAAATGTGTTTGATAACCGATTTCGATCTGAAAATGAGCTGTGTAAATGGCCATAATGGATTTTTTCAAAAGTGACATGAGCTAGCTAGCAACAACCGTTTTTAAAGAGCTTGAATACTTTCAAATGTGATAGAAACTCACAGAGAAAAATAGCATTTTAAAACTTTTATAACTTAAAATACCTATGCAAAGAATTAATTTTATTCGTAGTTTCAAACCGCTTCAACCTACAAATACACTCACCACAAAATCACTGTATGCCGCTTTAGAACGATATGTTAGCAATCCTTAAAAACCACCAGGCACCTCCATCGAGTGTAAGTAACCGTAGCGGAATAAACACAACCAGGCGCCTCCATCAGTGGCATTGTTTACGCCTGTCCTGTTTGCTGTCTTGATCTCAATAATGTTTGAACAATACCTATTGCCTTCTCAACCGTCGAAGATCCATACAGCAATGAATAGTTTGGTGGCATTGCCATACAGAGTAAAGCACTGCTGCCATGATTCCTGGATTGGGTGGCGGGCGCCTTCAAATTTACATACGCATTCTGTTTACGTCGGTTTTGAGATGCTTTTAATAACGAAGGATTATGCAAAATTTGCGCAAGGTTTTCAGTGCCGCAAAGGGAGAACAGCAGCGTGAGCGTATTGAAGTGGTTGGAACCAAACACCTTTGCGTATGGATTACCTTGCATGCTGTCGCATTTTAATGTTATAATAAAGCTTTTAAGCTTTTTATAAATAGTTTCAGAAATATCTTAATTTTATCACGACAATTTCACAATGCTCAAGTAAATTGTCTCCCTGATCCTCCTAAGGCTCATGAACTCTGTACACTGTCCCGGTGAACTAGATTAGCTACTAGTCCCACGACCCAGCTCGCCGCAGTTGAATGTGTTACAATGTTATCTAGTGAAAAACCATGCTCAGCATTGTAACCGTAGCTTATCTTCCGGGCAGTAACAGTAAAGATGTTTTTATTTAAAGTTATTTCTCTCCCACAGAAAAGCTTCGGAGTGAAGTTTTTTGCGATGCAAAACCACATCAACACAATGGAACGGTGAACACAAACATCCGCCCGCTAGTTTTGGCTCACCAAATAAAACCCCTTTTGTCTTCGGCCCGAGCAAGGGCACCCTTCCTTCGGGGCGATTGTTTTCGATTGAATTAGTCCGATTACATGCAATCTGAACTCGCAACGCTGTTCGCTCGTCTGCGTGTAATGAGTTTGTTTGTGTTGATTCAAAAGCCGTAGCGTGAAGCAGGGTACACAACGAAAAAATAATTTAACCAACGGCAGAGATGAAACAGATGCGATGGCAAGGTGGTTCATTCAAGGCGGAACGAACTTTTCGGTGGTTATTGTATTAGGCATCGTTTTGTTCTTTATCATCTGGCCAGCTTTGTTGGTGCTTTGATGCCCGGGAGGATTATTTGTGTGGTTAAAGTTTGCGCAGGAAGTTGTATTAATTTTGACTTCCGTAAAGCCTTGAGGTTATTCGTTTTTCGTGCAATCTCTATGTTTTTGCAACTATCTTTTACCGTGTATAGCTTATGGCTAAACCATTTGTAAAACTTCCGGTGTGTACTACTTTATATTTTTTGTTTCAGTGAGGTTTCCTGAACGGTCCGGTTTGATGCAAATGCTCGCTATTAATCCTTTTTGAGGTCAAGGTTTAATCTACTCCAGAAACCTGACAATAACAAATAATTGGAAAAATTGCAGCTGAGTACAATTGTAAAAGTTTAACAATCACCATAAAGTCAAGTTGGAAAAAAAAAGTGATAAACTTATTCATATTTTCCTCCCCATTTGTTCCCAGCCCCGAAACCATCGCGGTTTGTGCCAGTTGGAATATAAAAAGGCAATCGTGTGAGATTTGGTTGATCTTGAGTGTCCTCCACACTTCTTGCATATCTCTTTACTAACGATTTGTCCTTAAGAATTCCCCACACCGATTCCACCGGCCCTCCAACACAATTTTGCATGTCTCGAGTGGCCGCAGCGATTTCAGCCGTGACGAAAAATTTTATCCTTGAGTGAACATGTCCGCAGCGCAGGGAAAAGTTTTCTTCCCCTTTCCTGCCAGCCTGCGTTGTGTGCTGCGTTTCCGCACGTCGTCCAATCTGAGGACCATATTTGACACTTTTTAGTGCTTGCCGTCAACCAGTTGCCTGGTACAACTTTTGCAACGCAAGAAAACGATGAGAAGAAAGGGAAAGACCGAGGGAAAGAGTATCACTTATTGGCCATATTTTCGCCCCACTCGTACACGTTCTTCCCTTCCCCTGTTCCACCGCTGCAGCTACTTCCGGCTGTCACGGGTCGGTCAGAGGAAGTAGTTTGATCAGATAAAATTCCGCTTCACTCAGTAAACTGTGCAAACTTGCCGTCCCCTAAGTCCATCGGGTTTGCTTGTGTTCGTTATGCACCAGCCGGAGATTGATATGAAGTTTCAAGACTCTCATCCTTTTGGCGCCGCAACACTTGCTCTTGCGGGAACAAATTGTAAAACTTTTCACACTCAATTTCCGGCACACACACACACACCTCCCACCACCCCTCCCTCGAAGGTCTGGCGCATGCAAAATAGCAACCGGTTCCGTTCCACGTGCTGGTGTAAAATGCCGTGTTCGTTACCAGCCACGAAAACCGCTCCCCTTTCCGGTGGGCCGCAACCGACCGAACGGCACATGGAAGACATGAGAAGCTGTAAATTAGAAGATGACGCACAACAGCTACTACCGCTAGTATGAAATATGCTAAACTCTCATTAGCAAAAGGGGAGATGAGGGATATCTGTTTCGTCCGCGTCCGTCTCTGTTCTTGTCTTGATTGTGCTCGAATTACAGACCATGTAAAAAACAACGGTAAGCTACGGCGAGCAAACCAAAGTCAAGCATTTATTCACGAACACTCAGACTTTTTTCACTACCTCTAGCTCCCGACCTGCATCCAAGTTTGATAGTTGTGAAATTGCATAACCACAATCTTCCTGGCAGCATCATCCTTTAACTACATATGTCTCGGAAGAAATGATGGAGCTTCACTGCTTGCTATCCAGTTACGCCACCGAACATAATCAGTAGTAAGAATAATGAACGGTTCGGTTTCTAACGGTTCGGTATCGCTTGGGGTAGAGAGAAATGAGTAAGCAAAGTTTTACAGATTCTGGAAACATGCGGGCTTGTTTGCTACAACGCTTCTCGTAATTTTCAATCCAATTTTTCATGGAAATTGGCGATGGTGGTATAATTATTTCCGTGGAATCATCGTTAGCTAGAATGCTTTTATAGCTTTCTATTACAAAGCATACTTTGAACAATTTTCAATGCGTTCCAGATGCGTCGAAACAACAATAACAGTCGATTTTTCAATGTAATAAATAACTGGATTGGTATCATATTATCAGCATTCCAAAATAAAAATATGTTCCAGCTCTCTTGTTACGTTATTTAAAAATCGAATATCATAAATAAAACCATTAAAAATAGTTAAAAGGTTGTTTGGAATGGCAAGGATGAAAGGACTTTTTACAATGTGTAATGCTTTGGATCGAAATGTGAAATATTTGTTGGAAGTTATTAATGCTAATAATTGGTATTAATTTGAATTTTGATTTAGAATGCTAGATATAATAAAACGCTCGTAAAAAGTTAAAAAACACATATCTACCTTTTACCTTTTGAAAGATCCTTACACGTAATTGGTCTTCATCCAAGGGCACATGGGGCGAAATTGCCCAGCGTAATTTTAATGTATGCAAGTATCACCCTGGCGGTGACCTTCAAACCCGTAGATTACCGTGAATTAGTTGTAAAAAATTAAATTCACCTTTCCTTTGACCTTAGCACAGTCCTTTTGGTAGTTTAAATTAGCCGATGGATCCTTTATTAAACAGCTTGTGGATACGAAATATAAATTATATATTATCCTGACAGTGAGGTACATACAGTGCACTCTGAACCATTCAATTTTTTTGTACGTTCGTACTGATAGCTGTAATGGTAACAGAGGTGATAAAAAATAGTATGTTTCCTCCTAAACAAGCACAACAGCACAGGCACTTCTCCGAAAAATCCCGGTACCATATCACTTGTTTGAAAAATCCCTCAATTCGTTTGCGAATGCTAGTGGCTAAACTAGCTTCATGTTTCCCTCCGGAATAGGATAGCAAACATGACGTGCACATAGCTACCTTTTTTGTGTTGATGCCTCAAGTCTTTCCATTCATTGCGTGCATCAAACGGCAGCGACACTGCGACCCCCGGTCTATAGGTATCCAACCGTAGTTCCACACTGCTGCTGCTTTGAAACGTCAATCAAAACTCCATTTCGGTCACCGGTTGACTTGTCCGTCACTCATTTCCAGCCTCGAAGCAAACATTGTACGGGCAGTGCAGTGAAGCACCAACCGTATCTGTATCCGTGTCAGGCTGTTAACACCAAACTGAAAATGAAGACGAGTGGCGCGCAAGTGTAGAGGAGCGCACCCGGGGACAATATTTCATGTCACAGCCGATCGGAAGACGGGAGCGGAAAGTGCACCCGAAATTGACGGTGTGACGGACCTTACCGGCTACAGCATGAAACGCCTTGTCAACACGAACGCTTTCGGCAAACAGCATTGCAAACTTTTCGAAGAATTCTTTGAAAACTCCGTTCTTTATCTGGTGTTGTTGTGTGTTAGTGCGGTACTTCCAAACGAAACCAATCTGCAACATTCTAGCACTGAGCAGTCCTCCCACCAGTTGCCGGTTGCTTTTTAGAACACGTTGGCTCCGAATGGGTGGCGAGGTAGGGGGGGGAGGGGCGAGGAGCTCTGCCATTATGAAGCAAGATTGCAAAAATGTAGCCAGCCCTTGCAGCAGCCCTGCTTTACTGTGGTAAGGTTTCCCCGTGCGCTTTCCACCCGTTCATTCAATTTCAATTTCTGCTTTCATGTTTTCCTCCGAAAACGTTCTGCTACGGGTAAGGTACAGCCTAATAAGTCACGTTTCGGGTCGTGATTTATCATCGTACGAATGAGAAATTTCATTAAAGAGGAACGGTGAAGCACCAACGAAATTTCAACAACACCGCCCTGCCCCGAACGGTCTCAATGTGTCGGTTTCGATTAGGTGTATATTGTCCACGGTGTGCACACCGAGCGCTAAAGACGGTCCGGTTTTTGTACAGGTTTTTTTTTTTTTGGAAAAACCTCAACCGAAATGCTTGCAGAGCGGAGTGGAAAAAGCAGGACAGCTACATACAAATCGTACAACACAAATCCAACTCCTTCAACGTCCTTTACAGCTCTCTTTTCCTCCCGCCCCCTCACTGTTTTCCCTGCTCCTGCTTTAAGCACAAACGAAACACAGGTTGCTTGCGTTGCATTGGCAATGAACCGGACCTGCAATTGTGTCTTGATTTGCCCAGATCAATGGACTGCAGAGTGGAGCAGACTGTACCCGATACCGAAAAGCTGTGTCGCTTTTTTCTGTGTGCGTGTGTACGTTTTTCACTGAGCACACTTTTCGATAGAAAGTTATGCCTATTATTCGAGAAACATTCAATACTTTGATTGCACGATTCAATTCACCATCACTCGTTTTTTTGACTCGCTCACTTCCTAATTTGAGTGCCGAGTTTTGATTGGAAATACCGAAACGTGCTGGTGCAACTAGACTCTCCCAAAGCTTCCCTTTCTCCTGTGCCCTCGTGTGTTGCGTAAATGTTGTACCAGAGCGTTGGCGGAAAGGCAAAGGGTCTTCACAATTTGGTATTCAGCAATTGTGTCTCATGTTACAGCTTGTGCTGCAACCTTACCCTCGTTTTTGGCGTGTGCTGCCGTTTCCCTTCGCAACTGCAAATAGGGATGTTTTGCCCAAGTTGTGCAAGTTAATTGAGTTTTCAGCGGTAAGTTGTTCGTTGCACGGCGATAGCACCGGAATGTCTGACGATCGTTGAACGAGCTGTATTGTCGCGGGCGAAAGCTTGTCGGGGCGGCAACCCCAGTAGAATTCCACTTGCCTTTATAGCGTCTTCATAAAGCTCCCGTTTCCCGATGCGGTGTCCGTTTGTCGGGTTGCCTTACCATTTGGGAAACAAAATATTTAGTTAAGCTCCCAAGCAGTCCTGGTCCTGTTTAACAAAGTAAACTTTCGCCCATCAGAAACGGTCGCGCACCGATGTTTACCCTGTGGCGGTGACGGTTGCCTCATCAAGGTATGTTTTACCGCAGTCTGTTTTCCTAAAGGATTGTGTCCGGTGTGTGTATGTGTGTGCGTTGGAAGAAAACAATACTGCACCGCAGAATACACAAAGTGCGGACCACGGTGGCTGTACTGTAGAGAACGAAAGCCCCTTTAAGTTATTTATCCTGTGCTTACGCTAAAGTTTGCTTAGCACGGTAAGTTGCTTGGACGATCGTGGACAGCTTCGTGGCCGATGGCAAGCTAAGGTAGTACCCAATGAATCACCGTTGTGTGGTGAGGTAAAAAATAGATTATGCCACTTTCGGAATTTAATGTTCACGTTTATCTCCCAATTTCCATCCATCTTAAATAAGGGAAATGTGTTTGCTATCTCGCGCACCGTAATCCATCCAAATGTTGCGCCCCACCAGTGGATATCGGTGCCAATCGGAATAGTGAATCGACTTTGAATAATCCTCATTCGTAAAACGCCACTGCCCTCATCGATAGTGCTGGACAGGGCGGCAAGGACCAACTTTAGCGGACATTCAAACTTTGCAGCTTGGACCGACCGCCAGGCCCGACGGTTCGCCGGGGTTCGCTCGCTCGCTCGCTCGATAACGATAAATTGCTGCAAATTAATATGCTTCCTTCCATACATCGGTTTCAATTCGGAACCAATTTACATTTCCATTAGCAAGTCCAACTTGCCCGGTCCGGTTGCCGTTGTTAGTTTTGCATTCCCCCCCTCCCCTCTACAAAGCTCCATACAAACCTCCCGCTTTTGAGCGATTTTCAAATACCGATGCCAAAACGCGATAGAGTCTGGCACGTTCTGGCTGGAGTTCTACGTTTCGGTAAGGTGTTTACGAAACCGGTTGGAATAAAAAGAAGCCAAACGGGGGCTTTAGAACGATGGTGCTTTCGTGCGACTAGGTGTACTAAATCTCGGCCCACGAACCGTTCCTTCCTCCACACTTCCACCGCACGGTGGCCTTGGCTGTGGGGTCATTTTGATGCTAAAAACGGACCCAACACCGACCAACTACCGGGCGTTAAGTGGGTAGTCGATCGGTTTAATGGTTTGTCATAAATTTTGCTGCTAAAACTTCCTACCGCCCGCACCAACCGTTCCTCTCAGCGGGTACTGTGTGTTTTCATCGATTTGTGGGAAAGTGGACCGTCCTTCCGATCTCCGAACGGTCCCGGGCAAGATAACAGGATCAGAAGCTTCTTTTATCCGAGCCTCCCGGTGGTGCTGGGTTGTATCATCATGTGTGGTTTTGCACACGAAATTAACACCTTTCCATGAAGGATGGACACTAATGGAAAGGGACGATGTAAAGAGGCAAAGTTCCGGTTATGTGGTTTTGTCCTTTTTTTCGACGTGTTTCTCCTTTTTCTCGATCAACAGAACACACGCTTATGAATATTTCATTCGCCCGAAATGGGGATCAAGTTTGCTCGTTTAATTTTAGTTCGTGTTTCTGCGGGCACTGTGCGGTGAATCCTATCCATCGAATCCTACCGGACTGCTTGCACGATTTTTTAGAACTGCCTGCCCGGACAGCACCATGTTCGCAGGAGGCTAGAATCTTGCTTTCCACTGCCAAACGAACGTCACCAACGATTCTGAACGGCCATAAATAATCGTCCTGCGAAGCGACCGCCCGTCCGCGGTTTGCTGCTAAGACAAGTGTATAAATAAAATACAGACTCACTTTTTTCTCGCCGAACGCCCAGCAATACACACTTTACCTTCCCACAACGTCAATGGTGGTGTGACAGTTGTGCTCGCGGAACATCGCGCCACCCCACGCAGGGCAATAAATTATCGTTAGCTTCCCGAGCGCTTGGTGTGATATTGATCCTCCGGTAGATGGGGCCGCCCGTGAAGCCGTTGGTGTCCTTTTTGCCCGCTTGCACTCAACGATGAAGACGTCGCGCAACGGGTTGGGGTAAAAAAAAAAAACGATCGTTTTTCCTGTTGTTTGTCTATTATTGTTGGAAGCGCTTGCGATGCAGAACGATTCCTTCTGCTCTGCGAAAGACATCGATGGAGTCGGATCGGTGTGTATAAACTGTCCACAATCGCAGCGCGATATGACAATTTTTCTTCGCCACCGCTCGCGGGTTCTGCATTTTATCAGACAAATCGAAAAGAAAAGTCTTTGGCTTGCCGGAAGTGCGAGTGGAAAAACGCACGAAAAACAGAGCGGCGTTCGCTAACGGCATTTGAAAGCGTTAAAGCGAAGCAGTGGAGTGCACACTGTGCCAGCGGCACAGGTTTTTCCACTTTTTCCCCTTCCCTTAAAGTGGGAAATGGTACTGCCTCGCTGTGACCAAATGCGTTCGAGTGTGCCGCCACGTTCTCTGTTTGCCAAAAATCTAACCACACACACAAATACACCCCACGACTGGCTGCCAGCCGCCAATTCAATATCGTGAAAATGCGGCCCATTTTTCATCCACCGAATTGTGAACGCACGCTAACAGTTCTGGGTGTGTGTGTACGCTGTCTGTGGTGCAATTTTCCCTCCGTGGTGGCAACTGTTGTCGGCAGTGTTCGTGAGTGTGTGTGTCTGTTTGTGGTACAATTTATGGCACCGGATTATGTGTTGCCTGGTTTGGTGCCCACTCATTGCAAACACTGTGGCAGCATTGTGGCTGTTTGATGTTATTGATTCTGCTGCACACTTGCTGCGCGCCGTGTGTGTGTATCGGTGGGAAAGTATTTTCCGTATTTTTCAGCGGGTTTCTTCCATGTTTTTTTTTTCTTTTGCCGCACCATTATTGCCCTTTTACGCGAAACGGCGGTGTATAGGATTTCCGGCAACAACAGCGCGGGTTGCGGGGTGGATGGCTTCTGGCTTCTGGGTTGGTCTATCTTTGGTCGGCAATAGTTTCTTAATTTATTTCCTGTTTTTGGCGTACAGGGAAGGCGCACTCGATAGGACGGGAGGCAATATTTATTGAGGATAATTTAGAATAAAATGAGTGTGTGTCTCTGCTGCTCGGTTTCTCAAAAATAAAAAAAGAACGAAGGAAAACTCTAAAGTTTAAAATTCATGGCATGAATGTTTTTTTTCAGATTTTTCATCTTCAAATTGGATTTGTTTAAAAAAAACTAAGATGCGCTAAGACTTTGTTGCGATTCTATACTAAGAAAGCAGATGCAATTTTTATGATATTAAAAAAAATACACATAAAAGTTTCTAGTTTTGTCTAAAATATAAACTTCATTGCAACATGTCTATCCTCTTCAATGACAACTCAAAATATATTTACAACACAACAAAACATGTTTTAAAGAACAAATATAAAAAACAAAACAGTTGCAAACTTGCTTCGATCATTTTAAAGCCTTTTATAGCAAGTAATTTAATGGAAGGAGTTTCCAATTTCTATACACTTTTATAGGACTGTTTATTATCATCGATTGTTTTTCTTGTGTTTTGTTAGTCATTTGCTGTAGTAATAAAGCTTCCTTAAATTTTCATTTTACCTCACAACTTTTTACCCTCAAGGTCTTGACAACTCAAGGGTTGTCAGGATTTCTGTTACTTGACCTTTCTTTTACAGAACAGTCATTCCATTATAACTTTGCAATAGGGAGTCGAACAAGGTCCAGTATTTGGACATAAATTTTAAGCTTTCTTCTTCTTATTGGATGTTTTTTAATACTAGAAAAAATACAGATTACTTATGAATTTGCAACAAGTAAACATTTTTCTTAGTGTAACTGAAACCTTTCATTCATTCATTATTTATAAGTTAAATGTTACTATACGCTAAACTAATGAGTAAACTCATGTTATATTTTTAAATGAAACACATTCCTTTTCTAACACTCCTTCATTACCAGTTCCATCAAATAGTTTAAAGCACTTCAAAGAACCAAATTAAACATGCTTACTTAAAACCAAATAAATTATGTACATGTGAGCCAAATGCAATACAACCAGAACTTATGTGACATTAACAAGTACCACCGTGATATCAATCCACTAAGCACGATGGGGCTTCCATTACTGTGCATTACTGCCTGGTACAACTACATTATTCCAACCATTTCTCCACCCATGCCGGGCCCAATACTGCCACCATCCAGCCGGCTGCATAACTTACCATAAATGTTTTATTTAACCACCGATTTCGAGTGACATAGATGGCGGCGGAATGTAGTTTTTATTTTTATCGCACAACCACAACCACATCTAAGTTTTATGTAAATGTTTTTGATTGTAACGACCCGGCGTATAAAACACAATCTGTGTGTTTCGCACCGTGCGCGCGGGCTTCGGAAAAGACCCATCCGGGACCGGGACGAGCGTCAGACTACGACTCCACTCTGACTCAGTTGGACCGGCATGCCTGCTGCCTAGCAGCATCCTTTCGCGTTCCTTGGACGTGCGTGTTGGCTTTCTTCGACGTGCCTTGCACAGCTTTATCGTAGTAATTTCGCTCGCAAGGAAACTCTGCACATGATACAAGAGGAGCTGGAAAATGGTTGCATGGTTGCTGTTGTTTTGTGTTTTTCTCTTCCTCTCTCTTGCGCTCTTTCTCGGTAAAAAGAAGAACCGTTGCGGTGGTAATTCATGAGCTTCGCGAACGTTCAAAGGCGGAGCAGAATGGAAGGCGGAAGGACTATAAATTTTATAGCAGCATCTCGAGCTCTCGAACAACAGCTTCGGTTAACCTTTGCCGGATGTCGATGCTGTGTGTATGTATGTATACGTGTGTGGAGAGGCGCCACGCGCTTGTACCGTTTGAAATATTCGGTCTGAATGGCCGGAGAGCTTTTCAACAGCGCGTGAGAGTGAGAGGGAGAAACTAACGATAAGCAAGAGGCAAGAAAGTGGAACTCCAAAAACCGGCATCTTGTGTGTGCGTCTGCTGCCGGTAGTGAAATGTGGCACAATGCACGGAAAGACATTGTGCTTGGGTAGTACAAAGCGCCATCCTTTCAGCTCACACTCTCACAATCCATCCAACCGATGGACGTGAAAGTCCGATTATTATTCTTGCTTGCTTTCCTTCTTTTTTTTTGGCGCTGACTTTATTTCTTGCCACTTCAAAACCCATAACTAACCTCACACGGCTTCACGGGTACCGCCTGGTGGCCCCATCTCAACGACCATCATACCCCTTTATCTTGTTTTTTGTTCCCCTTTACCCGCCCCTTTGTCTTGTTCACAATCGTAAAATAGAAGAAAATAGGAAAACATTCCCAAGCTGGTTGTTTAACCACCAACGTTCCCCGCTTCTCTTGCTCAAGATTTTAATACCTCAGTCTCCCACAAGTCCCATTGCGTACGGATGTGGGTTTTGTGTATGCTTTCCCCATACGCCTGGGGGAGTTAGGGGATCATCGTTATGTGGTCACAGTGCGTTTTACGCTCGGAATTCAAATGACAACCACCGGCGGGGGCCATACAACCATTTGCATATCATCAAAGCCACCGGACAGTAGACGCACGCGGAATCCTCTCGGGGCGGTGGGCCCAGCATTCCCCCATGGATGCAGATTGCTTAAAGTTTTATGCTTTTGCACCGAAACGGGGTTTGTGGGGAAAGTTCGGACGCACGTGTGTACCTTCCTGTCCTGGTGTCTTATGGTTCGGCGGATCGGGGCGGGAAGAGAGCAGATTAGGGACAGCACATTGGCACATTGTAAATATTTATACTGCTCACCGTGGAAGTGTGAGGCGTGTTGTAAAACGTGCGTAATGTAGTTTTTTTCCTTTCCGAGGGAATAGCGTGTTCGCGGGCGGTACCCGCTTGGAGGGAAATAATTTTGCAGCATGCATACATCGCATTTTGTGAAAGAAAAGTAAATGGGGTGATTGTTTTGTGGGAAACATTAATATTCACTTTTAAAAAACGCAGACAGCACCATGCAGCCCATACATATTAAGCGATTCATTTCGGCTGCTAGAATTGCTTCAAAGTTCGTACGCCGTACCACTCGGCACACAGAGGAGGGGTGGGTGGAGGGTGGCACAAAATATTCTAATCAAACCACACACATCACCCGAGGGAAAGCTCTAGCAACAGCAACGCATTTTTTATCGCATGCAGACACACACACTTTTTTGTTTGAACCATTTTTGTTTGTTTGAAGAATTTTCCCTAAACTCTTTTGGATGTCTTCCCCTAATTCTGAGTGCGTTGTATCTTTACCGAAAAGTTGCGTGGAGAGTTGCGAAGAAAGCTGTGTTAATATGTAGCACGCCGTGCTGTGTAAAGGGAAGATATGCTTGGCTGCACTGCGTCGGCTAAGGGACAACGGTAAACATACATGAAGGCCACACGCAGGGACAAGATACGTGTACGTGTACGTGTACGTGTGTGTTTGTTTGTTATCATAAAACTTTGAATTGCGCTACGTTCTATGGGTAGAGGAAAGTCTGCGTGAGGCGAAGGTGCGTTTCCATCGCAAAAAGCTCCCACCATGGGATGAGGTAAAAGAGTCACACATACACTGAAGGGTGCGAGATGCAAAGGATCGTCAACCGGTAAAGTTGGGAATTTGAATTTTTTTTTGTGTGTGTGTGTATACATTCCGTACGGCTTTTCCCCTTTTGCCTTTATTTGCAAGCGTTTCGCGCAAGAGTTTTGTTAGCGTTGTAATGTTATTATTTTACAAGCTTTCTTTTAGAGCGAGCGAAGAATAAATTCTTTACTCCCGAGCTCATTAAAATGCTGCAAGAAAGATGGATATAAAAGTTGCTATACACCAACGCCAACGATGTCCCCGGGCGCCTTTCTGTAAGGCGTGTCGGAAAAGAAAGCAAATAAAGGAACGCAAAAAGAAATCGACAAGCGAAGAAACTTTTATGTACTGAAGGGATTTTATGTACTAGGATTCGGCTGGCAGTTGTGGCATGTCGATAGGAAACAGTCAAGCCGTGCACGAGGTGATCAGCAATTAATATGCAAAAGAATCGCTTTATCTTCTCTTTCTTTGAAATGCCGTTTTAACGTAAAAATGCTATAAATGAGCAACTTTATTTTGCCACTTCTGTCACACAGTATCATTACAGTGGTTTTTGGAGCATCCTTTCTAGGAATGCTCATTCCATCATTCCATTTAAAGAACCATATGTGTGCTTGCAAACATTTGCATTTTGAAATGGAAACTATCTAACATTTTGTTGCCCTTTTCTGGAGGAAACCCATTCCTACACCACGGCAAACAAATGGGAGAACAGCGCATATGTACCAGCTCTCAGGCAGTAACCGATGTTTGATGATGTGTGGTTTACATCCGGGAGAGAGGAGGGGGGGAGGGGGGTGGCAGAGTGTGGGAGTTACAAAATTATGCGACAACTTGTAAAATTCCCTCCTGCCCGCCGATTCACAAAAAAGGGGGGCTAAAATGTGATGGTTAGGAAGCAAAAACTTTGTGCTAAATGCCGTTCACTCTGGCAACGGCTGGTCGGGGCTGTTAGCACCAAACCTGACGCAGCCGTTCGAATCGTTTTCACATGCAAAGTGGCCCCCCACCATATACAAGTCTGTTCTAAGCTCATTTTCCTCTTCATCATCATCAACAACACCATCGTCGCTGGTAGCAGCCCTGGGTACCTTCGATGCCATATAGCGCCATCAAAGCCACCTTCAGTCCATCATTTACATCCGGTGCTGGAAATTTCGTGCGGTCACACTTGCCCTACACACACACACACACACACACACACACTGCAACCATCAAACTCCTGCTGGTGCAACCGCCCGCCCATTCCAGGCGGTTCCATGGGCGAGCTCTCAAAAGTGGGAAAACCAACCACGATTCGTGCTTTTTGCGATTGCTGCACCCCGGGTTACATCGTGCGGGAAACGACGTGCAATACCGATTCCGGTCGGTGGGCGGAAATGTGTCACCTCAAAACAAACGGGTCGCCAGCTCGCCCGTACCACTATTTGCTAACAATCACTCACACACCAGCACTGCGACGCTCCCCTATTGGCACAGGCACAAAGTTCCGGCCAGGAAGCTTTCCCGTACGAGAGGAGGACGCAAAGATAGAGACCATTTCCTGCGCCAAGTTAGCCGGTTGCTATCAGCAACTGATTTTTGGCAAGGGCTACGAGAGGGTGAAAGAGAGTGATAAGAAACTGTACAAATAGTGGGCATATAAACTTGGTTGCTTGGTTGAACGATGCCCATAACTTCTACCAAAGTGTGACCCCTTGATGCCCTTGTTACAGCCCTGCTAAAGGCTTCTCGATGCAATCAGAAGCATGTGCACGTGTGTGCCTGCAAGTGCAGCATTGTTTTTCTACCTACAATACAAACTATTTGCTAACAAACACCTTCCAACTTGCTACCACGAAAGCATTCTCTCTTTATGTGTGCTGACGCGTGTTCCGGCCTCCTTTTTTCTTCTTTGTGAAATCAATCTACAGTACAGCACAATTTACTGGTTTGCCGTAGTGAGGTGCTGCATGTGTGTGTTATGCCGCTACCATTCTCGCGGAAATGCATTTCCGATTAGGCAAAAGTCGTACTTCCGTTTGACCGAAAACCACACGCCGTCCGCGAATCGAACGACGGTTAGCGAGAGCAGCCTGTGCCACAAAGGCAAAAACGACATCCACGCCACACACGTTCTATGCTTCAAAGTCCTTGCTGTTCCGTGTTCGGGTTGCTTTGTGTCTGTATGGGTACCGGGCAAAATAGTTTACCAGACCAGCAGTAGAAACGGGCAGATCGGTAGAGATCAAACAGCAACAGCAAAGGGTAGCCTCATTGTGTGTGCACGGGTTTGTCGAATTTGTCACATTTCCGTATCCTTTTTTTCTCGGGTTTATCATTGCCAATCATTGAATTGTGATCACTGCTTGGCAGAGTGCATTTTGAGCTCAGCGTTGGCTAACGAATCGGCGTCGTCATATGAAGACCGTAGCACAACGAGCACCAAATCCAATTATTGCTGTGGAAAATCGTTTGCGAGACCATTTCCTCTTTTAATGCTCAAACAACGGGCAAAGGTTAAACAATAAGGCTAACACTGTTGCAACCAGATTGGATTGGAAAGTCTTATTGCTTATTACAGTACAATTGCTCTTTTTTAGCGAAAATTTAAAATTTGTTCCAGCAGTGTTAATGCAAAATAGATCTTTTCCTTTTTTATATATTCTTTAATTCACTTTAACATTCATTAACATTATATTAATTATTCAAAAACAGTGAATATATATTTTTATTTTAACTTTTCTATAATGTCATAGTCCATTAATTTTCTTTAATTCTAAGTTGTCGTATTTATGTTTCAGAATAGCCGTTAGGTTTCTAAATAATTATCATTCTAATTATTACATCTCATATGTGCAAACTGTGATTTCAACTATATTTTACTATTGAGGTAGATGAAACGGAAAATTTCCATTGTGTGTTACTTTATTTTATTTAGAATATTTACAACA
Organism: Anopheles epiroticus; assembly: GCA_000349105.1. Classification (NCBI taxonomy): domain Eukaryota; kingdom Metazoa; phylum Arthropoda; class Insecta; order Diptera; family Culicidae; genus Anopheles; species Anopheles epiroticus. The sequence goes on from KB670859.1 coordinate 81,075, forward strand.
ATATTTCAACACTTTTCTTTATATTATATATTTTGCAAATCAATCACTTAATATGGCAGCTAAGTTAAAGAATTATCCCTTCAATATGCTAAACAGATTGTTCTAGTGTGAAAACAAGAGGTCGATGAAAGGGACATTAAAAAACAAATCAATTTATGTTGAGCTTTTTTTGTTCAAAGACCTTAAAGCATTTTATGTCGTGTTTGCTGTGTTTTGTGTGAAGCAAGAAACGATGCAAATTGCTTTCCGCGTGCCCCAAAGTAAGTGGCAAATAAACAATGTTCGCTTTGACGATGAAATTAAAGTAATTGGCATTGAGTGCCAGTGCCGATTGGTTCGACGTTTTTCGGAGATCATTTTCGCTGGAAAAAAAGCATCGTTAAATCTGTTCACCGAGATTGATTTTCATTCGATGGTTTTGATTGCGTTTTTCGCTTCCGATTGTCTGCAGAAGATCATAAACATTTGTTTATTTAAAGTAGCTCACAAGCTGCTGTTATTATGCCTGTCTTCTGTCGGTAGGGAAAACGTTCGGCTCAAGTTGTGATCAATGTGCTGCTGCAACCCACGCAATTTGAGGAGAGAACATAGCTTCCAGGCGTGCTCCGCTGGGTGTGCGTGGGCGTTCATTGATATGCATCGAAAGAAATCAAACAACGGGGCGGATCCGCCGTTCGCTTTTTGTGTCGCTTTGCTCGATACGCGCAGGAAGCGGCAGGCACTCACCGAACACACATTTCATTTTCAAATTGAATAAACTTCTGTTGAATGTTGAATGAAAACGCCCGCAAGGAGCGTGCTGGGGGTGGGGCAAATGTGTGCCTATATAAGCAAAGTTTCTGACGCGCAGGTGTTACACATGTTTGCTGCTTTGATTGCGCGTCCCACACGCCCTCCAATAAATTTGGAAGCAGAAGGAGGAAAAAACCTCGCTTTCCCTTTTTCCCGCTCTATCGTCACGATGATGGACACGGTGGCAGGAGGAAAAACATATGGACGCACATTTGTTGCGATGGTTTCATCACCTGCCGAAAAGGAGGAGAGTGGCGAATTTTCACCGCAAAACGATTGGGGCCGACCATAGAGTGGGGCTTTTATATGTTTGTCCTACAATTCACCGCCTGTTCTGGATTAGTCACGTCCTACTCACACCGGTCGAAGAGTTTTAGACGTTTCTGCTCCTTCCCTTAAACAGCACCAACACACACCCGCAGTGTGATGCGCATTTCAATCTAAACTTGAAACATTCCAATCAAGCGTCCGTACTGTAGGATAGTCAACGGACGATAGAAAGCACGCGGTAACCTTTGCGCAACTGTTGGAGAGAAATATACGACAGCAAGAAAATCAACATCATCTCGTGCTCCGAAGCTCCACAGGGGAACGAACCGTCATTCCTTATCCGTTTGCAATGGGCAAGGAATTTCGCCGTACTTCAATCTTTTCACCGTCGTTGAGCTCTTGGCCAGGAGGAGTCCCTTCACTTCACGAACTCTCGTGGACACATTGGTGAGCCTATTTTCGAGGCAAACGAACGATACCCCACGAAAATGAAGCAGAAGGTGTTGACAGTGGAGCAGGCGAGATAAATGCGTGTACGTGAGTGATTGCAGTGCCCCCCCCTCACTTTTCTTCGCATTTTCCCCCTTTTCGCTTCAAAAAAGGTACGTTTCCTTCAAAAGGAATCAGTTGATAAAAACCAATCCCCGATCGATTGCTTTGAATTTGATGCTTTCTGCAGGATCTCACTGTCAGCCGGTATCAGCCGCTCAATGCTCTGTACCCGGTACACGGGTAATCGATACCTTCCATCTTGAATAGGTGAATGGGTTAATCAAAGTCGAACAAATAGGGGCACTTTTTTTTACGGGGGAGCCAGTTCTAAAAAGGATTGTGAATAAAGGCACCCGGAACGAAGGCAGAAACATGAATTGCTTACAAAAAAAAATCGGCACATGCCAACAGCTAATCCTGCTCTCGTGAATTCAAATCAAATTTTACGCCTCATGTTCGTACCTGTTCACGTTGGTTTGTTGAATTCAACCTAGCTCAATTCTCGTTGACCATTTCATCAAAATGCCAGCCCCAAACAAAAAGTACAACACATTGTAGTCTTTGTTATCGACAACCTAAGTTATAACTTATGCTTTAAACTGGGGCAACAGAACATTCGAATTTTCATAGTTTTATCCTGCTGCTTACTCTGGAAGATCCTTCCAGCGGTCGGTTTCCACACTTTACTAGTTGTTAACAAATTGCTTAAAATTAACAGAACTTTTCCATTGCTTTGTGAACCAATTGTTCAATACGAGGCTTAGGAAAAGTCAACCATTGTGGCACTTTTCTGGTCAAGCCTGCCATGATCTTTTCATATCATGCTATTGTAATCATAAAAGTATTTATTAGATTCGGAGAATTTCATCTCAGTTGTACTGAGGCATGGTTATACTGACCAAACTTTTTTTTACCGTTCACAAGTTAAAGTAAGTTAATCGAGCCCGTTCGGTTCATTCAGTTCCATTCCTGTAAAGAACTTGGTTCCGTTTCGTTCCAAAAAAGTAATTTTTTCACATCGTTTTCCCAGTCTAGCTCTGACCGTCAGGCTATTTTAAGCGAACAGCAATTGCAAGGTTGCCACTTTTTATCTTACATTGGCCTGAAAAAATGGTCCACGTCCCAAGTCAGTCATGCCAGGAAAAAAAACCAGCGTCGGAATGTCAGATACGATAGCTCAAAAAGAGAACCACAAGAATTTATTTCTGTTGGGCATTCCAGTTCCCCCTAAAGCATGCTTACTCTTGTTAAAGGACTCTCGTGTACTTGGAACTCTTGGCTCAATTTAAATAGAACTTCATATTTAAATAATTTCATTTAAAAATCAAAATTGTCATTTAACTAGAAGTAAATGTAATAAACCTATTTTTAAACCTAGAGATCTCGCCAAATGTCGCAAGACTCGAATTCTCGAACGAGCCGAGAATAGAAACATTTTGTTAAAATATCAACCGGTCTGAGTAAATAAAGCAATAGTTTTTTTTTTTGCTGAAACCATCAGCTTGCAAAATGTCACTTTTTGAGCGCATAGCGGCATATCGCTTGAAAATTCCAACTAATTTTATCCTTTCGCTCCGTATGTGCCCTGCACGTCTGCAAACGCGTGGCGATGTGGTGAGCGAAAAATGGTCCACTGGACACACACACTGGCAGCAGCACGTACGAATTATGCACCAGCACCGAGCAGCCGAGCGCGTGACTGACTGGCAGCGTGTGCATACGGGGACGCTTGTAACTCGGCACGCTTCTATGCGCCCGGTTCGCCTCTTCGCGTTGACAGTTTCGGCGGTGGTAGCGTGAAGGGCGGTATGCTCCCTAGTCAGACGGCCCGCCGCGCTGCATCATCTAATTATGGAGGAATGTAATTTTACGCTTCACCGCCATCGTCACTAGCCAGTGTGCAGCGAAAAGCCACATTCCTGGGGATTAACGCCGGCGTGCCGAAAGGACGACGCGCGGCCAATGCACCAGCGCGCAGTGTCGCCTGGACGCTGGCTGAAACTGTTTCCGAAAATTCGTACCACCGTTACCAACATTGGGTGCCGGCCATGGTTAGCCGGTGTGTGACCGAGGCGCACGAGCGAGAGAGGGCACACGGGCAGATTAATCTGCCGCCCAACCACCATCGTCATCATCTCCCTGGTGGCAAACCTGGGAGGAGTCATTATGGTAATGAGAATAATATAGTGTGCCCGTTCGCGCGCCCTCGCAGTACATCCATTTCCAGAACTTTCGGGGTTTTTTTTTGTATTCTTTATCCCAAAACGACTCGAGGGGCGACGGAGGAAGGACCGGCTGGCGGAACTATAACTAAATAAAACATTTTATTGTACCGACAGTCCCGCTCCCTCCCAGCCTCGCACGTGTGACCGAAGTTCCGTCAAATGGTGTGGTTCTTTTGGGGTGGCTGCAGGCCTCCTCTGTTTTTTTTTTTTTTTTGTTTGGAGTTCCCCTTTCTGAACTGATATGCAGTAAAGCGCTTCCGGCGGGCGGGAACAGATTGTGCACGGTAACTGAGTAAGCCCACTGTACGGAGTACGGTTCTGTATCCTATGCTGCTGGTGCCTAAATTTGAATGCAATTTTATGCAGCCTCACAGACTCACTCACACGGGCGGTCTCGTAAATTCACGCCACCCAACACCGCAGACCGGTTGTCTAAAAATCTGCATTCACTCACGTGCCATCGTGGCCCGGGCAGGGCTCAAGTCTCCGAACGGTTTCGGGCTGGTGTGACAGATCGTTAAAATAAGCTTCCTCTGATGCTACTACTACACTCCTTCTGCTGCCGTTAACGACTCGCTGTAGCGAACGAGAACACGGACGGTAGTAGCGTTACCCTTACAGGCTGGCCCCGTAGCTGCATGGTGAAACATTGAAACAAATACTTGCCCGGCTGTTCGCTGGGACGGTGTTTACATTTGTTTCCGGGTTGCTGCACACCGCGTAACATACAAAGTGTGGATGAGTTATTGGGTACGTTACTTAATGGATGTCCGATAGCACAACGGGCCGGCCGGGTAAATGGAATAAAAAAACAACGCGACTCCGATAGAGCCCTATCTACAACGATGTATTGCTATCGGCACTGGTTGCCACCGGTGCATTTGCAATGCATCAAAATGTGCAATTGCGATGCATTCAAGGGCATTCCATTGATTGATGGGTTTATTTAATATGCCTGCTGTGGTTTCCTCTACCATCCCTATTGCCTTCTGCGTGTGTGTGTGTGTGTGTGAGTGTTGGGAGCGGAAAAGGGAAGTTAATTATCGTCATTAGTGTTTTCTTTGTGTCCTACCTTGCCAGCGGTCATTAGTGTGTCGATTTATAGCTACATGGTTGTATATCATCTCAAATGTTACTTACCCATGGTTTTCTTCCCCCATTTCGTTACAGTCACCAAATTCATCCGTATTGGCATTGCTGACAAGAATGACAACCCACCGTACTTCGACAAAGCGCTGTACGAGGCGGAGGTGGACGAAAACGAAGATATTCAGCATACTGTGCTCACCGTCACCGCCAAGGATCACGATGAATGTAAGTGACGCACATGATCTAACAACCTACAGACATGTACATAATTAATTATACAGACATCAAACTTCGTTAATCTGAGTAACAAACAAAACTAATAACCTCCAACTGTTTGCTGTAGAAGATAATTAATTTATTTTTAATTCTTTCAAATTGCATACCAATTCGCAATGAGTTATTTGAGAATGAGGTGTTTTTTATTTATGAAATTTACTTACAAACATATGTTTCGACTTTATCTCTATGATGGATAGTGATAAATTATTACAATTATATACTTGACTTTGACTTTGCAAATCAGGAACAATCTTGCAAAAGACTATATGGCGTAAATAGAAGATTAAAATTATTGCTTTTCATTGCTTGGGAAAATGAAACCATTTTCCCTGCTCGCCCCATAGAGCTGTGATCCACTTCGACCTCACACTCAACCCAACGGCCCTGCTCTTACGATAGGATCCATATTCAAGACTTTATTACTCGACTTTTTCCCCCACCAGTCAGTTGCTACAGCTAGGCCAACCCACTAACATAAAGTTTCCGGAAAGAGGCTATACGTCGAAGAGAATAAAATAGTTTTTCTTCCATTTTGTTCTTATACTACCCCTACCGAAGCGAAAGGAAAGATCTCGGGTCAGCTTTTTACATAAACCGGTCAATTCTTCCCATTTCTTCCGAAGCACCCCTTCCCCGCTTAGTCACAGTTAGCACAAGAATGTGTTTAACCTCGAGCTAACAAAACCATCGTACAAAAACGGGCCAGCAGCACGAGCACATCGTGCCCTGCAGTCTGAGCTATGATTTTTTATCACTCCCCCCTCTCTCGCATGCTTTCCGGGCTCATAGTTTCGTCCGTTTTGCGGTCTCGTCCCGAAGCCCGGAATCATATCCACGCCCATACACTCATTCACCCACCCCCTCCCTCGCCGCGTTGCGTTGCGGCACATTGTGGGCGATAATCTTCGAGATTAATGGAAACGCTTAGCAGACAAGAGCAATAACGGGATGTACCGGGCTCAAGATTGGTACGTTCGCCGAACAGTCTGCCGACGTCCGGGGGACTACGGCAAGCAGAAGAATGCTGTAATCCCGGTACGTCCGGTCAAATTTTACATCCACCAGGCAGGCAGTATCTGTGCAATCAAAGGGAAACAGAAATGGACAGTCGTTCGATGCAGCTGTGGTGAAAATTGTTTCATTTAGTTCAACGTCGAAAAATAAGCCCTCCTGCAACGTTCGTCCTGGAACTAGAAAGAACCCAGATGTGGTGGCTCACCGACCAGAACAAGCACACTGTGTGATATCGATTGCACGAAATTGATAGTGTCACTTTCTCCGTGGGGCAGGGAAGGGCAACGGGTTCGTAAATACAGCCGCCACCGTGCCGAAGGATGCGCGCTTACGGGAGCACTGCGTACTTCTCCGGGATGTCTTCCACTCCCAGCCAACTTCCCAAGCCATTAGCGGCGACCAAAGTTTAGCAATATATTTAATAACTTCCGACAGTTGCACCGGGGAAAAGAAAGGTGCAGTACACCGCCACCACCACCAGCAACGACGACGGGCGGTGTGTGCGTGTTTGGCGTCCGGAGTACAACAATGTGTGACCCCGGTACAATTGTAAGTTGTTTCCGGTGGGTGACGAGGAGGAGGAGGTTTGACTCACACACGGTCGGTGCAAAGGAGTCGCGGTTGGATGAATTTCGTTGCATTGTGATCAGATGCTGGAAGGAAGCTTTGGGTGTGTCTGTCTGGCTTTCGTTCCGAGTACTCTGCATTTTCCGAGCACACCGGAAACATTGGTTTTGGCTTCTCTTTTTCGTTCTGCCGGGTTACCCCCGCTGGCCCGGTGCGACCTATTCGGGATGGCGAATTAAATAGACCGAGGACCATTCGATCCGACAAGCAACATAAACCAAACCATGGGGGTCACTAGCTTTTTTGCTTGCGAAAACCGAAAAGTCTGCTATCGCAAACAGGAAATGTACTCCTCTGAGCGTTAACCGACCGACGTCGGATTGGCCTGGTGATATTATGTACGTTTGCCATCCAGATGCCGCATGATCTTGGGAGACAGAATGCGAGCAGCGAGCGGGAGGCTACGCATGATGTACATCAAGCCAGTTTTTGGAAGTGTTTGTTTGGTCCAAAAGAGTGCCCTCGTGTTGTGGTTCCTCGTTGGCAAAATCTCTGGAAATGTGTAAAGGTCGGGCTGTGTTTTGTATGGGTGTCTCTCCGCAAAGCATCACTGCAATGTGTTGCTGCAACACAGGGTGGGGAGGGGGGGAGGTGGAAAGTTTTCGAATAAACATTGCGTTGCTTATTGCAGTAAAATGTTTATTACGATTCCGGGCACCACCAGGAAGACTTGTATTGGAGCTTTCTACAAGCGCTTTTTTGTGGTTGTCGGGGTTTGGGGGGGTGGATGATTGAATTTTTGAGAACCTTGAGGGTTTTTTTTATGTGTTGCCAGAACGACTTAGTCGCTCTGTCGTTCCGTGCTGTGTGGTTCATCAATTTGGCGTACCATGCAAGAATTCCCTGCTCTGTCCACATTCGTTTACTCTTATTTTCCTCAAAAACCCACATCGTAAAAAGGCAAAGTAAAGCTGTCCAGTGCTGTGCTACACTATGCATTGTTTTTGTCAGTGAGGCAGGAAGGAATCGCCTTTTTGGGTCCTTGCTTTCTGGCTCCGTAAGCGACGAAGGTTTGGGCTTTTGAGCCCACAACGTTGCACATTTTGTTGTGTGTTGAGCACGGTTTATGCTGCATTATAGTCTGCAGTGCAAGAGAAGGCACATTTCTGTGTAATGCGAGAAGTGTAAGAAAGTCAAATTCAGAGTTCAGTTGCTACAGCCGCACGTACTAGTAGACGTCACCGTTAACACCGTAAGAGCAGTGGAGAATACGCTATGAATTTAACATATTTTAAATTTACTTCTTCAAGCTTCGGTTGCACTGACCATGCTTATATCGTGTGTTTCATTGTTCGGATAAAATGACCAGTTTTTGCACACTGTCTGAGACTTGTAGTGTTTGCAAAAAAAAACAAGCGTGTTGGCCTTCGTTAGTCACCCGGAAAAGCTTCACCGTTTAGCGGGCACTAGCTCTCGGGAAGATTATGTACTCTTCCACCGATTCTTTCATCGTGCATCCTTGCCGGAAGAAGCCGAAAAAAGTCCTTACCTCCCCACACGTCAGTTCATGACTGTGTTCGGGCGTGTGTATCAAATGTGTCTTTTTATTTCGTTCGTTCGCTAAGCATATTCTTGAGCCCACACGTGTGTGTTTGTGTGCGCTCCAGCCCTCGGTTTGTTTCATGTGCAAAATATGTGCGGCCCCAAACATTCGCCTTTTTTGGGAAACGCACAAAAACAAGCACCACACTCTTCGGTTGCACCACCAGTGCTCATCCGGGAAAGGCGGGAAGCGCACCAAGCTTATGAATTTTAATAACGCAAGCCATTCTAAATTTATTAAAATATCACCGTGTGCAGTACGAGCGAACGAGAGCGCATGTGTGCTGAGGGTGAGGCTGCCACATGCTTTCGGCGTAAGCGGGACGAGCGAAAGCTGTTTGGCCACTGTTTTACTGCGTCGCTGCATGTTTTGTGTATACTGAACGGGCGTCGTTAAACTTTTCGGCACCGATGTTTGTGCGTTGCAGGTTTAATTTTCCTTCTTTTTTTTTTGTTTTGGCTTTGTTCAGCAATGAGACATATTAACTTTTTTTCGCCCTGCGCGAGGCACGCTTAATCATCAGGGATGCGGGGTAGGGCAGGATTTTTGGTTCCGAAATTCACATCATTTTTGGTAGCAACTCGTTTCGGCATGCGATGACGTGATGATTGCGTCCGGAATAAATAAGTTATTAAAAGCAATAATTCATTATTAACATTATTCGAATGCTTGGATCTGTTAGGAGACAAAGAGTAAAAAATTTCGACAATTTCAAACAATAATTGATAAAGCTCAAATGAATGGTCTGGATCGCGTTTTTAGATGCAGAGCATATCGCATTCCGTTTTTGCCTTTTCATAACAGTGAAATAGAGAAACATACAAACATAGATGGTGAAAGTTTTTTTCTTTCTTGCTAATATAAAAATAAAAGAATATTAACTTCCAACGAACTGCCTCCAGACACTAAATGTAAAGTCTTTTTAGTACAATTGGAATTTTTCGGTTTTCATAAAATACCGATCTTTCAACCTAAAGAACAGTACCTTTAAAAACTACCAGCCCCACTTAATGCAACGAAAATGTTTTCCACTTTATCCGGTTTTTGATCGAGTAGTAAGCGGCACTAGAGCGACCAGGTTGGGTTGTGCAACACAAATGCCGCCCTCTCACAGTTCATTATTTATGAGATTTTACCGGCAACCACTAGGAAGGTGAATTCTGTGAAGCTTGCGTTGACTTCACGCGCCCAACGAAGGAGAGGCCGGCCGTTTTATACGGCGCCATCCTTTCGGGCTGAAAGCTAATGCTGCGAAAAACTGTTTATGGTTGGCAGTCTATTTTTGGTCAGCAGTTAAAGAGCTCAAACCCAAGAGTGGGCTGTACTAAACGGGGATATTGGGCAGCTAGAAACGTTGCAGTAGCAGCAGAGAAACAAATAGACCGTAAAAGAAAGGTTGGCTCTTGTGCTAGCCTCAACAACCGGCTGCCTGTATGAAGGATATTGGCCGAAAGGATTAGTTAGTGGGTGGATTTAATTCTCTCTCGCTCTCACTCTGAGTTCTTTTAAGACTAAAAGTACCAGGCGCACCCTTTTCGGTGTGTTTTTCAGATCAGATCAACGAGCTTTTTGAGGCAGTGCCAGTGCTTTGCGTAAACGTTTTTGCTTGATTTCATTCAACTTAACGCTTTGTTTTCACTCCCAAAAGCTAGTTTTGAATTCGTTTCGTTGCAATCGCAAGAAAGGCTATTTTTTACGAAAAGAATAATTATGCAGATGATCAGTATCTTGATCTCGTTTGCTTATTTACGGAGTAAAGAGAATCTTTTCATGCGGAACATGTTGAAAGCAAAATATTTATATTTTGCGAACCGAATCTGCTTCCCTTAACACTCTCTAAAGTATTGGTGCCTCGTGGATAACGCTCCATTTATGCGTTGCTTCCATCCATTTTGAACACTAATTATGAGAGGTTTTGTTTTGCTGCACACAACTCTTTCCACACTCTTTACACATTTTATTTTTCTCGCTCGTTGTTTGCCACCCGCAATACAAGCGTGTCGCGAGCTCCCCCTCCGCGCCCGAAACACACTGATGGCATTAATTTCCGAGCAACGAAACCGGAAAACAGCATCCACCCGTTGACACCGCCGGGAACTGGCCGCCGTCGTTCAATTTGTTATTTTAATTGCCTTATTAAATTAACCGGAACGATCTTGTTTACAACTTTTAACTTGAGCTCTCAGTGACTATTGACTAATTTCCGGGTGGCTTTTAATGGTTTGCCGTTCGTTTTAGATTTTTTTCTTCCACATTCCCAAGGTTTGGTTGTTTTTGTTTTGCTCTCGGCGAGAAGAAAAAAATGTTTATTTTGTGCAAAAACAAAAAACAAAACTGCCTTCGCAACAACTTCATCTTTGTAAAACCCGGCAAGATGGCAATTTCAGTATGTTCCAGCATTTTATCACCAGAATTTTGGCTGGCGTCTGTTGTAACCTACGTGGCATCGTGGCTCGAGTGGGCAAAATTTCTCTCCTTCTCGCACACATGATGGACTCTGCTTGGCTTCCGGGCTTTCGGGATCATTTTTCGACTTTCAAACCGGCTTCGGAAGCATTCTTCGTCCTCGGCCCATGTTGTAACCGAGCAGGGTAGAGAAGACGGCCAAACTTTAAGCCCTTTCCCCTTGCTTGCCCAGTGACCTTTCGCAGCGAAAAAAAAAAAAAGAAATAAATCGTTCAAAATGAAATAGAACAAACGACGCGAACGGAGCTGAACAAGCCACGCTTGTTATTGCGCTTCCTCTGTGTGTGTGTTTCTCATTCGTTTGGGCAATCCCGGCATCATGACAGTTTCTTCTTCACGTGTGGCTTTCCCGCATGGTGGCACACTCTCGACCTAAGGAAGGGGGCACTCGAGTCGCAGTAAATTTCATGCCTTTTTCCGCCAAGTGGGCACTTTGCACTGTGTGTGCCACGCTGCACTTTTTTTTTTGGCGAAAGCGACGAGCCTGTAGTGTACTTGGGGTCCGTTTTATTTTTCTTCCTCTTGCTGCCATCCCGGGAGTATCGATCACCCGAACCCGAAAGCGCGTTGAAGAGTGCCGTAAAACTTTCACCACCATAACTGATCCAACCAAGTGAAACCGACCTCGAAAGCTCGGTTGGTTTCGAGTTTGCGAGGCTCGTGGCCCGGGTTTGGGCCGAGCGCTTGAATGATGAACGAGTTTAATTTCGGTTGGACAAATTTCGGGACGAGTAGCAGGAGAACCGCACAGATCAGCGGAAAGAAGCTCACGAAGGGCAGCTGATGGTGTAAGGGCTGTGATAAATACCCTTCCGGCGCTGTCCCACATCCACATCGGCACACGCTGTGAGCAATTTGTTTGTTTCGTTCTGGATTTTCTTCGCTCCGCTCCTGCACACCGACCAACTTTCGTGTTAGGGTCGGTTTTGTGTGGTTTTCCCATTTTCTTGGCTCCTCCATTTTCCACGACGTGCCACTCCCTGTCCCGCGCCGGGTTTCCAATGGAGTGGAAAATTATACCAGCCCAGTGCCGGGGCAAACTGTAAACAAGTATCCATTAGTATTTGCGATCGAGCCACACGGGCTTGGGCTGTTGGCGGGGATGGGAAATGGCGAAAACAAATTCAAGGAAATACCATAATAAATAACACCCGAACTCTGTTTTTGGTGGCCGATTTCAGGGAACCGATAGGCCAGCAAAAAATAATTTTAAGACACTTTTGCAACTTTTAATCGCACTACCAAGGCTTGGGTTGAGCGTGTGGTTAAGGGTTAATTAAGTGGTTTTTCATCGTGGTTAAAGCACACACCAATTAATATTTTTCCTGCCCAACCAAATCAGTAAAATCAGGCCCAAATTCATACATGCCATCAAGATAGTAAATTGACAGAATTGCAATAAATTTTCCATTTAAGGTCACATTTGTCTTTGCAAGCTTGCATCTCGACAGGCACAAAGCATGATCGAGCGAAGTGTTGCGATGCGATGCGCTAATTAAAATTAATTTCTCCATCTTCCAAAACAAGCATCGAACGCCACACATCCAGCTTTTCCCATGCAGCTAGCGCCTGTATGTGGTGCGTTCCGGGCTTGTCCCATTTCCCAAATGAACCTTGCGCATCTTCCCGGCCCCAGGCCCCGGTTCGTTCTCTCGCGGCGCACTGATCAGAAAATAGATGAGCTTTCTTTTCGTCATCAGTCTTCCGGGGATTCTCGCTGAATCTCCTGCAAAGGGCACCGAGAAGGATGGTGTGCTTGCACTCACATAATCAGAGCACCCTCTCGATGCATCTAGCCGAACGTGTGCATGCAGATAGCAACTTTTGCGAAAAGAAGCGTAGCGTACCCCGTGGTGCTCCAGAGTTCATTGTTTTCGGTGCACACGAGCAACGAGCACGATATGATAACGACAACGACGACGACGACGATGAGCACCGGCGAAGCATAAATGTCAACAATAATTTATCTCACAACACTTCCTACGTGCCACCGCCGACACACTCCACTCCCTGCCGGAAAATGGCCGCGGAAAAGCCATTGGAAACAGAAACGAATCATTTGGGGGGAAGGGGTTCCATGATCCGTTTGTGATAGAACCAGCTCCATCTTCCAACACACACACACACACAAAAAAAACATTCCTTTGTGTGTATGTGCGCAACTATGAAGCACTGGCGCTTAACGCAACGAACTATTAAAACGGTAGCGCACCGAAAACGCGACAAAAACTTTTCACTCCACAGTGGAAATGGCTGGCGCGCTCCGGTGGCTTCGGTGGTTGGTCCTCAGCCATAAATTGATGATGATAGTTGCCCACCACTGCATTGCCAAAACCGACTGATCTTCAAAGAGCGAGCTCGTTGCGAAGTGAAACGAATACCCATTTGCTGGTGTTGTGGTTCATCCTTCAAAATTATTCACCAGCAAGCGGAAGAAAAACTGAAATGCAATAGTAACCCAAACCGACAACCCCCCCCCCCCCCCCC
>KB670859.1:100755-159963 GCA_000349105.1 Anopheles epiroticus
CCCCCCCCCCCCCCCCCCCCGGGGGGATAGCTGCGTTCATACTTTGCCCCGGGGTTCATTTATTCGTCCGCCCGTCGTGGACGTCTGTGGTGCGTTCTAATTTTCCGAGTCTGTTGTGTTTCCTTTTTTGTGTGCTGTTCTGCTCACACTGAGTTGACTTTTGGGACGCGGTTATCACGGCTTGATGGGGGTTGGGGGATCTCCGACCCGTTTGAATGCGATTAAAAAAGGCGGTGGAAATAAACAAGCGGACATGGCATTTCGTATTTGGTTAGCATTATCTCCAAATTTGTTTTAGTCCCCCCTCGCCTTTTTATCTATGAAATTGCACCGCCGCAACAGTAATTTTCATTTCCTGCATGAAAGAACTTGCGACTGTCTCGCTTTCCCATTCCCGTTTGGTGCTGTTTGCTGGTGTGCTGTTAACCCTGGTGGCCGCGAGGTTAAGCTTTTGGCGCCGTTGGCAGTATTTATGTTTTTCCCACCATGTGGATGCAATATTTTTTCGTTCGTTTATTTCAAAATGCAATGCGTGGTCGGAACTGTTGTACAGTTGCTTTGCCAAAATAAATAGGACCTATTCATTTTTTTTTCTTTCCCTTGGGGTGAAATACTGAAACACTTTTTCGGCATGAAATTTATCCTGAAATTTTTAGTTTTTTGGAAATTCAAAAAACAACCCAACGAAACCCCTGTTCCTAACAATGTGCTGCTGTGCATGTCACTAGCATATCTACGCTCTATGTGTTGCTTTTGAAATTGAAAAATAACATACGCTCTTGATAGGATCGAACAAACTTTTTGGCAGGTTATTTTGTGTCTGGCAAACACATGGATCAAAAGGAATGGGGCGTCATCCTGACTGGTTACAAAATAAAGCGCACATGACCCGGTAAACGCAGTGATCTGAAACTTTCAAATCGATTATGAGTTAAACCCTGAGAGAGAGAGAGAGCATGGTAGGGGTAGTAGATTCCTGGAACAGAACTTTCCAATTGGCACACTTTACATCCGCTCTTATCGTTAAACGAATCCATCCGCAACTACCTGTTACCGAAGGTAGTGGTACCTCCCACCACCGCTAGCAGGGCTTGGTAAGTCCAAAAACCCTCAGCACTCCGGTAAACCTCTAGCCGTTGGTCGCATGTTACTGTCAGCTTTAATCGTACCGTAACTTTGACACTTTAATCTGCCGAAACAGTTATTGTGCTGTGATTCTGCGTGACGTGTTGCGGGAACGTAAGAGAGGCACACGGGTGTATTATTTGCATTGTTGTGCGGAATAGAGAAAAAAAAACGTTGCTCTCTACTCCCCCTTTTCTACCGGCATGATGGCTGTCACCGGCATAATGGAGCACACGCATGGATCAGAACTTCAAGCTCCCCCCCAGAAAGTAAGCTGCGCTGTTGCTGTAGTTGTTTTCCTTTGATGTACTGTGGCAGCGTGTACACCGAACGGGTAAAGTGTCAACGTAGCCAAGGTGAACTGTTTCGAATTTCTGTAACGGGGTCTAAACGGGTGACGGCGTCTGGTAAAAGGAGCTACTCACAGTTTCGTAGTAAGCTCCAAACCCTTTGGTACGACATTACGCGCACTTCTTCAAAGTTGTGGGACCTTTGATTGTCTCCAAACAATACATGTCGTTTGAATTTCCGTTTTGGAATTTTGTTCTCTTAAGCATCCGCTTGTACGTTCTACCCTGTACATCTGAAGGGAACACAATTCTAAGAAGAATTTCTCTCATTTTGATCCTCGTTAGACTCGTCGCTTTTTCAAGTGAAGTTAAAATGTTCCCTTGAGGAGGTACCACATAGCGCACCTTCCGCAACTTCTTCAGCCTGATGGAAGGGATTTAGCTGACGCAATGCTAACATATCGTCTTCACCAGGGATCGGTGAAGTCTGCTGTGAGATACGTGTCTAAACAAAGCGGAAAATAAGAAATACGTGACAGTTTGATAAAGACGAACCTTATCTCAACGCTCGATAACCGTGCGGTATACGGCATGTCTCGCGCGTGTGGCATGAACGATTCCAGTGTTGGGTCGGTTTAGCTGAAACTATACACCGCACCATCAGATCGTATCCAAAGCTAGTTTTCACTGATGCTTACTTCTCTTCTTTATTCTCTTCCACAGCGTCGCGTATTCGATATGAGATCACGAGCGGTAACATAGGCGGTGCCTTCGCCGTCAAGAACATGACGGGCGCTATCTACGTCGCCGGCGCCCTGGACTACGAGACGAGGAAACGAGTAAGTACCACTGGACGGAAACGAAGCTCGTTTTTACACATTCAGCGACGACGAGCGCACATTGTGTTTTTTTGCAGCACATCTACATAAGGGGCAGGGAGCAAATGCTGCCACTAGAGCGGACGTGTGTAGCTCGCGGGGAAAACTCCCTAGACATGGAATTATTTTTATTCGACATTTTATTGCTACAGTTTAACGGTGAATAACCGTGTGTGCCTTTCCAATGCTCTCTGCGTTCTGACGTGGGGTTCTCAAGTGGGGTGAGTGTGTGGTTGTGAGCTGGTTCTATTTGTTTATGCGTTGCGTTATTGTTGGGCTGGTCTTTCCGACCCTTTTCCCGTTTTTTTCTGTACGCTCGTACAAAGTGCATCGATTTACTTTATCGCACCTCACTATCGTCGGTCCCCATGCACGCAATGGTACTGCAGTTTTATATCATCCGCACACACACGCGCGCTCTGTCGCAGCCAGGAAGGTTGGTGGAAACGAAGAAAAATGTGCGACGACAAGAGAGGGTAGGGAAAAAACGACACGACGACGCAGCGAAAAATCAAATGGACAGATTTATTATTTTTACGTGCCTTCCCGGAACGGAAGCCAATGTTAAAGTGGTGATGTTGGTGAGCAACGGCGACATTGCTCGATAAAAAGCATCTCCTTTTTTAAAATAATATTCATCGTATGGTGAAAAATAATGTGCACCAAGCTGGCACATAAATATATAATCTACCGACTCAATAACAGATATTATAGTTCGACCTAGTTTTGGTGTGCAGCTGCAGAGAGTGTGATTAATAACAACCATGAAGGGGGAATTTATGCCACATTAAAACGGGCTGGAATTGAAAATTCGACAACCATGTCACTTTACGCTGCAAAGTGTGTTTCCTTGTGAGCGTACGAGTTCCGAGGCCTTCCTAATGTGTAGATGCATTGAAATAAAACCGACAAGACCCCCCACTGTCAAACGCACATGAATGAGAGCAGCACACGGTTAAGGTCCAGCGAAAGCGGTTGTAGACTTCCCGCTACGTATTAACACTATAGCAACTTCCCTGTGGTGTGGAGATTGATTTTGAGGCCATCGTTAGCTGTGGTCCAGATTGTTCGACCTCCTTTTACCTTTCGCCACAACCATCCACTTTATGGGGGGTATTGTTAAATGGGAAAAGTATTCCTATTTTTACGTCGTCACCCACCGGACGGAACGATCGCTAAAAGCTAAATCCATGTTGATTCATCTATTCACCCCGCCAGGAGGGGAGTGACCCTACATTAACCAAATCCCACACACACAGCGGTGGTCAATGGCTTTTCGGAAGCTATTACGGGAATGTGAACTTTCCAGCAACCAACCATTCCGTCCGGTCCCACGGAGCTGCTATGTTCGGTTCATCCGTGTATCGACTAGATTTATGCCGCGTAACTATAGCAGCAAGAAAAGGTTGACGAAAGTCCAAATATTGCACACCACGGCTGCACAAAATATTGAGCGCGGCTCCGCCCGCCCGCCCGCCCGCGGCCACCGACACCCATTAATCCGTAATCTATCTCTCTTCCCGTCACGCCGCCAACCTGCAGTACGAACTACGTCTCGCAGCATCGGATAACCTGAAGGAAAACTACACCACCGTCGTGATACACGTGAAGGACGTCAACGATAATCCGCCCGTTTTCGAGCGGCCAACGTACCGGACGCAGATTACCGAGGAGGACGATCGGAACCTGCCGAAGCGTGTGCTGCAGGTCGAACATGCAATTTATGCTCAAATCCTTTGGTGTTTTTTTTTTCTTTCACCCATTGTTTCGTGCATCCTTTTCTCCTCTATTTGACCACTGTTTGAGTTCGTTTACCTACGGCTTGTTCCATTTATAGTGCCAGTTATTGAAGTTGTCATATTTCTTTTGGATCATTTTCACTGTTTGTGTCCTTGCGTTTAGTAACTTCCAAATTAAATTTATTATCTAAGTATTTGTATCCATTTATGCATGTTTAGGAAACAGATTTTCCTATCTTTCTTGAACAGTTTGAACCTCATAATCGCTATGAAAGTTTCTTGTTTCAGATCGTTCATGTTTCAAACCAGTTTTATTGTTGTCCTTGTGAATATAATTCAAATCAATATGTTGGAGATGATAAAAACTGACTACACTTCAGCAACGAAGGGTACATTCTCAGCATAAACAATCTCGAAATGTAAATTATTTTTACTGGAAACATGTAAAACCCCTACAGCCTTTTCGTTCCGTTGTATATCGAACGAAATACATTACCGAACAACGTTTTTTTTTTTAAATTAAAACTAACTCAAAAAACCCCCCTTCCGGCGTACGGCATACATTCCATCAATCGATAGGATAATTAATGCTTTCCCAGATTACAGGTATACATTTCACAACATGTGCACAGTATCCGGTGTTACGAAAGGTCACGCCAAACAGCGCCCGAAACAACGCGGCACCGCCGGGTACCCTCATATCTTAAAACATCGCGCCTAATGCGATTATCCTTTCCTCTCGAGTGCCAGCTGACGATGGGTCATGGCTAAACATCAGCCGACAAACACACACCCTCTCATCCATACACGCACCATATGTTTCGCTAATGTTTGGAATCAGATTTACAACTGATTAAATTTTATCACCTAATTTCCATCGGCATAACATTGGTTTTCCCCATCTTCCCCACGCCCCGTTTGGGTGGTTGCTGAGGTTGCGGATCAATTTTTGGTTGCAGCATGCCACTGCTGCTGGTGATGCTGCTGCTGGCCTGCGGCAATTCTAAATGGGCTATAAAATTGATAATTCATTTATTTTCCATAACTCATCGGCAGACGAGGCCCTGCCGCACGGCGTGACACCACAGTTCTGTGGTTTTGTTGGCAAAGCTGCACTCTCGCGCCTCATTTGACCTGGGGTGGTGGTCCGTGGTTTCACCGGCACAAAACCCCGCGTTTCAATCTGTGTGCGGTGTTCTTCGCTAACTGCTTGTGGAAAGAGGGCCGTCCCGCCGATGGAGCCGCAGGAGGGTCACAATTTATGAACCTTCACTCCGGCACGCCGCAGGGTTTGATGGTGAAGAGTTTTCCCGCCGCCGCAAATCAAACAGAAAGTAATCGTAAATAGTTCACCGTTCGCGGTTCGTACTGTTGTCCGATCGCAAGAGCAAGCGACCTTCCCGTGGGTTTGAAGCGATGAGAATGGAAATTGCGTGAGGTAACTCGTCTATTTTGTTAACAGTGTACGTGTGTGTGTGTGTGTTGGTACAGTTTTCCGCAGCTCGGGGCCGGACCGATCGGCTTACAACTTGTTGAATAATGTATGCGCACGCTCTCCCTCCCGGCCGTCCGGTGTAAGTGATAGGACCCCGTGCCTCAACTATTTCGCTCTCGGAAAACTACACCCCTTTCTCGCTGGGGGGATAGTGGAGGGTGGGGGGTGTACTCTACCAGTAGTTACTTAATCGGATCACGCAACATTTAAGCCGCAGCGCGTACGCTGCTGCTGGCCCAAGAAGTGAAAAGAAAAGCCTCCGTGAAAACACGACCCGTTGCAGCGAACCGTTAACTAATTGCATCCTTTGGGCTCTCGTATTATTCCTCTACCCTCCCTCATCCCCCCTCCCCCTCATTCCTTTCTCATCCCCAGTACCATCTCACCCTGGTCGCGTCCGACAGTCTGAACGAGAACGAAACGATCATCGTGATCAACGTGAAGGACGTGAACGATATGCCGCCGAGCTTCCCGCAGCAGGTCTACGAGCGCACGATGGACGAGGAGCTGGCCGTCCCGTTTCCGATTATGCAGGTTGTGCCTTCGCTCTTTCAACCTACAGCACTAACTGGTGGTGGTCGCTTTGTGTGCCTGCTTGTGTGTAGTCTGGTGGTGGTGGTGGTGGTAAGCGGTTAAGAAATGTGCTTGCCCGTGAGTTTATGCAATCGATGTACACCGGGGCGGCCACAGACCGGTGACAGCGCGGGCAAAACATTAATCCATCCATCAATGTGCGGGGTACGGAATCGAACAATCCCAAACCTACAATAACCTTCAGTGTCGAAGCCCTGCCGCATCTTCTCTCCATCCGCCCGAAGCTTTCGTACTGGCGGGTTTTCCGCAGGGCGAAGGCGAACGTGCTGGCAAACGGTAGCATGTTAATCGAGCTGACAGTTGGCGTAAATCGACTTCCACGGTACGGTGGAGTCCTTATCGTACGGGTAACACCTACCTACTGCTGCTACGGTGCTTCCTGTACGACCTCTGATCTGTGTCAATCGGTTTACTGCGCCGCCATCGATCTGTGTACACGACATTTCGTGGGTTTTCGGGTGGTGGTTTCCTTCACTGAATTCGCTTTCCGGCACAACTAACCCCCTTCTCGCTGCTGTACTGTATATTCGCTTGGTTGTATAGTGGTTCTGTGGCAATTCTAGAAATTCAATCAATATGTGTGTTGTTCGTGCAAGCTAATCCGTTCCCGCGAATTTTATGTCTCTATGTCAGCCATTTCGATGCAGCTAAGCTGTTGCGATTTAACTCTCTTTTACAGACTCTAAAATTAGTCTTTACTCTTCTGTATAAACACACCTTCCTGGAGGCACTTCCCCTATGCCACAAGTTTTTCCTTTACTTATCACACGTGTGAACACCACACCTGCGTAGATTGTGGGCGAAGAGAGCACATTTGGATTAATTAAATTTTATTTACTTGCCGCGCTTCTCGCACCCAGAAATGTAATGCTTTTGCAAATTCTTTTTCCATTCTCCATCAAGCTTTGTCCGACCCCTAGGTAGTGCGGGTTTAATTGGGTGTGTGTTTGTGTCACGCACTGTGAATGCCACCTTTGCCGGCCCGAAATGTTCAACAATGCTTGTGTACCAAGAATCAAGTTCAGTATTGTCTCCGGTATTTTCTATCCCTTCTATACATCCAGCAGGGAATTGTTTGAGACCCCACAGAACGTTTTTCTCACAGACGAAGGGACAAAAATCTACAACACGTTCAAGCGCAAAAGCGTTCAAACACATTTCACTTGCTTAAAACTTGTTTTTTCCAGGAAAAGGCCTCACTCCTGCCTCGAAGCTATTTTATTTTTCCCCTGTTTTGTATTTGGGGACTGTTGTTCGTGCCTCTTTTTTTGTTTTGGACGCCGTACACAGAAGAAGGCACTATTGAATGGGGACTTTCCACACAGCTCGTCCACAATCCCATTCCGGGAAGGTTCCTTCCGGCCAATCAAACGTGACTCCCGGGGAATGTTTTGGTTATAGCGAATAGGGAATGAAAATTCACTTTAACTCCGTAGCACCCCTAAAATGTTTTTGGATATCCCGAATGATGCTTGTGGATACAGAGAACAACTCTAGTTAAATGCAGTTTAATATTTAATTTTAGTTGTATGGGTTTTGTTTCTTGATGACGGGGGCGAATTTTAATATTGATTGTTTTCTTGCTCTACGAAAACTACTTCAATGAATGATGAAATGAGTATGAATTTAACATTTACAACGAGTTTTTAGCTTGTTTGCCTAATTTAATAGTATTCAACTTATGAAGTGTTTCAAAATGCTAAATTACATTTTTATGTGTAAGAAGTTAGCAAAAACAAATAAGATAACACATTATCTGTTTTTTTGTGTTAGTATTTTTAAATAAACTTTATTGGTGTTGTTTTTGTGTTAATTATAATTTTGATTTTTATGTTAAGCATTCTTATTCTATTTTTAATTATTGCTGGCAAAACTCAATTTTCACATCAGTTGATTGCAAAGAGAGATTTCATTTGCCTCGCATGCAGCTTTACCAATTGAAAAAAAACATGCTTGAAAAATCAGAGACATCAAAAACGCGCGCGAAAAGCACAAATACGGCAAAATAATGTACCAAGAACCTTCGCTCACGTGCGACTTTCCACTTTGACATTATTTTGATTGAAAAGTTTGTCGCATCGAGGCCAAAGATTATTTGCTTTTCCTCCACACGTCATCATGACACCTTCAAAAAGGCGTAAAATTATATGATTGAAAACTCGTGGCAAGGAACCACACCCGGTACGTACCCCTTCCCTCTTTCCATGCTCGTAAAGCTCTCCCGGTTAGAGGCTGCAACGGCAGCGACATCCACATTTCCATCAATCTCACACGGGCAAACGAATCCAGCTTCGGTTGACTATATTTTCGCTCGGGATTTTTCTCACCGTTGGAGAGGAACCAGTAGTACGCCAGTCCCTTCAAACCCCTCAGCACAAGTTGACAGGAACAAAAAAGGGCTACTGAGGAGGAAATTGCATCCACCGGATCGTGAGCGTGCGAAAGAGTGACATTTAAATGGAAGTACCGGTGCAGCGGCAAGCAAAACTGGAAGGAAGCGAAAACCCTGGTACGACCGTTCCGTACTAAGAAGGAAAGGTTGTCTATTTTTTGTCGAAGAAAAACCTTCCTTCCCGATCTGGGCTTTTGCATAACCCATCCTCTACCCGGCACGGTGTATGACGGCGGGTGTTGGACTTGAGAATTCAATTATCTGCTACTCAAAATTGAATCCACGGCGTAGCGAGCAGGGCATCGGTAACTTCTCTACAGCGCTGACATTTCCAAAAGGCCCGGCAAGACGGTACGGTTACATTCGTCACGGTCGCCATGGGTTCACCGTTGTGGCGCGAGTCGCGAATTGGAAATTCACAATCACACTTGCCAAACCAAACCCGAAGCCTGATGAAGCAAAATTCCTTTGCACACACACACACTGTCACATTTGTGTTGTGGCGCTTGCCATAGTCGGAGAGTGATCTTTCGGTATCCTGTGCCGGTGTGTCGGGAGATGGGTAAACCCGGTACCAACTGGCACGGTCGGTTTCCTCTTTTTACTGTCACCAATAGAAAAACAAATCAATCCACTCTCTTTTACCATCTAAACCAACAGCGCCATACCGTGACCGGGCTGACACATTTGCCCGACAATGGTTTACAGTGAGTGCAGGAATGCTACATTCGAGAATTAATTCGATATTTATGCCAAGGACAACACGAACAACGGCCAAAGTGCGCCCGTGCGACATCTTTCGTCTAGCCGCACGGTAACGAATAAACATTCCTGGAAAAGGGCCGTTCCAATTGCTTGCGGTTTGTGGCAAGGGCATTGGTACATCGCAAAAAGAAGAGGAATAGAAAAAAAGTCCATACATCAGCAAAACGAATGGCAAAAACAAAATCTCGCCGGTCCGTTTCCGATTGAATCGTCCTTAGACGTCGACGTCGTTTTCCGGCCTTTGCACTACCCGTCACCGTTTTTTCCCCCTTCAGCCAGCAAAACCGAGCAAAAATGGGATAAACAAAATTAGTAAACGGAAACAAAAAGCAGAAAGTACAGGACAGGAAAACGCATCCAATCTCGGGACTAACAAGCCGCAAGCGACATGCAATAGCTGCGGCGCGTATCCACAGGGTAAAAGGAGAACGAATTTTTCCTTATCAAATCAACCGTGCCCGGCCGCTTTTCCATGGCTTTTTCGGGGTCGATATTGTATTCATTTGTTTCTTTTTGTTTCTATCGCGCGCTATGAGGATAAGAGATGACGGGGCACACTGCTCCCTAGGATTTTATTTTTACCTTCATTTTGATGGTTTTGGACAATGCTTGATTTACTAAAACATAAATAATTTTAAACATCATTTTTACAGCATTTAATCTGGAACGTTATCAAATATAACACAATCTACCAAATCACTTAGCAATTTATCAGCATAATGTACGGCGTTTGCAAGGTGCACTTCATAAAATACTAGGCCGTATTGCTTCCTAATCAGTTTATGACATTTAAATTATCAAAAAAAAATAACTATATGGATTTAAACTGACTTAAAGTTTTGCGCAAAGCTGATGGAAATCTAGTCAAATTAAATATAAACAAAACATAAGTAAACAATACAAATGCTTAATCGGCGTGCTGGAAATTATACAGACAAATATTGTGAAACATTGTGTAGTAAATCGAAAACTTCCGATACACTAATTATACTATACTGATCGTACAGTTCCTTGGTTAATCCTGTTAACACTAGTCCAAAACCAATTTTTATTTTTTTTTACGATTATTCAAACAAATTTCTAAAACAAAAGCAGAAAACCCAACAAGTCAAGTTCAATACGAGAGGAGGGTCCATTTTACCCCGCCCTTCCATAACAGCCAGCTGTTCCTTTCGTTTACGACCACTTGCTCCAAAAGTTGTCCTCAGCTTGGCGTTGTAGGCGGGTGGGGGGGGGGTCTCCTTTTCCATTTCTTCTCACTCTCTCCGTTTCATTATCAAATTGTATTGCGATCGGCAATCACGCAAATGAAGCGCACAATCAGTGCTCGACTGACATCAATCCCACCTCCCTCTGTGTGGCGCAAAAAGCTATGCACACTCGTTTAACGCATCGGCGGATAAGAGCAATTGTTACAATTGTTTCGTTTTCGGTTCCTTTTTACCAAAAATAGGTATCAAATGATTACCAAACCATAGAGAAAACGTCCCAATTACGTATTCCGTACGTGGGAGATAGTTAACCAAAATTACCCATACACAATTGTGAAACATGCGTGTGTGTGCTCCACGTGGATAATGTCCAACCCGGTAGTCGTTAATTGTAATTTTGGAATAATCATCCCTCCCATTATCGTCGGAGAGATAGTTGAAAGTTAAGCGCGTTACAGTAAAGCACTCTCTTTCAAATCGCTAAACTTACCTTTTACACATTGTCTAAAGCTACGTGCTATGGCGATTGGTCCTCGTTTTTTTTTGTTCCTTTTTCACTCATTAATTTCCACCCGCTTAAACGCCAAACAGCCCGCGCAGATTACCATCTTTTTTTAAACGCTTTTCCCATCATCGGAATTAAGCTGTGCGCGTGTAGCATACTGCCGCCTGCAGCATAATTCCAATTTACTGCATCTGAAGCATCCCCACTCGGCTTTTATGTGGCACTTGAAGCTTACAATTTCCATGAAAATTCCATGTGCGTAAAATGGAACACATTCACCAGATTTAAACGCCCCGCCATAATCGCTCAGCGGCGGCGGTGCTGTACGGCGCTAATGGATATTAAAGTGTGCGTAATGACACACGCCACACTCACGCCCCAAAAGCATCGAGAGTGTTTGGCATTTGCGTGTCGCCGAGGGATGATTATCGCGCTCGCCGTTTAAATTCGTCACACAAAAGACGACGTGATAGAATCTTTTCACGTGCCGACAAACGCTTAATAGCCAATCACTTTAAACGATACGCACCCGGCGTGCGGTGGATGAGCAGGAACAATTTTCTTCCATCAAGATGGGATTCGTTCGTTATGTGAAGCAGAACAGCGTTCTGGAAGAGAGTACACCAAAACGCTTTGCAAGTATTTCCACGCTGCCTGGTTAAATGTTTCATTTTGTAGTTTTTAACAGAACCCAAATTGCTAAAAATCTTCAAAGCGAGCCTGCACGGAACGGCAACTCAACCCTCTGCGCGCTGTCTAATGAACGGAAATTAAGTAATTTACCTGTCCGTTCTTCTGCTGCCCCACTGGCCGGGTGGTCACACGGAAGTTCAGGTTGAGTTTTAATGATGAATTTGCACCATAACCGACCGACATTCTTCATCCCATGTTCCACTTCTTCTTCTAAGGAAATGGCCGTTTTTTGTCTAGCTCTGTGTGTGAGTTTCTTTGGAGTTTTGCTTCTCTCACCGCCACTGCAGAGGCTGTCCGGAATGGGGGAAAGAAATCAGAGGAACAGGATCACAAACGAATAGTGACAGGGTGGAAAAATGTGTATCTTTTCTCGTTCCGCTTCCTCGTCTCATTTGCTCCTTCCTCTCCCTTGCGTAATGTCAAACCGATAAAACGCGTGCAGATTGGACGAGCATCAGTGGCTGGTGATGCCGTTTTGAGCGAACGCCAGCACGCTCGTGTCCACTGCATTGGTAGAGATCGTGAGAAAAAAAACCGGAAGGGAAATTTAAAAAAAAGCATACTAGAGAAGCGAACATAAAAAAACGAACACACAGAGAAAAAGCATTCCAACTTTCCAAATTCAATTAAAATCTCGTTAGAACAATTTGTTCTAGGCAACAGTTTGGTCCATTTTCATGCCATTTCTTTCTCTTTTTGTCGACTTTTTTCTCGGTGTATGTCCGTGCCATTTTTCTTGTTTCTTTTTCTAGCTTTCTCGCAGTTTTAGCTCTTCCGGCAGCTACATAGAAACATTTTCTCTCCGTTCCGACTTGTTCACGTCCTTTCTCTAGTGCTACCATTCTTGCAAGTTTTCATCCGAACAGTGCTTCTATGTTTTATTCCTGCTCTAACTTTTAGTTCCGTTTCGTTTGCGATGCATCCCATTCAAGCATCACGAGCACCCGCCACTTCCGTCCCCTTTTTCCCCATCCATTATATGCTGCAGGGCGAACATCCGCTTACTGTCCGCTACAAGTGAGCAGTCCCTTCCTTCCTTCCCCTCTCACCAATCGGTATCGAATTACTTCACAAAATCCGGAGGACGCTGAGCAGCGCAGTAGCACCCAACTGCAGCGTGCAGCTACTGTCAGTTTGGTTCATAGTGAGTGAAATTTATGAACATTGCGTTTCTGGCGCCACCTAAGCCAGCTTGCAAGCGGCGAGAGTACAACACAACAATCCACCCCTGGCCAGAAAACTGATCTTTTCTAGGAAAAAAAAAGTTGAGCTACTATCACAAAACTATTCTTAGTGCTTCGAGGGAAAGAGTCTGTTTTATTCCAAGAAGCACTGTTGGTGCTTCTTTCTACAGTTCGTTTCCTGTTTTTTTTTTTTGCTGTTTGCTGTTTGCTTATCAACCAGCCGCAACATGATGAATTGTTGCTCTGCCGCTAGTCTGATTCCACGAAAATCTTAAAGAATTTCGAAACAGCTCGAAAATGTGTGCTTCCAATCCTTAAGCAGCAGCAGCAGCAGAAACGTTCGTCGAAAACGGTACACCCACCCGGTGATGGATGGACAGCAGTTTGAATTGAAATATTATTGTTGCTTTATGCCTTGCCATGCTACACACCAACAAGGGCCAGTCGACAGCTTCAAAATAGAAATCCAAAAAAAATCACAATGTTAGAGAATTCGTAGAATTTTCGGACGAACCAAAAAAACAGGAAAAGCATACGAGAAAACAGTTTTAAAACTACCTCACCCGGCCCTGCTGCCGGCGGCCCCAGAGACAGCCAATTGACAAGGTGCTCATTTGTTTGATGAATTATGCATGCTGGGGCCACAGCGGTGAGCACAAAATTGGCCAGACAGCACAAAACAAATGATAGGTCCGCGTCCGGGGGTGTGTGAGAACAGCCCGAACGGCTGGCGAGAACGGGAAGCAATGATCACTTGTGGGTGTTTGTGGGACGGAATTTTCCCGGTACGAAAGTTGTGCTGTTGCTTCAGCATACACCGTAACAGTACCGTATCATACCGTAAATGCATAGAGAAACCTTCCCAATGTTTGCACACCGATACTAAGCCACGTTTACGGTGCGAAAATTTTGCAATCATCGGCACAATTATGACAGCATTTGCAGGAAGCTTGTGTAAGAATCGAGTGCTTTTTTGGAGCTTCTGCAGGATGTGGTTGGGTTTTCGCTGTTTTCCCACAATACATCATTTTAGGTTTTTTTTTGGTCGCCAATGCACATATTATGGTCGCAAGTGGGCACAAAAAATACACACACAGAAAGTGTGCTCAAGAAAAATGAAGACATCTACCACGCTTTCCACAACCGGGGCGCCCCTTGTACACAAAAGCACTGCGTTACTGGCAATAAATCATTTCGCATAAATACGGTGAAAAGAAATCGGTACGTGCTGAAGCATATTTTAAGGTCGGGTTGTGATGGTTGAGCAGAAAAATGGCTGCACATTTTTCCGCTTTTTCTCGGCGGTGAAAAAAGGTGCCTTGCCCGAAGTGCGATGGAGGCGCCCAGTCTTATTTAGGTTAAATCGGTTTTTGCATTCCATTTCACTTGCTCTGCAATAAATATGCTTTTTTTATTTCTGTGTTTTTTTTTTGCTAACAAAGTTGCAAGCATGCATACCGCGCGTTATGATGGCTTAGTTGTTTGGGCATGTGCATCCGATCCGGTGCCAATCGAGCTGAACGGTGCCCCTTGCACCACTCAGCCAGAACATCGCTAGTGCCTTTTCTTTGCTGGTGGCGGGAAAACTACTCAGCCAGATGACAGCAAAGAATTACCACTTCAACCCTCTTCATTCACCGTTGTTTTGTAAATGAAGAAAACCAATTACTAAAAGCTCTCGTCCCAAACTAACACTGTTTCGTGCTGTGCTGGTGGCAGCGAGCCGTCGATAATGCCACGAAACTAAATAACAACTTCGACGCCACTGCTGATGACGCTGATGATGACGGCTTCGAACGATCGGGATGGCGAAAATCGAGTGCTGATAGTGAATTACAAAGTTTTTCGTGGCTTCTCGGGGCAACCGTTGAACCGCAGCCATTTGACAGATTTCGTTACCACAACACCAACTACAACGCTCGGCTTCATCTCTATCCTATCGATGCCGTTGCCAAACGAGAATCATCGTAAGACAAGTGAGGCATTTCTTAAAATTCAATATTTCACCCGCCTTCGGTCGCTGCTACCGTCCTGAAAAGGTGAGCCGACTTAATGCAATAGAGGGAAGGGGAGAGGACGAGCATAATGGGCGAAGGAATAAGTCGTTGATTATCTGCTGCAGCCTTTCTGCTACTTCCACGAAACTCTCCTCTTGGCACTATTTTCCGGTCCCGCCCGGTGATGCGGCACTCCAGAGCCAGACGAGGTTATCTGTCTGGCTAAGTTATCGTAGATATGAAATATGAAAATTACTTTTCTCGCTTCACCTTCCTCCCATGCCGGTCCGTTTCGTACCGTGTGCCTTTTCGGATCTGCCCCTGTTCACCTGGCTCTTGGATGAGGGTTATGTCGTTTTTTTTTTTAGAGCCATTCTTCGCTCATATTATTATTATCTAACTTTTCAAAGAAATGGAAAGAAAAGCTTGCCAAACTCTTCCGTTCACGATTGGTGCGGTGTTCTGCAGCAGCGCTTTGTGAGTGGTTTATTGCTACACCTTGCTAAGTTTAAAGCTTCTCATCAGTGGGTGAGATAAAGCAAGAGACGAGCGTTATCCAGAAGCTAGCTTGCGTAGGAGAGTTATTTTTTGTTATTCTTGTCAAAACAACACGTTTAAGGCTGCAGAAGATTATATTGCAATATTACTGAAGGGGATTGTTTATCAAGGGTGAAGTTGAATTTAAAGTGTTTGAGAGCGTTGGAGCACTTTCAGTGGTGAGATAGTACATTGTCAAGGTTATTTATGTTTAATATGCAAGATTCAGCATAGCAAATGTATACATACCGGTTTGCAACACATTCGCGCACAGCGACCAATTTAATAATTAATACCACCAGTTAAACAATGAGCAACGATAAATGAGGAAAATACACAACAAAACAAAGCAAAAATAGAAAGCCACACAGTGTAGGGAAATCCTACTATCATCCTGCCAATAATGAAATCGTACATCCGCCGGTACCAATGGAAGTAACACAAACACACACACACACACACACACACACACACCCCGGCGGAAGTAGTAAATTACATCAGCTATTATTATCCCTTCCCGCACTGTAATCAACCGGGGACCACTCATAAATTCCCACCGCTCGGGGGATTCATAAATTTTGTTTCCATCACGTAAACGGCCGTCCACTTGCTACTACTCCGCCTGCTTTCAACCAGCTTCGCCGAGAGTGAAATTCAATTTGAATTTTTGAACTCCAATTGAGAGATACGGGCAAATTTTTACACCGGAAAATCGAATTGTCCTCAATCGAAACTTGTTTCGATGACTGTGCGCATTGTAATAGTGAGCTGTATTTCGTGTACGTAAAACCTCCAGTTAGGTAGGGTGTGAACAAATTGAAACAAATCACTAATTTGCTAGCAAACCACCACTCGCATGCCATGCTGTGTCCTATCAGGCAGTTCGGCATGTTGAGCATAACGGGCGGGAGGGGGAGGGAATGTGTAAAACATCCTTTGTCTAAATTGGACCAATAAAAGGGGGTGTGTGTGTGTGTGTGCAAGTGTTGATTAAATCGTCGCAACCAATTTGGAGCCTCGTGTTTAATTACATTAGAGAGAGTTAGAATGGGTGTGAACGGACAAATTGTGACAGATGCTGGTTCACAAAAAAGGGGCACTCACATGTTCGCAATCATACTTTTGGTTAGATAAAATGAAAAAAAGACGAGTAATTTATTTGCTGTACATATTTTTCATTTCGCTATCGAGATTTAGTTTAAACTGAAGCCAGAATCGTATTTTCAGCTGCTAATGTTGCAAATTTTCATTGTGTTCTTACCCTTCAAACTTTTCAAACAAACAAACAGCAACTCCCAACCCGGCTCACCGTCTCATCCATTTACCACGTTGATTAAATTCACCTTTTATCATGCGACCATCAAATTCCCACCGCAGCTGCCGAACGTCACGGGCACGCTGCGTCCTCTAATAGGCTGTGGGAGCACCCAACTCCCGAATCCATCGTAAATCAGGTTCATCCTGATTTGCGTTTGGCCAACAACTGTTATCGGCCGGCACAGATCTGGACTTCTGGCGTAATTTACACTTAATCGAAAACCGATCATCCTTTGCCTGTCTTGCCGAAAGCTCTCTTGGACGATTAATTTTCCTTCCCCGAAACTGTTGCCGGGCTGAAGGACCGAACGACGTCTTCGTCGTCCGCTGAAGAGGACCGTAAATAGATGTCCTGACATGGTGGTGTGCCACAATCGATCCGCTTTGATGGAAGCAGCGTGAGCTCATTATCTTGGCCAGGGCGTGCGGTGTTATCACAGTCGACCAGCGGGTTCTCTCTCTCTTTGTCTGGCTGATTTTCCGATAGGACACGGAACGAGACACATGGCCCTTCCTTGCCCATCTAGCTGTGTTGAGATTGTTATTTTCGTGGTGGAATAAATTTTAGATTTATTGATGGTACATGAAAGAAATCATTTCCAAGCAATTTCATTGTAGCCTTAAGCTGTCCAAGAACGGCACGAGTGTGCTAAACGAACGTGAATTCTCATACGTCACACCGTGTGACGTACACTCGCGCCCACTTTCCCAACCAGCTGAAGATTGGAATCATCTTCTATCCAATTACGACGTGCTTTCATTCGTAAAATTAACTATGAAGAGTGGCGTGGTTATTCGAATCGACTTCGCGTACTGCGCGCCACACGGAATCTCCGCTAAGCTTCTTACGCCATCATCAGCAACGTCTTTATACGTGCTTGCCGCTTCAACACTCCCTTCACGCAGAACGCCACCCAACGTGCACGTCTAGCAGTGCATCCATTGCTGGGTTTGGTGTTGGTTGGTGAAATCCGTCTCTACCGTCTGCAAATGTCACTCATTAGCGCGCGGGCTGAATGGGCTTTTGGAAAGATCCTTTAATCCTGTCAAATGCACACCTGCATACGCACCTGTGCCCAATGAGGGGGGGGGGGGTAGGCGAGAAAGGAGGCCACGAAAGGTGACAAAATAGTATCATCCGTCGGAATCCTTTTGATCCGAAGCGCTAATTAAATTCTAATCCACCCTAACACGGTCACCTTTGCGGCCGTTTTTTGTGCAGGCAGTTCGGTGCACAATATTTGTGCGCGTTATGTCACACCGAAGTTTCTAAAGATCCGGGCTTTGGACGTGAATACATAGCACGTCCGTTTGTGCCATCCTGTGAACCGAGTTCGCTTGATGAAAAGTTCTTTAATGCGCAGTCCAATCGCTCGGCACGATACATGCCCATACATCACGTTTAGCAGTGGGGCTTTAGTGTAAGCTATTTCAAGCAGAAGCGGCCTTTCATGTCCAGCGGTGTGGAAAATGGCTGCAGCACTCTGGGCGTGTACGCAACTGCACTTTGAGTTTATTAGGGTCTACAACAAAACGCATTCTCCCCTTTAGATGACTTCTTATCAGCTTTTTGGTTTTGTTTGCTGTTTACTCAACTGACTGTTCCACTTTTAGCTCACTGCCGTCTTCAAAGGAACGCTCTCGGCTTTAACCACAGAGCGCTTGATTAGCGAGAATGAATCCAACCGAATGCTTGCTCTTCCACCCCGATCGGTTCTGCTATCTTGTAAATAATTTAATTTCTTTTCCAATCTGCATATACTCTTCGTGCGGTGGTGGTATGCCCTGCTAAATACAACAAGGAGAAGGAAAATCTGTTTCACTAACCCGTAATGCTTTGCTCGGTAGCGATTGCTTTGAATTTAGCCATTAGCACTAATCCCTTTATCCCAATTCAATCGAACTTTCTATATCCAATTTGCATGAACATTTGCCAATCCCCCTTTTTGCTGTTGCATGGTCTTAGATTAAATCTCATAAAAATAGCCGCTCGCTGGAGAGCAGTATCTCCTGTGCGCCTTATCACATTACTGATTGATTTTGTCTTCTTTTTTTCCCTCTCAACTCCATCAAACATGCATACCGGACCGACGGGAAACAACGATCGACCCCCGATGCCACGCAGGTCACCGCCACCGATGGCGACAAGGATCGGCCCCAGAACATCGTCTACTTCCTCACCGGCCAGGGTATCGATCCGGACAATCCTGCCAACAGCAAGTTCGACATTAATCGTACCACTGGCGAGATTTTCGTGCTCAAGGTAAGTCAATGCACAGGCCCTCGGCACACTGCCGCTGTGTGGGGTCTTAATTAACCTTAACTCTCATGTGTGTTTCACTTCAATCGCAATCGGTGAAGCTTGACTTCTAGTAGAAATGGTGTACAAGTTCTACGTCTTTCCTCCTGCCGGTTTTCTTGTCCGATTGCACGATTCGAGAATCAGCAAGAATTCCAACGAATCGATAAGTCGCCACATGTTCTTCTTGCCTGTCTTCCCCATTGGTGGTTAGTACATGCTGCCGGATCAGTTTCCGTGACGTTCAAGAGCAAATTGAATAGTTTCCCTTGACCATCGTGATCATTTGACTTCCGCTTGGTCGGTATTTACCGTTGTCTCTGGCTCGCTGGCTAGTCTGCAAGAGCTGCGGCAGAGGAGAAAGTTTTCCAGCTTCATCGTCCTCTCTAATATAGACACTACCCTGGATTGGCTTAATCATAGCGACGACAAGAATATTATGAGAATTGCTTCCCCAGCGCCATGGCCCCGGCTCCGGTCGACCTGTCGAATGCAGACCAGCCCAGCAAAACCGGCATATCGAACAGCACCGATCCGTCCTAATGCGGGAGTTCCGACGATGCCCTGCAATGAGCATCACTGGAGCGTAGGTGTATGTATTATGCTGTCGAGGGGAAGCCGTAAGCTGTCATAAATCAAAAAACTTTGCACAATTTATCTTTCCCAGTGTCTGTCCGCTCGACTCGCCCTTGGTTCGACCATCGATATCGAACGGTGGTGGCGGTCACACTCTGGGTACGTAGACACGCTCCTGCCAGTGCTGTCAACATTCGTTTCTGAAAACGATGAAACTGCCGGAACTAATCTCTACCCAGCCCGAGGGTTG
This sequence comes from Anopheles epiroticus, assembly GCA_000349105.1. NCBI lineage: Eukaryota > Metazoa > Arthropoda > Insecta > Diptera > Culicidae > Anopheles > Anopheles epiroticus. Next base: position 120,603 of record KB670859.1, read on the forward strand.
TGCGGGGCGAAGGACGAGGCAGCGTTCCGGTAAATTAATGACTTCATCACATCGTTCAAATGCGGATCACGCGCCAAATCGTTTTATGCCAACCGAGAAAAGTCATAAATTCAAATGAAGGAGGAAGAGAGGGAGTGATTTCAAAGCTTTTCTTAAAGCAATTCGTACGCCGCCATCTCTCTAATTGGATGCAATTTAGGGCACGTCAAAGCGCGTTCTGCAATTAAAATCTGCCCCGTTGGTAGATTTTGATGGTAAATTTCTTTTACGGAGTGTTCCTCCCGTTTTTTTTAGCGGTGTTGATGTTCGAGAAAAGCTCCGAAGTCAAACCTGAACCAAAAGAAAACGAATGATATACGCAGTCCTACTACAACTGTTTCACAGCTTCGCGATTTCAAACAATTGTCAAAGCAGTGCGAAATGACAGTCCTCCAAAGTGTCATTACTTTTACGAACTCTACTCCAACACCCACCCAACATCAAGCACCTGTTGTTACTGGTGGACTGTGTCGGATTGGCTGGGTGGATTCTTCCAAACAGTTGGAAAGTTTGAAAGCTCAAACTCCTCGGCACAGCACTCGTCAGTCAATAAAGTAAAGCATTAAAAAATCATTTCCAAGAGCTGCTTGCTCACTTCACCATTTTTGTCTGAACGATGCTGTGCTGCCGTCAAAATTTCCGTCCAAAGTTAGTGCACTCCAGCTTTACATAGCGCCAGTCAAACCGATGCCAAGCACTTAAAAGTTATCAAATCTTACGCTTTGACGGAGAGAGCGAGAGACGAATCGGTCCGGAACCGGTGGTGCCATTCCTGCATCTATCGGAAAAGAATCAAACACACGCTTCTTCGGGAAACTTGCGGTGGCGTATGGTCGGAGCATTAGGAATGTATGCTGCGGTGCGACGCACCCACAAAACTTTCGCCAAACGCAAAGTTTCGCCAAGCTTTCAGATGCCACCCTGAACCGCTGGACTGTTTTTTGAGCTACTTTTGTAAAACTTTTGCTCCTGGTCGTTATGTACTCACACACTCAGCAGCACTCACCGGTAGATGACACATTCAACCTTCCGATGCGTGAAATATGTGATCTCCTACGCTGCGGGAGACCATCGCTGCGAAGGTCGACTATTTATTCATCAAGCACAGAGCGAGCGTAGAGCAAGATAAGTAAGTTCTTCTTTGGCATCACAGTGGACGTTCGGTTACTTGGAAGGGGGTGGGGGGGGGGAAGGGATCGTATTTTAAACGCACTCCGGCGTCCCCGTTGGGAAGTTACAAATGAGAAAAGATGTTCCACCGACTCGGCAACGAGGTTCGAGTCACCAACTTTTCCCGGAGTCGTTTCTCAGGGCCTTTTTGGTCTGGCCCTCCCTCCTTTTCTCGCTCTCGGTTGGTCTTTAACGAGGCCAAAAAGTCACGGGAATTATACACCCATTTCCGAAAATCGGGAAAAAGTGCTCTCTAGCGAATGACACACACTAACACATCAGAGAGGGGAAAAAAACGGGAAGTCCCAGAGCCGCCTGACTGAACAAAACTTTCTCCAGTTATTACCGTGGGTAAAAAGGGGCGCTAGCACACTCGCATACAAAAAAACCGCCCTCAGAGTTGGCCAAAGAAAGGAGAGCAAGCGAAACAAAGCTTTCAATAAATAATATTTAAGTCCGGCCCCGTTGCTTCCTCCGTTGGGAGAAGCAGAATGCTTGGGCAAGGACGGAAAAAGGAATAGCCACTTGACCGGGACTTTTTTTCCCTCGCCCAATTCTTTGGTCCCTCACGCTTGATGTCACTTTTACGACCAACCACCACCCATCTGCCGCTTAAGGTGAACGATAAAACCGGACGAAGTGGAAAGGTTGGAATATTTAGCCTCTGATTTTCGTCCACCACTTCTTGTCGCACAAAACCGGAAGAGAGTGTGTAATCTTGAAGCAATCGTTCGGTTCCGGAGGTGTCACTCAAGGAGCAATAAAAGGCTGCTGCTGCTGGTGCTGGCAGCAAGACAGACCCGGGACCATGTGGAACCGTGCCGCTCTAGCCGCTTCACCTGGATGTGTGCCTCGAGTGTAAGAGAAAGCGGAAGAGAAGAAATATGATGGCTGTACGAATTACGGAGGTAAAACTTATCAGGAACTTATCAAACGACAAAAAAAAACAGTCCACCCCGAACAGAACAGGAAGCAGTTGCTGGCACGAGAATGGTGTCCTGTACGCCACTTCTTCTACATCGGTGACGTCCGCAGCCGGCACTCTTTGAAAGAAGCTCGTCGTAGCAAACATAATCGGCTAAAGGTTTTCGTCTGGCTGCCGCTTTACTGGGAGGAAGACCCCCCTCCCTCCCCACGCCTAAAGCACATCGTAATTATGATAAGCAGCCGAATTTGTGACCGTTTCGTACGGCTGCCCCCGACCGAGTGTGACCTTTGCTCCTTTCTCTTCCGTCCAGGGGTAAACTTTTGCCTGTTTTCTGCGGGACCATCACGGGGAACATTTTCATTGATGCATTTTTCATGACCCGCAGACATCTTGCGCATCGTACCGGTTACCACCACCCGCTGCTGACGATAGCGCACGATGATAGAAGCGAGTGCCATCCTGGAACTCTTTCGTATCCTTTTTTTTGCCACTCTTTACGCTGCTTTCCCACTTTTCGTGCTCCCGGGGCGCACCAGCTTAAGCTATCAAAAATTACAAGAACATTATGAAACTGTTTGCTTATTTCTTTCCACCACCCTAGTGGTGGCCCCGTTTCGTGTCATTAAATATCCAACTAATGATAGTTGGGGCAGACTTTCCGGAGGCTACCGCTTACCGGTGCTGCAGCTGCAGGCACCCTTTAAGTAGCTTAATTTAAACGTTGCCTCGTGCTGCTGCTACTGCAAGCACTTGAAGCAGCTCAAATGGCACCATACGAGCAGGGCGAGCCGCACGCAAACGCGCACAATAAATCTTTTCCAATAAAGTATTAATTAAACATGATATCGCTCGATGCCAGCCGAAGCAGCAGCTATCAACCGTTCAACAAGCGTTGTCTTCGTGCTGGGAGCAGTTAACAATTCCTCTCTTTACACCCAATTAAACGTGTATTCATCCGCGGAAATCGAAATTTAACTCACTGTAAAAATACGGGCGTTTTCGACTCCCGTCCGCCAAAATTTTGTGCGTAGCAGGCGAAGCAAGAGGAAGGTCCTTGCCGGGTCCGTGCCGGGCGTCTCCCTGCCTCCCACCACCGGCGCTGAACCGGGGAGAAGTTTATATTTGATGCTTTTTGTTTGCAATCGAAATGGAACTGCTTTTGATTTGCCATTTACTTATGTATTTTCTGTGTCGGCCTGTTTCCCGCCGGCTGGGCCTTTATTGGATTTCGGCCGCCAATCGATCTGCCGCGGGTGCTCCTCGCGGGGCATGAGAACAGTATGCGATGCGGTTGTGTGCTTTATGATGGTTAAATTTATCATTTTCCTACCTTTTGTTTTTTGCTGGTGGTCTCATTTTCGCATCCTTTTCGATAGACACTCAAGCTTAAACCATAATCCCGCACATTTCGCCGGTGGGTAAAATTGCGATAAGGCGGGCAAAGCAGGCAGCGAATTTATCCGGCACTTCCGTAATCCTTCTTCGGATGTGGGCACCGGCCACTGACAGGCGGGCGGGAAAGGCTCCAGCTCAATCTTGGTTGTACATTTAATTTGATTTCTGGCTTGGTTTTGATTGCCTTTTTTTCAATTCGCGATTCCTAGGCACTGTTCTTGTGCTTTTATGAGGGGCGTGTGTGTGTGTGTGTCTGTTTGCCATTGTTTTCTGGTGCTAAACGGCAAGGATGTTCCTCTTTTTTTTGCACGTGTAGAAGAGCATCTTTTTTCTTGCTAGCCTGTACCTTCTAACGACAGTTTGATGGTTCGTTGAGTGTCGCTGAACCGTACCGTTTCGCGAGCAAAAAAAAAACAGTGTAGACTGTTCTCGGCAAGCTTTTCGCGCTCAAAAGAACGGAGCCAAACGCCTCCACCGAACGTCACAAGAGTGGCAAGAAGGCAAGGCAAAAAATCGTGAGAACGTATCACGAAACAGCGAATTTCGACAAATAACGCGACACCAACGCACGAACGTACCAGTCGTTGTGCGCCACCGTCTTGAAAGTCATAAAAGCTAATGGCTTTAGGGTTGTGTCGGTTTCAGCTACACGGCAAGAGAGGCTCTAGGGGAGCAGAAAGGAGTTCGCTGAAATATTCATGTAAATGTTTCTGATGGGCGCAATTTCGCAGGCCCGATGCGCTTCTCCTCTCAGCATTCTCGTCATCGCTATCCGCCAGCTGCTTGGAACTTGCGCGACCGGAATCATGTTGTGCGCTTGATATTATTTTAGTTTTATGTGTACCGAAAAAGCGTGTGGGCTGTGAAAATTGTGGAAAAACGTGCATATAAAAAGAAGGGGGAAAAACGGCATGCAAACAAGGCAACTGGAAAGCCGTTAAACTCATAGCATGCTGCAGAAGGAAGCGGAGTTCGGATGTGAATTAAATGAGACTATGGCCAACATGTCCCGCTGCCGACAATTGCTTCCAGTCTTCCAATTTTATGAGTGCAACATAGTGTGCACAACACAACGCGCCCGTCTCGTTGCCTTTCAATATCAATTAATATTAATTTGGTGCGCGTACGAACGGCCAACCGTTTTTGCCACCGTTCGATTGCAAGACGCGCGTGGGCTTTTATTGAATTGAAGACACTGATTTATGACGAGCACGAGTGCTTGTTTCAAATTCCATTCATAAGAAGGCGCTTGAGTAACTGGTCGTGTATACCATTCCAACCATCAGGCAGCAAAATTTCATTCCTCCTTCTTCGAAACAAACTGGAATGAAAATGTATCCCACCGGCATCACACCACACGGTCAGAATAAACCACACATTAACCGATGGTCTTTTTCGCTTCAGGCGAAACGCTTCATCAACACAGCGCTCGGGAGCGGCTTGAGCGAAAGGAAAGATTTTAATTTAATCAGCCATCCACTAAAGCGCTCGTTTGCAGTTGTTTGGTGCGCCTGCTGATTGTTGTAGGCTGTACGTCGTTCGCTTTGGTTGCTAACGCGTGCAGCAAGACACAAGTGCAAGTCGTCGTCGTCATCCTGATCGTTCAACCTGGAACAGAGCTGTTGAGCGAACGTGTGCACGAAACAATTTAAGCCAATATCTGTCCTGCTGTATTTAATTAATTATTTACCATTGGCAAAGCGCATTTGGACAGCTTGGGGAAACGTACACAGCGTTACATGCGATGAAATTTGCTATCCCGGACAGAGTGCAACCGGACAGACACTTTCCTCTAATTCGTTCAAGCAAGCGCATACTAATGCACCCCCCCCCACACGGCTTGCACTTTCGATTTCGCTTGCTGTTGTTAACACTGTTGAATAATTTATGAAACTATCCGTTGTAAGAACTGCGCCACTTTCCCTACCCTTGCCTTTCTGCGGTGATTCTAGGGCAACAATAAAGCTTCCTGGTTAACGTACACCTGTGATAGGTACATAGTGAGAAACAAGGGCAACCAACCACTGACCGCACTGTCAGCAGGATGTGGCATATTTCAACAAATCACCACACTCTCGTTGTGTTGCGCACTTTGTTACCAGGAGCTGCCTTGCGAGGTGCTGCCCTTGTGTTGCCCTTTACTTGCCAGGAAGTTTCCCTTAGCATCAGTGACGTGCGCGGTCATTGCAGATTTATTGTTCCACCACACTTTATGGTCGGGCAGCAGTTCATGAAGTGCATTTAAATTGAAGAAGGGAAACATTGCAACCACTAATTGAATAAATTTGCTTCGTTTCGACGCACACGGGTACGGTTGCGCTGATTGGAAATGTTTGGTATTTTTCTCCTATTTATTGCTTTGCTTAATGGTTGTTTCCATGAATCGTTCATCGGGTTAGAAGTTAGTCTAGAACATGCTCATTTTTCTTAACGGTTAGCTTCAACATCATGAACGATGATTTGATTTAGTCTTCTGTAGTTTAACTCGTTTACTGGCTCCATTTTATATGCTTAGTTATGTTATATCATATATCGAATTAACGGCTGTGGATTCTTAAGATGTTTTTTTTTACAAGGATCCACTATCTCCAACAATTTGTTTTTGGAAAGTCCGATGACTATTTCACATCTCTTGGAATGGCCACCCAACGTTTCAACAAAGCGTTCCAATTGTTCTGATATTTGTAGCGCACAGAATTTACAACATGCGACTATGATTAAATTGCATTATTTTTTCAAGCTGTTTAAACACAAATAAAAGACGCGATAACCAATTTCCCAAAACGAGCCGAAATTTCGGAACGTAAAGTTTGGCCGGCTCGGTGGTCCAATGGTAACGGTGTAGGGCTGCCAAAAGGCCCGACGTCGGTTCGAATCTCATTCGGGCCGCTGCTGCCCCCCATACGCAGGATTGACTATCCTACTATGGGTACACTAAATCACAATCCCCCCATACGCAGGATTATATAAATATCTTGATATGGATTGGTACATTTAGTCATAAAAAGAGCCAGAGCACATTAGTTCTCTGGTTAGGCCTTGACCCTACTGGGTTGTCGTGCCAACCAAGCGGAAGATGAACGGTCAGGAGGCCGTATTGCTAAAAATTTCAGTTGAAGTATAGGTGATTGTGTTTTGTTCTAATTTAAATCAATGTTCGATGCTGAACTTCAATATTTCTGTGTGTACAATATTCAGAAAACCGTCTGTTCGGGTAGAATTCATTGTGATGAGTTATCGCTGCAAACGACTAAACCGTTTGAAGAATAGCATGAATGGAATCTAAGAGAATAAATTCAACATGATGTAATCGAATACACTAAGCAGATCCGATCGATAACTTACAACTAGAGAGATACCTACAATATAGTACTCAGTACTGAACGACAGCACACTACAAACAACCGGTTCAAGGTGTACCGTTCTCCGAAGAAATTGATGCCAATGCGTACCTTCCTCTCTTTCTTTAATCCTGTTGAAAAATTCACCGTTCAATCACCACACCCGCATCCCTCCGTGCAAGAATCTCTAAGCAAATTCAACACCCCATTAACGAGAGGAGAAAGAAAACCACTAATAGTGCTATCGTTCGTTCATTCGGTTGTCACGAAATGCCTTCACCAATCTCACCCACCAATGGCACAAATCCACCTCACCAAACAGGGTTTGCGAACGGATCTAATTTCGTTTGGATCTTTGACGAATTCACTTCCATCCGGTGGTGGAATGGTAGCGCACCAGCGAAAGAACACCGCACACGAAACACACCAAGTGCCATTTTCAATTTGTTGAGTTAATTGAACGGGAAATGGAAACACTGATCGATTCTCACCGTTGCTAGCTCGATAATGATGTCCTTATTGGTGCGTTGTATGGATCCGTGTGAGACACTGTTTGGAACAATGATTTAGCTTTCCGTGTTTCCCACCCAAGGAGCTTCGTTGTATTTGTAATGATTTTGCAGTACGCTTCCTCTGGGCTTGGGAAAAAGGGATGTTGGAAGCACACAATGTCCACTGTCGCACAGGTAATGCTGATGCTTGATACGGATGACCTAACCCGTAAGCAGTACGATTGAGTAAATTAGGGACTTTTCATTCAACCGGGGACAGGAGTGCAACGTTGGGAAGATTGTACGCTAACGCTTCGCTCGTCCTCTCTGTCTCTTTATCAACAGCCACTGGATCGGGATCAACCGAACGGACGACCGCAATGGCGATTCACCGTGTTCGCGCAGGACGAAGGTGGCGAAGGACTGGTCGGCTACGCGGACGTGCAGGTCAACCTAAAGGACATCAACGACAATGCGCCAATTTTCCCACAGGGTGTCTATTTCGGTAACGTGACGGAGAACGGTACTGCTGGCATGGTTGTAATGACCATGACGGCTGTCGACTACGATGACCCGAACGAAGGTAAGTGTGTGGTTGCTTTTATCCTTTCACTGTTTTGAGTGTGGAACCTCATAATTGGGGGTTTCGCTTTACACAAAGCACAAAGACACGAGCACTTGTCAAAAATTTCCATTGGTCCCTCCCGAACCTTAGGTACGAACGCCAAGTTGATATACTCGATCGAAAAGAACGTGATAGAGGAGGAAACGGGCTCACCGATATTCGAAATCGAGGCGGACACGGGCGTCATCAAGACGGCGGTCTGCTGTCTCGACCGGGAGCGCACACCGGACTACTCGATACAGGTCGTCGCGATGGATGGCGGGGGGTTGAAAGGGACCGGGACGGCCTCTATACGCGTCAAGGATATAAACGACATGCCGCCCCAGTTCACGAAGGACGAGTGGTTCACGGAGGTGGACGAAACGGACGGTACCAATCTGCCCGAGATGCCCATCCTCACCGTGACGGTGCACGACGAGGACGAAACGAACAAGTTCCAGTACAAGGTCATCGACAACAGTGGGTACGGTGCGGACAAGTTCACGATGGTGCGCAACAACGACGGTACGGGCAGCTTGAAGATTGTGCAGCCGCTCGACTACGAGGACCCGCTGCAGAGCAACGGTTTCCGGTTCCGCATCCAGGTGAACGACAAGGGCGAGGACAATGACAACGACAAGTACCACGTGGCGTACTCGTGGGTGGTGGTGAAGCTGCGCGACATCAACGACAACAAGCCGCAGTTCGAGCGGCCCAACATTGAGGTGTCGGTGTACGAGAATGCGGACGTCGGGAAGACGCTGGAAACGTTCAAGGCGACCGATCCGGACCAGGGCGGCAAGAGCAAGGTGTCGTACGCGATCGATCGCTCGTCGGACCGGCAGCGTCAGTTCTCGATCAATCAGGAGGGCACGGTGACGATACAGCGCAACCTCGACCGGGAGGTGACGCCCCGCCACCAGGTGAAGATACTGGCGATCGACGATGGCATACCACCGAAGACGGCCACCGCTACGCTGACGGTGATCGTGCAGGACATTAACGACAATCCGCCCAAGTTCCTGAAGGACTACCGGCCGGTACTGCCCGAGCACGTGCCGCCGCGCAAGGTGGTGGAAATTCTGGCCACCGACGATGACGATCGGTCGAAGAGCAACGGACCGCCGTTCCAGTTCCGGCTCGATCCGGGCGCGGACGACATCATCCGGGCCTCGTTCAAGGTGGAGCAGGACCAGAAAGGCGCGAACGGTGACGGCATGGCGATCGTGTCATCGCTCCGCTCCTTCGACCGCGAGCAGCAGAAGGAATATCTGATCCCGATCGTGATTAAAGACCACGGCAATCCCGCAATGACCGGCACCAGCACGCTCACCGTGGTGATTGGGGACGTCAACGACAATAAAATGCAGCCGGGCTCGAAGGACATCTTCGTCTACAATTATCTGGGCCAGGCGCCCGACACGCAGATCGGCCGTGTGTACGTGTACGATCTAGACGATTGGGATCTGCCGGACAAGAAGTTCCACTGGGAGGCGCAAGAGCATCCACGCTTCAAGCTGGACGAGGACACGGGCATGATCACGATGCGGCAGGGCACGCGCGACGGCCGGTACCATTTGCGGTTCAAGGTGTACGATCGCAAGCACACGCAGGCGGACGTACCGGCAAACGTGACGGTGACGGTGCGCGAGATACCGCACGATGCCGTCATCAACAGTGGCTCCATACGGATAGCGGGCATTACGGACGAGGACTTTATCCGCGTGTGGAACTACCGGACGCAGAGTCTGTCGCGCAGCAAGGCGGACCGGTTCAAGGACAAGCTGGCCGATTTGCTCAACATCGACCGCGAGAACGTGGACGTGTTCAGTGTGCAGCTGCGCCGGAAGCACCCGCCCCTAACGGATGTGCGCTTTTCCGCCCACGGCTCGCCGTACTACAAACCGGTCCGGCTGAACGGAATCGTGCTGATGCACCGGGAGGAGATCGAGAAGGACGTCGGCGTGAACATCACGATGGTGGGCATCGACGAGTGTCTGTACGAGAACCAGATGTGCGAAGGGTCTTGCACAAACACGCTCGACATCAGCTCGCTACCGTACATGGTGAACGCAAACAAGACATCGCTGGTGGGCGTGCGGGTGGACGTGATTGCCGAGTGTACCTGCGGCGCTAGGAACTTCAGCAAGGCGGAATCGTGTCGCTCCTCGCCCTGCCACAACGGTGGCCGCTGCATGGAGACGCGGTACGGACTGAGCTGCTCCTGCCCGACGGGATACACGGGCCCGCGCTGCCAGCAGACGACGCGCAGCTTCCGCGGGAACGGATGGGCCTGGTACCCGCCGCTCGCCATGTGCGACGACTCGCATCTGAGCTTCGAGTTTATCACGCGCAAATCGGACGGGCTGCTGCTGTACAACGGACCGATCGTGCCACCCGAGCGCGACGAGCTGCTCGTGTCGGACTTCATTTCCGTCGAGCTGGAGAGAGGCTTCCCAAGACTGCTGATCGACTTCGGTTCCGGCACGCTGGAGCTGCGTGTGAAGACGAAGAAAAGCCTAGACGACGGCGAGTGGCACCGGCTGGACATCTTCTGGGACACGGAGAACGTGCGCATGGTTGTGGACTACTGCAAGTCGGCGGAGGTAGCGGAGATGGAGGACGGATCACCGCCGACGTTCGACGATTCAACGTGCCAGGCGCGCGGTACCATCCCACCGTTCAACGAGTACTTGAACGTGAACGCACCGCTCCAGATCGGTGGCTTCTACCGCGAGCAGTTCGATCCGACGCACTACCGCTGGAACTACATGCCGATGGGCAAGGGCTTCGACGGGTGCATCAAGAACCTGGTGCACAACAGCAAGCTGTACGATCTGGCCCATCCGGGACTGTCGCGAAACAGTGTGGCCGGCTGTCCGCAAACGGAGGAGGTCTGCAGCCAGAGCGAACAGACGTCCCGGTGCTGGGAGCATGGCAACTGTGTGGGCAGCTTCACCGAGGCCAGATGCCAGTGCCGACCGGGATGGACGGGACCGGCGTGCAACATTCCCACCATACCGACCACATTCAAGCAGCAGAGCTACGTCAAGTATGCGCTTTCGTTCGAACCGGACCGGTTCAGCACGCAGATACAGCTGCGTTTCCGGACGCGCGAGCAACACGGTGAGCTGTTCCGGGTGAGCGACCAGCACAACCGGGAGTACGGCATACTGGAGATTAAGGATGCACGGTTACGGTTCCGGTACAATCTGAACTCGCTGCGCACGGAGGAAAAAGACATCTGGCTGAACGCGATTGCGGTGGACGACGGGCAGTGGCATGTGGTGCGAGTGAACCGGCACGGTTCGGCGGCCACGCTCGAGCTGGACGGAGGCGAAGGACGCCGATACAACGAAACATTCACCTTCGACGGACACCAGTGGCTGCTGGTGGACAAGCAGGAGGGCGTGTACGCCGGCGGTAAGGCGGAGTATACGGGTGTTCGCACGTTTGAGGTGTACGCTGACTATCAGAAGAGCTGTCTGGACGATATCAGGTAGGCTAGCCTAGTACCCTAGTCCCAAGAAACAATTCCTATGCCGTTTAGGCGCAAGCATGTTTTATTAGAGTTTTATCATGTTTTATTAGTTTTATCACTATCAAATATTGGCAGTCTTAATGAAATAACAAAAACAGTGTAGCAACAACCATGATAAAACATTTCTTGAGCTTGACACTGTTCCCTTAAGCCCCTCAAATAAACCGCACTCACTCTCTCCCGATTTTTACAGGCTCGAAGGCAAACATCTACCACTGCCGCCAGCGATGAACGGTACCCAGTGGGGTCAGGCGACGATGGCACGCAACCTCGAGCGGAACTGCCCATCGAACAAACCGTGCGCCAACGTGATCTGTCCGGATCCGTTCGAGTGTGTTGATTTGTGGAACGAATACGAGTGCACGTAAGTACCGCCCCACTTCCTCCGTCCCCATTTCGGTGAACCATGATCCTTGGATCGACGGAACAAATCGTAACCCTACAACGGCACAAACTGCGCGACCGCCGCAGGGAGGAAGCTGCAAGCGAACCAAGAGTTTCGACTTTCGAGTTCGTTCGCACCGGTTCTCAAGCAGCGATGGTGGCGGGTTCGTGCCGTTGCAAGGGCAGAAGCAACAAACCGAAACATCCGATTACCGATAGCTTCTCGGACTATTGATCCGGCATTAAACATCCTTCTACACTAACCAAAGCAAAGCCAAACAACTCTATTTCCTTACACGTGCTCACACGTGCTCTACACACTAACACTCCAGGCCTCATTCTTGGGCTCATGTTCACTACACGAAAGCATAAACCACTCCATCACCTCATCTTGCATGCTCATCTCATCAACAAGCTCCCCACATCACACATCACTCTCCCCGCATTCTTCACCTTTACCTAGCATTCATCTCATCAGTGTGCCCGCGTATTTAGTTTACCCTCGTTTATTGATCACTTCCTGCATGCCCAATGGAAGCAAGGAATCTGTTTATTTTGTTGTGTTTTATTACGTCCCTGTGTGTGAGTGTGCGAGTGAAAGTATGAACGAGTTTTGCTGCATGGAATGGGCGGCAAGTTAATCCTTGACCTTCGTCCACTTAGTCATTGAGCTTCGCTTGGCTCGAGGCTGAGTGTGCACGTTCTACAAAGGTGAATAGAAAATGCTTCAACACTACTCACTGGGCGCTTTGCTTTCCACTTTCCCGCAGGGTGGACCCGTTCTGTGCGGGTGGGTTCCGGAAAAAAGGAGCAAAGTTACTTTATCCCCTACCATCCACACTTTTTATGTGTCCAGGGGTTCTTTCAACTTGCTTTTTCCGCTCTCCTTTCTTGGGTTGTTCAGTTTTGCTGATTGATGCTGAAATAACGCAAACCCACTAACTTGGAAATGGGAAACGAATCACCAAGGCCAGTGGTCGGCAAGGTGTGACTCGTGAAAAATTTGAAGACATTTAATACATAAATAAAAATTTGATACAATAATATAATGGGTCCATTTTATGTGGGTATACAAAGTTCAAAACGTGCACAAATATTCAATTTGTATCGTATTGTCTTGCAAGTTTGAATATTATGTCTTTTTCCTGGACGCTTCTGGTCATTTTTTTTTATCAATTATTAATCATTGACTTTAATCTACTAAAAGTCATTCATGTTCCTGGTTGATTTAAATTGGGTTAAATCTTCTTCTTCTTGGCTTTAAGACCTTATAGGTTTTGCTGGCCATTTCAGGCTGACGAGATTTGTTGAAGCCATCAGCCATCTAATTGGATAGTCTGCTCTCACCCAGGGTCAACGGTCTGGAAGACAAAAATAAATGTTATTTTAGTGAAGTTATCTTTTGTCTAAAGAATATTATTAGAAGAGCCAAAATAATTCAATCGTTATATGCGATCTATGGTTCAAAATGATATAATATTTTTGGTTGCAATGAGCTAAGCACGGTTGGAAAGTGAAAAGGAACATTGTTCTACTACTAGGTTTAATGTTTTCTAAATAAAGCTCTGCTGTTTGCCCACCACTGAGACTACACAGTAAAAGGAAAGTAAAAGAAAAGCAAAAAAGGAATGGAGCCAGAAGTTGAATGCGCTCAGCTACTGAGAATCATGACCATAATTCCGGGAATGAGATCAAGGAAGGAGCAGCAAAAGAAAAACAATCATTAACAATGCAAACGGGTGGGAAAGTGCAAGCTGCGTACGAAGGAAGGTGTCGGTTCCTATGGAGTGCTGCCGGCGGTTCTGGTTAGCAGCATTAATTATTTATTTATTCACGCGAAGGATATAATCCTACCGGGAACTGCACGGGTTTTTCGGCGGTACAGTGGAAACGACTGGACACACGGGCATGAAACGGTGCCCACTCGTGTCCAAAAACAGAACCGCTGCCTTGGTCTTTACAAATCACACATTTTTTTCTCCTGGTTCACCAACTTGAATTCCCCAAAAATATTCTTGATCAAATTAAAGCAAGCATCTCTCTTATCTGGTTCTCATTTCTCTAGCAGCAAGTGAAATGTAAGAGGTGTCTCGCAGACTGGCTTTGTGACATTCCTTATCGCGATTCGGCTCAATGTACACGTACCTCAGAAAGCATCTTAATAGAAATTGCTTTCCAAATACCATGCCCTCAAATAATCCTACGCAGTAATCTTTCGTCAGTGTTTCAACGTCTCGCTGCCGGAGGTTTTCGAGTCCCGACCATCCCCGAGACAACCCGTAGGGCTCTTGAAGCCATCTTTGCCTCTTTTGTCGCGACTGCTTTTCACTGTCAAGGCGCATTACAATCATTATAGTTGCGCTTGAAACTTTCCACTGTGTTAAGCTTCCCTTCGCTGGTTCGGGCTGGTGGGACCGCCTTATCAATTCGAACTGCACAAAGCCGTGCACCGTCCCTTGGTTGATTATGTGGTTCAACATCGGTAAAAAGCGCGCTTCGCCTTCCTTTTTTTTGCGCTGGTGTGTGTGTGTGTGTGTGTGTTTGTGAAAAGTCCTTTGAAGGACCGTCTCGGTTGTTCCCGGTTGTGGTGGTTGGAATATGCAAACTCTCCTTTGGAAGCGTGCACACCCTTCAACCGGGGCAACTCTCTAAGGAGACAGCTCTGTATCTGACTTTGTGTGTGTGTGTGTGTGTGTGTGTATGTGTGTTTGGATTCCTTCTTTTTTTTTCAAAGCACCACATGGCCATTATAACACTCGCGAGCTACTGCAGTCGTCAGTCTTCTTCGACACAAACTGATCAGGGGCCCGAGGCACGACGGTTCAGATGGAAAAGACAGATTCTTATCATTTCATCACCCTTTCTCTGACCCCTTTTCTTTCCACCCTTCCCGGAGATGGTTGGGAAACTCTTCGTTTTGTGGTAATTTGTTACCACTGCTACCATTTCACCCGAAACCACCTTGTTGCACGGCTGCAGACGCGGTCGTCGTTGGTGATGCAGTTGCGAGCGAACTGGAAGCTGTGCCAGTGCCACAGCGAACGATGAGTCGGTGTTGCGCGTGTTTCGCGACCAAAGGGAAAATGATTGGGGAGTTGTGTTTTCCCTCGTGGCTGGATCCACGCCTTTGAGCGCTGGGTGGATGCTTTCTTCGACGGATGCGGAAAAGCTGATGACAGACGCGTTAGCCGTAATTTAAGTCCCGCCTGCATCCGACCCTTTCCGCTTCTTGTAATCCACACACTATCGTGTGGGCACTGGAGGAAAAGGCGCTTCCTCCTTTCCCGGTTTTATTGGGTCGCTTGTCATTGTGTGTCCCAAAACTCCAGCGAACCGTACAGTGTCGTACCGTGGGTAGTGCCAGCGCGGTACGTAATGATGGTGTCCAATGATGGCAGCCCAGTTAACGTTTACTATCTTCCGCCGGGACAGATCTTGTCACACGCAGTGCAACAAAGAGTGAGAGTGAGAGAGAGAGAGAGAGGTAGTAATTGCTAGCAGAAACTTTACAGCCTTCGACCCAATATGGTAATCACCACATCACACCATGTTGCTGTGATTTACCAGCTCGCAAGGCCTTATTGGCGCACACTCGTGTGAAGGACGTCAGGCACACGTGTGTTAAAAAAAATCCTCTTCCAATCGGGGTTCCTGTGTGAGGCGGGGACATCCTATCCCATCGATATATGGGATGTTTACGACTGACGGGAACTGGGATCGTGCTACAAACAGAGCGCACATCCGCTGTGCTCGTCGGTTCCTACAGTGAAGGGATCATGCTTTACCGTTCATAAATTACCCAACCCAACAGTTCCAGAAGCCCACGAAACTGCAACGGAAGGAAAACCGTGCATCTCGTCTGCTGCTGTTTGAGAAGCGAGTGATATTTGATTTCTATTCTCCCCCTCGACTCGTTCTCGCTGTTTGCAGGACGCGTTTGCAGGACTCAAAATTTGTTTTTTTAGGTAATAAGTTTTGAGGATGGTTTTTTTCGGCGTTTTCATTTCTGTAGAAGCAGTCCCAAAACGGCAAGCGTATTTGGATATTGCTTTTATGGTATCGAACTTCCACGGTGGTGGAGAGAAACCTTTTGCCATCAGTTTTATTAACGTCCCGCGGGGAGCTTATTTACCCACTACTCGTGCTGCTCATATTGGTGCCCCACTTTGAAAATGAATTTCCAGATTAATTGCAAACTTCATCACACACGGGTTTGTGGGAACACTAAACCCGAAAGTGGAAAAACAAAAAATGTGTTTCTAAAACCCACGTAGAAGAACGCCCGCGGAGTGTAGCACATTACGATGCAAAAAAAAGGACAGCCACAAAGGATGTATGCCGGCTTATCCCAACCGGTGCGGGGGAAAAAAGGGACCCATGTTTTGTTTAACAAAAAATGTGCATCAAAATCCTTTTGTAACTTCATGGGACTACTTACCCTCTGCCCAAACGTCTGCTTTGACGCAAACCCAGGTAAAATACCCTTAAAGCGGTGTGTTATGAAAATCGATATTAAATCTACCCTCGGTTATAACTTGGCGCATGGCTGTGAATAAACAAAAAAAAACAGTGGATAGGAGTGGGATGTGGTAATCCATACCCAATCCTTGCTATTCAACATGCTGCCTTTTATGAGCCTAGTTGACGAAATCGAGACAGGAATACTAATTGGAATCGGTCGGCAGAGAGAGAGAGAGGCAGAACAGTAGATGGCAGCGGTGTGACAATAGTATGGCAAAGTAGGAACCTATACCAGGGCTCGACAATGCGCGGCAGTCTTTTCGTTTTCTATACGGCCCATTTATAGAAGACATTTAAAAAGAGTACATAAAAGCTTTATTTGGTTTTTTCAGTTGCCGACCGTAACATTTAAATAAAAAACTCAAGCAAATATAAATTTATGGTAACTAATAAATTTGTATTTAATTTGTCTAGAATTTATAATCTTTTGGAGAAAATTAGCAGCCCTCAAATTATTTTGACTAAAATTGTAACAATATTGCTTGAGCTTCTTTTTTTTTGTCAGCTTCAAACGATTCAAATGGAAACTATGGAAGTTTATGGCTGTCGGCTTCGATAAAAGATTATTGTATACTATCTAAGAATCTATGTACAATGGAAATGAGTTAAAACAATCACCATATTCCATAGCTTAAAATATGGTTGAAGTATGTTGTTTAGACAGTGATGCTAAAATTACTAACAATATGCTAAAATCATATTGTTAGTGAAAAACAAATATTTGAGAAATATTAATGACAGAGTGCATCAAAGAAAGCAACACAAATATGCTTATATTTCGCATTGAAAAACACCGAAAAAAATGTATATTTCGTTATGATGTTTATCTTTACCGCTCTTGAAGTTTAGAACACATATTTAAATGTATTCCATATACAATAGCGAATTTTATACTATTGTTAAGTACACTACATTTCTTATTATTGTGTTTTTTATTTACTTATTTCAGTATGAAGTAATATCAAAATGAAATAAAGAAGGTTGGCCGGAATAAAGCGATGTCCAACCTGCCTTAGTCTGTTACGAATCTGGTAGCATACTCAGTCTTGCTCAAAGGGAGAATGTACAAGATGGCAAGAAAACCGTGGTCCAGCCTAGCAGTAGAGAAAACAAGTCGGCTTGCTAACAAACTTATTTTAATTACAACAGCAATATTAAAGTACCCGGCTGTTTGCTTTAAGATTTGCCCCTTTGATTGAAATGCTTGCCAACCCCTGGTCTACACCACCAGCACAGCAGAGGCAAATTGTATTATTTCAGATGACCATTTTGTTTGTTTCTCGTGCAGGCGGGGTGTCCAGAAAGGTCCAATAAAAACAAACACATTTTTAATACTTAATTTATTCTTCCTTCTGGCGCTTGGGGTCAGGTTTTGGGCGGGATGGTGTCAGTTTCCGGGAAGCCTTGAGAGTGTTTAACGCAGCAACAGTCTGTTGACTTCCCTAGAAAACGTTCGAATACCATTCCTGTTGTTTTCTCGTATTGAAGGAACGGCCCAATTCCATGCACGTCCTCTTATTGTCACAGAATTCTGCCGATATCTATCTCCGCTGGGTGGGAATGCTGTGGAAAACGGTTCTCCGTAAAGCGCACCATGCTAACCGAGCGACGGAAATGTCATCCGTCTTTAGGTCATTTCCGCTTCCGTGTTCGGGTGAAATGTGTCTCTTATGCTCTCTCCAACCTACGAAGCGCTCGTGGGCCATTAACGATCGCGTAGAAATTCATCGCTTTTCCGGAGATTTGTAACTTTAAGCATGCTCCCCCTCCTTGCCTCTTTTAACAAGATTTCCTACCTTGATGGCGGTTCTCGGGTTTCCGGTGTAGAAGAGCCCGCTCCCTCCCTTCGCCTGCCCTCTGTTAAATCTATTATTTAGGCGTGTACTACAAAAGCCTTTCGCTCGAACCGGGATGGATGGGCTTGCTACTGTTTCGCTTGCGTCCAAACCTGGTTCAGCGCTGGACTGGATTGTCGTCCATTTCACGAATCAATTCCAAAGCAAGGCATCCTCTCGCCACCCGTTTTGCCTTCCCAAAACCCAACGAGTTGAAGTTGATTGAGTTGGCAAGTTATTTGCTTGTTCCGTTCCGGTTCCCCATTCCGTCGGTGCGAATTGCGCCTTGCGATGGATTAAAACCGCGTTGACGAGCGTGCGCAGCTGTGTGCTGCTCGGTGTGGTGTGAGTTGAATTGTAAAGTAGGATTTGAAGAAAGGCTCACAGGGCAGAACCGGACACCCGGCGCCCTGATCAACCTGGGGCCCGTGGCCGGCACGGAATTGCTTCCACTAAAGCAGGACACGCAAAGGAAAGCGACCGTGCTCTTGTGCTGGTGCGAAATCAACGTCCCCGATCTCGAGGCAATTCAGCGTTCTGGTGGCGTTTGTTTGAGAACCACTTCATCGTAAACGTAAATGTCCGTAAGCGGATTTCTGGCAGCTTTTTATATGCGTTTTGTGTGCCGAGATTGCTGCCCCGAATGAAGCCTCGGAGAGCTTAGGAGAACCGAAGGAATGTAGCTCTCGTTTTGTAATTGATTAAAATTGACTGCTGAAACATAGTGCCCTTTCAGGCGCACACAGTAACTTTTCGGGTGTCACAAAAGAAGCTAGAAGAGCCTTCCCGTCATCCCTCACTCGAGTGTATCATATTTCACGGGCAAATGCACTGATCACTCTCGGGCATGATTAATTTATAACATGAATAATAACACGAGCACGCCTTGCGTGTCGTGTGATATTGCACCCGTTGTAAGCCATACCGTTGCATTTAAATAATTATTCAGCCCATGAGCGTCCACGCTCATGGTCTACCCACGCTCTCTGGGCGTGAGCATAAATTTTCCCCCTGTTTTGTGCACAGTGCCGTGCAGAGCCTATATCTTGATCACATTCTGCACCGGACGGGTATGAATGCATTTCATACGCAATCCATCAAACGTGTGCCGGCACCATACCAAAGTTCGTTGCCGCGGAGGAACAGCGAGAAGGAGGGTTGGTTTGTGGTTTGGATTTTATTTTGTTTAATTTCAACCGCCCCTGCCCCTGAATCAATCCTACCGGGATGTGAAATTCGAGATTCAAACAATCTAAAAGCTCTTTCCAAGCGAGTTGCGGTTACGGGTTTTGCGATGCATCGCGTTGATAGGGAGGGAGAGCCATGTGCTTGATTTGATTTATTCACAAGCCATAACATTTTAGATTCAAAATTCCGTTCGAAAATGGAACAGCCAGTTCCTGCCCAGTGCGGGCAGGGCTTACACATTACGGTGTGTTGGTGTTTGTATTATTGGACCCGTGTAGTGTGTAGATTGAGGGAGAGGGAGTTGGCAAGTAATACTGTGCATCGGTCTGAGATTTGATCTTAAATTACACTCTGATTGTGCAAATTCCTGCTTGTGTGAGTGGTGGTTAAAGAGGGATGGTCAAGCTTGCAATGGGAATCACAATCAGGTGTGAGCTTTTAAATTGTGTCTAATTGATTTGTAGCCATTCTTAAAACATTCTGCTCGCAAAGTCTGGCTCGCTTTGTGAAGCATTTCAATGCAAAATGGATAATGAAATTATGTTCTAGTTTTGCGAAAACCATAAGCCACATTTAGAGGTAGCAAAAAAGCAAAAAAGAAATTTTGTGTTTTGGGGTATATTTTTCGATGACTCATTCAGCAAACATTCTCTTTTGTAAAGGCATGCAGGCATAATTATTTTCTCGATAGTTCAGGATAATGCTACACTACCCTTTCGTGAGCAATTGGGATAATGGCGGGCACAGTGTTTTCCAGTTCTAGTGCTCTTTGTTCTATCAATTTCGTCATTTTAGTTCAACGCATCGACATCAGTCGTGTCAAACTAACTTATTCAAAAAGTTTTGTTAGTTGATGCTGCTGTAGATATTATTTTTTTATTCGTGGAATAAAAATGCGTATTGCTTGTTCTGATGACTTTTGTCAGGAAATAATGCTTAGTAAAGAGCACAATCCACATCGTAAGTCAAATAAAATTAATTTATGTTCAGCACCGCTCTTGCAAAACGGTTTTAAGCCAGTTTAATTATCGATTTGCTTCCTGCAAAGCAGGATTGCTATATCATGTTCACAATTGACGAAAGTTGAGCTGAAGGTTTTTGTCTAATTGAGGGAAGGGCTTGCAAGATCCAATCTCTCCTGGTTGAGTCCTATTAAGCTTTGCTATTCGTGATGCAATGAATATTTTCAAGAGTTTAATACAAATTAGTTTAGAAAAATTGAAAGTAAATTTGCTATCTATTAAGGAGAATGAATATGAATTCGCTTCGAACATGTCTGTAAGAACGCTTGTTGTGAATGTTTGTGCCTTTTTAGTAGAATTATGATTTTTAATTTATTTTTGTATTTCTTGAAGCTCATCTTATTACAATGATTTAAAATTGCCTTTTTATGTTTTAACGCACCCATCATTATCATCATCCGCACAGCTCTAGCTTCATGATTACACTCATCACCTTTCATCGTACTCACTCAGTTAGACTGCTCCTCCCGAACACCCCTGATTACATGATCATTAGTATCATTACAGCAAACAAACAATAGCAACATCACCCTACACCCTCCGCCGCTCCTCCCCACGTTCACTCGCTATTAACCTGTCAAGGGATTATGTTTTCTCCCTTTCGATATGAAACCGGGCCGCACCGAGCGAATTTTTGTTTTCATTTTCGGGAAGGGCTTATTATTTCTGCCACTGCTAGCACCAGCGGCCGAAGAGCTTTACATCAAAACCACACATACACACCCACTGGGGGAGGGAAAAAAGGCAGCATGCCAATCAGTTTCCGCTTGACCAATGTGTGTTCTATACATATATTGGGCCGGGCCCTTTTTTCCACCCTCTCCAAAAAAAAAACAAAAACCTTTGGGCATTTTCTGCTTCCCAACCAAAAATATAACCATACATCATTAGGGCGCAATTTCGCTTTCGCGCCATAACGACTCGAACCGTTTATTAGCATATGCATGATTAGGGAAAGTGGCAGCATATCATTGGCCCGTCGGGGGGGTATAGGAAAAAGCTTCACCACGCTCACGGCGGGTCCGGTTCGCGATCTCGCTCGTTATGCCCTCAACCTGTGTTTTTGCCTTGCTTTCGGCATGCTTTCCGAGGTAATCCCCTTCGTTTGACCGGAAATTGTGAAACGAGCGGACGCGGCAAGTAAATGAACCGTGGCCACAAATCAATCATACCGCTTCCCAATCAATCGAGCCAATCAATCGATCCGTCATCCTGCCGCTTTGTTCGAGCCCGCCGAGCAAACCCTAGCACCGATTCCCTCTACCTTTCTCTTTCTCTCTCTCTCTCTATGTCTACTTGCAAAACAAAACTCAACCTTCAAACACACCTTCTGCTTCACCACTACTACTTCTGCCACTACTAAAAAAAAAAATTCAAACAAACAGCTGCGGCGAAGGGCGCGTCATGTCGCCGGACGGCAAGGGCTGCATGGATCGGAACGAGTGTCTCGATCTGCCGTGCCTGAACGGGGGCATCTGCGTGAACCAGGAGCCCCGGTTGCGCTACCGGTGCGACTGCCCGGACGGATTCTGGGGCGAAAACTGCGAGCTCATCCAGGAGGGCCAAACGCTCAAGCTAAGCATGGGCGCCCTGGCCGCGATCCTTGTCTGTCTGCTAATCATATTGAGTGAGCATTTGATCTGTTTCGGATAATGATACTGAACTGTTTTGCCTGTTCTTTGTTGTATCGTATATTTTGCTGTTCCAGTGAATAAATGTGTAGTTAAAATGTTGCAATCTTTGTAGACGTAGTTTGGTACTTTCTGCACGCTATTTTCACACCGCTTAAGCTTTTAACCTAGTAGCTTCCCGTTTCCTGCTATCATCCCGAGTCTGTCCCCAAATTATTCTTTATGCTTTCGATTTTCCCCTAAATGATCCATTTTTTATGACAAAAACTCCGCAAAAGATGGCGTGAGCGTTCGAAATAGTGTAGCCTTGTCCCCTTTCGCCCAGCGCGAATAGTTCCCCGTTTTTGTTCCCTCTATCTCTCTCGCGCACTAATACTATTGTTGACCGGATGTCCGGATGGTAAAGCTAAGGTTACAAAAAAAAAACTTGGTCACCCAAATGTGGTAAGTAAGCCCCCGCCGCCCCCTGTATGTGCCGTGCTAATGTTGTTCTTTTCGTTTTTCGTTTTCTTTCATTTCGTTTCATTTCATCCCATGTGTATCGGTTTCCTACTGCCCCGCTGATGCTCATGTTAATGGCACTTTTGGCAAATTTTCGGTTTCAATTATGTATCACACACATACGCCCACACCCGTTTGTCCGGACCACACGCACATCGTAAATGTCGTAAACCAAAAAAAAACCGGTCGTTTCGCTGGATTTTCTTCACGATTTTTGGGCTGGCGCGTGCCCGCTCGGACGTGACTCGAACGTCGCGTGTCTTACAACATGAAACTCTGGACCGCACACTATCACATGCACACATCATCATCATCATCACACGTACACGCAATTCCCCTGACCAACCCCTCGACTCGCGAACCTGCTCCGGATTCCCACGTGGGCGGGTGCAGGTGTCCCGCCGGCTATAAACCGTCCGGGATGCGGTGCGTGAACGCGAACGAGTGCCTGTGGCATCCGTGCCAGAATGGGGGCCGCTGCCGGGATCACCATCCGCCGAAAGCGTATGAGTGTGTCTGCCCGCTCGGCTTTTCCGGGGCACACTGCGAGCTCGAGCTGCTCGCGTCCGGCATCCTGACGCCCTCCCGGGACTTCATCATTGCGCTCGTCATCTGCGTCAGTACGCTCATACGTAAGTAGCCATTTCCTGCTGCGCGATCCGGAACTGGCCGGATGCCGGCCGCAGGACGTCCTGTTTGTTCGATCCTAACCGATACACACCGACTTAACCTTCGTACTAACATCAGACCAACGCTGTTCGAGTGCAACGCGGTAGGAGCGAAAATGTGACTCTAAAGAGCGTGATTATTGTTGGATTTTTGCAAAAAATCTTTAAAATCCTTTGAAAACTCCTTTTAGATTTTGTCCCATGCTATACTGTCAACGTGGCCACTCTGAAAGAGTGAAATGTAGAAAGTCTTTCATGTGGATTTAATTGTTTGGTCTGATCCTAAACAAGCTCTATTTTAAAGACTCTACCACAAACATTTGGATGCAATTAAATAATTGCTGGCATGGTGAATAACCACTCATTAGCGTGCCTTAACTCAGAGATGACGATGAGTTAGACAAGCGAAATGTTTCATTAACTCACTTTTGATGAGTTGTAAAAACTAAAAAATGATTTATTTCACTCGTACTTAAATAAAATAACTTTGACTAAGTTAACTCTCCGCGGTGACTAGCTACTCTCACGCGAGTTGAATAACTCTTTGAGAGTTGACTCTATGAGTGAGTTAACTCTTCTTGCCGACTAGCCACTCTCTCGCGAGTTAAATAACTCTTTGAGAGTTAAATCAGTCAGAGTGATTTAATAACATGTTTTTCCTAATTTAAATTGGAACCTGTATTGAATTTTCAAGATGAACTAAACCTTTCATTCCCTCATGGGTAAAACTCAGTCGTGTTACCTATTTAAATATAAGCTTTTCACTCAATAAAATTTTCGTTCCGTCTTTATCGGCACAATCGCTATAGTTAGCATAAGATAATTTCTAAAAAAGGGATAAAGAGCCCAAATAGATTTAGCTTTGCTGTGATGTGATTGTTATACCTCTAGAAGGATAGTAAGTCCTGCGTATGGAGAAATAGTTCTGAATGAGATTATTATCGAAGGAGTTACACAGGAGCTAGAATTAGGGTTAATATTTGAAATGAAATTTTGATATGAAATCTCAAGGATATTGTAACATCCAACAACTAGGACATTATGTTTAACAATTCTTTAACACATCATAAAAGCAGTTTGGAACTGTTGCCAACACACAGCAGTGAACACTCTGCCAGCAAATGGAACAAAAATACCAATCCATTCGAAATATTCCCACTCCAAGTCCAAATAGCAATCAAATTCAATTCAATTTTCCACCATCCCCTTTCCACCAAAAACACTCCCTTCCGTACAAAAAGGGAGGAAGCGAGAATGTAGAGGAAACCTCTTTCAAAAATTCGTGCCAATTGTTGTGACAATATCGCACATTCAATTTGAAACAAAAATATCACCCATTTGGATCTATCGGCGTATCCGCCTCCCCCCACCACATCTTACCCCTAGAGCATTGGGCCAAAGTTGAAAGAGCTTTCAGCAAAAGCTTTTTCAATTTCACACAGTGGGTTTGTTTTTTTTTTTTTTTTTGCGTACAACAGTTTTTCTTCCCCATTTTCCGGTTTGCTCGATGCGGGGGAGAAAAAAAAAACGAGAGGATCAACAATGGATGTGGTTAAAGGTAGAGGAAAGAATTTTAAATATTTCACCCCCCCACATATTGTTCCTCTGCCGAACGTGTGCTTTAGCCAACCTAAATATAGACACGGCACATTCCCACGCTCGGTAGAAACGCACGTTCTAAAATCCCCACTGTGTGCGAGAGAGAGTGGGCACCACATTTCCTCCCCCCGTGTCAATTGAAAGTGAACTTAAAAACAAACAGTAAAAACCCTAAATCCCTTTCGCGAGGTTTTTTTTGTTGGGCCACTTTTTATTATGTTGCCCTTTTCCCCAGCATACAGTAAGGGAGTATGCTTAGGAATGCTACCCTTACTTTGTTATCATCATAAGCTTTATGTGTGACAGCTTACTTTCTCGCTGTTCGACGCCCACCCATCCTTTAGGTGGTGGCGAACACTTTGCCTTGTAGCTTTGCAGTGCGTTACAGGACTTTTCAATCTATCTACCTACCTTCTACTCCCTTATCGTAACACGTTTTGCCACTGAAATGTCTACACACAGGTTTTTTTTTGTTACATTTTTACGTTTTCATTCATCCGTTGCATTCGTTCAAGCGACTTTTTGTTAAACTGTTGTGTAGTGAGTTATGGTTCGCTGTTGTACTCTTCAGCAAATTCGTTCCAGCGTGAACGACAGGGTTTGTATAAAGCACACACGCAAACACACACTGTAGTGTAACCTAAACCCTAACCTTCCCTAGCACTACTTCAACTACTAGCCTTTTCAATTCAAGCATTTTCTATAGACGAGAACTATAGTTTAGATATTGTCTGTGTTTGTGTTACGTTTTTCTTTAACTTTTTTCATACATATCTATATATATTTTATCTCTCTCACATTTCGCCACTTTAGTCCACTCGGATCGGTACGGTGGATTCAATCGGACTGCACGGGAACGCATTAGCCATTAGTGTGCAGACACACAAGCAGCGGCAGCTAAAAGCTTTCGCTTCACACTGTTGCTAGAAGCTTTAACAGCAACTTGCGAAATGTGCGAAATGCGTTTCCCAGTCCTTTTGCGTCCCTGCATCAAGTGTTACTTTTTCGATAAATTCACACAAACCGAGCCGAGATGGATGGAAGTGCGCGCGTGTGTGAGAGAATATCCGGAACCTGTATCCGCTTGGCAAAAGTGACAACGCTGTGTGGCAGCCACTGTTGTTCTTTTCCCGTTCGGGCTTTCCGTTCACAATCGACTTCGCTGTGCGCTCCGGTGTGTGCTCTGTGCTCCAAAGGGTCCTATGGCTGTGTCCCTTGGGCTTCCATTCGTAGTCGCGGTCACGGCACAGAGAAACGTGTGTGCCGGGGTCGGAGACAACCCAATCTAAACCCACAAAGCTCGTTGATGGTAATAAAACCCCAAGATGCAATGGTCATTTCGATCCATTTAGCTCATGTTCTAGCTTCCCTTTACGAATACTTCTTTGCTACAATCTCGACCTATTCACTGTTCCAAGAGGGGGGGGAAAGAAGGTAGGATTAGACAAGCTTGCACATCACCAACCATCGAAAGAGCTTTGTGGGTTGGAGACGGAGATGACCCATATGACAAGCAGATAGTGAGCGGTTGTCAGTAAAAAAAAGGGGAAAAACTAGTTCTCTGACCGACCACAGACCGCTGCACGAATCGAATGGAAGTCCTAGGCACGCTCTGCAAGGTCTCGGAGCGTTTCAACCCGCATAGTGAAGACATCCCGAGCACAGACAGCGTCGCCAGGCTTCCATTTTTAATGCAACCTTAAATTGAACCCCGAACCTAAAATTTCGTCTACCTATTTCGCGTCTTTCCCTTCGCTCACTCCCCTCTCCACGCCCGCAATGAGCAGTTCTGGTGCTGGTGTTTGTGGTGTACAACCGAAGGCGAGAGTCGCACATCAAGTATCCAGGGCCGGACGATGACGTCCGGGAGAACATCATCAACTACGACGATGAGGGCGGCGGCGAGGACGATATGACCGCGTACGACATTACACCGCTGCAGATCCCGATCGGCCCGATGCCGGAGCTGACGCAGTGCAAGATGCCACCGTTGATGTGTAAGTATCTAGAGCAGTGGCCAGGCGGACACTTGGTTTACTGAGGGGTTTCCTGTTTTTGTTTTTTTGCAGATCCGGTGATGACGATGGGACCGGGCCACGAACCGAACGTGGGCATGTTCATCGAGGAGCACAAGAAGCGGGCCGACAGTGACCCGAACGCGCCACCGTTCGACGATCTGCGCAACTACGCGTACGAGGGAGGCGGCAGTACGGCCGGTTCGCTCAGTTCGCTACAGTCAGGTAAGAAGTTTGTTCGTTTTTGCAATGATTAACCCTGAATAAATATTGAACTTTTTTAAAAAATCCAATTTCATTCCTGCTATCGGCGATAAAGCAAATGTTTGCTTGCGCAAACCTGCAAAACAAAAAATATAAATGATGAGTTGAGGCATTTGTTGCAAAACACGTTTCTCGCGGTGCTGGAGCTTACGTAGAATTTATTATTGCACATTAGCATCAATTAAGCTGTGCAAATAAACTGGTGCCAATAATCTCTGAACGGCGGGACAGAGAGTGAGAAAGAGAGATAGAGAGTAAATTATGCCAACCGAAGCCACCAGAACTTTAGGGGTTTTCCATCATTCACAGTCGCACCATTTTTATCTACCTTTTAGGCACGTTTTCGGCCCCCTATTGGAACGAGGAGAAAAATCTGCCACACACGTTCGCGTAACACGCTTTTTATCACGATTTTACTGATCCATCAAATAAGCAAAGCCGCCGAAAGCGAAATACTCCACATAAAGAGGCGATTTTTTTCGGTATCGAGCAGGCGATTGGTTCCCGGGCGAATGGGTGGTGCATCAGCTCCCTCCTCCTCCCCCACTTCCAAAAGCCACATTATCATCATTAATGTTTTCGCCAAAGCTGGCCGCAAACATATTAACCGACACACATTGGTTGGCTGACAAAATTGAATTATCAATGTGAATTGTTGGCCGTGTGCTTCCTTCTCCATACTGGATATTTTATACTGTGCTTGCCCACACGCAAGAGGAATGCAATTAAATATTACCCAAATCCGGTTTTTCGCGAGTACGGAAGTAAAATCAATTTTTAAAACATCTGCTTATGTTTTATTCTTTCGCGTGTTGCATTTTCAATAAGAAGAGGAGGTTACTGGATTGTCGCCAAAAATTAAGGTGAAATTGTACTGTTAAAGCTGTCTTTGATCAGCGACTCGCCGTTTCGTTTAATTAATATAAGGAGATGGACACGTTTTTCTCCAGTAAAGGTTACCCAAACCGGTTCCGGTTTAACAACGTTAATGTAAAAACGCATTTGAGAAGCATATTATATCAGTTTAGTCACATCTTCACTGCTAACTTCATTAATGTTCGTGTAAATAGAAAATGTTGTTCAGCTGTTGCTCCCATTCTTAGAAGCCAGCATGATTACGTACGGTCGGAACAATTTTGTAATGAACGGCAAGTATCAGAAACTTCAGCAACGACAGCTGATAGTATATACAGGCCAGATTTTTAATAAAAACCATGGAGAGTAGAGGACGCTGAATATTTCCTTCTGGAATAAGCTTTGCTTGAACGCCAAGGCATAAGTTCCACCAATTTGTATATTTGTCCACCAATTTCCAGTTTATTGGCTGGTGTAAGATGTGTACTGGACTCAATTACATGGATTCATCAATCGATAACTCCGTCACGCAACTGCTAAATTAGTTTTGGTCTTTCCTACTTTTACTAATTAGGAAGCCGTCTAGTTACAGGTACACTTTATTAAGATGGTAAATCTTGTAACTAAAATTTATAATTGAAATTTTAAATAATAATTGACAATTTGGTGTATAATTGTACAATAGTTATAAATATTTAGGCGTGTAGGGCACGAAGCAAAATGTGGCGAGCTTATTGAACAGCGCTTCTAGAAAGTGTATCCTTTCTACACAATAAACCTACAAGCAATTGAAAGTCCTTACGGCTTATGCGGACTTGCCGAAATTAAAGCCCACGAAAATTGTTTCACAAATCAAATTGGATACGCCACAACGCGCTGGCAACGCTCTCACGAGTTAGTATTGCAAAACAGAAAACAAGACAAAGCGCCGTTCGGCCTACCGGTTCTTCAATTTGCCCATCTATTTGCTAATTTATTTGCGCTGGTCTTACCAATTGCCCAATATTTGTCCTAGCGGAGGGCAGTGTAGAAAGAACTCACTGGAGACTGCTATCAGCAGCATCCTGCCTTCTGCACTCCCTCAGCACCATTCTATTCCCCCGCAAACGGCCCCGAAGAAATATCTTTCTCACTCTCTTTGTCCTCCTGAAATAACAACCGCCTACAGTAGCGTGTACCGTAAGCAGCTTATGCGTGATGTTTCAATTTCGCTTTCTGTTTTCGTCCCATCCCGCAGGCACGGACGACGAGGTGCAGGAGTTCGACTACCTGGACGCCTGGGGCCCCCGGTTCGACAAGCTGGCCAACATGTACGGCGATCATCATCCGACCGAGCTTGATGATTTAAATTAAATCCTAGCTCGCACTGATCGACACCGTTTTTTTGCCATTTCCGCGAGAAATTATCATAAGAAGAACGACTGCTGAATGTGCAACGGCAAACAGACAGACAGAGAGAGAGAGAAATTAAAGGCGAACCACAACGGGCCGGACAACAAAACACGTGGACGAATCAGTCGCAGGCAGGCAGTGAGACAGCAGCAGCGCAACAGGCAGCAAATCCGAAATGCAAATCAAGTCACGACGAATGGCGACGAATCGTCATCAACTTCAGTATCATCTGCGCCCAACCAACCGTGCACCATCTTCCTGGGGCAACACGAGCGACCGAATGGGCCACGCCGGGTTGAGGGACACGCCGGACGACTGAAGCGCACGCTTACACACAACCCTCTCCGATCCGTTGCCAACAGCGTTGTGCGGTTTTTTTAGTATAATTTTACTTCGCAAGTACATCCACAACGTCATCGTAAGCAACAGCGTCAACCAGGACAGTGGGGTCCTCTCCTTACACTACACTCACCGAAGTTCCAAGTGCGTCCAGCTCGTCCAGCGGAGGAACCGTAGAGTAACTGCCATTAATCTACCCAGCTCGGAATCCCTCGGATAGCATAGACGAAGCGAGAACCCATCCCAGCGGGTTCTGGATCTGGACCCGGAATCGGCAACTTACCTTTTCTAAGTCACAGCAAACACAATCGGTTTGGCCTAAGCGGAGGAGACGTCCCGGCAGATACGTCGATTGAAACAGACCGAGGTGAGTGCTGATCGAAGTAGTCAGAGCGCAGCAGCGGAAGTTAACGTCCCTCTAAGGTAGCAGGTAGAACCGAAGCAACAACCAAAAGCACTAACGTCTGATTGTCGGAGATGTAAACTCATCCGGTAATTGGGAGGACGGAACAGTTTTACAGAATTTTTGTGCTTCGGACCGATAGAGATGGGGAGGAGGTATACATTCTTTTTGTGTTTTTTTGTGTTTGTTTTGTTTTCGGTTAAATGACAACAACCATCCCTTCCTTATCAGTTTCGTTCGGACACGAGAAGATCCCTTAATTGTCCCGAATAAAATGCGAAAAAGCGGAGGGGAAAACCAGGTTTCCTTACCAAACTGCTCAGGTGTGCGGGTATGGTGCATGTTTGCTCTTGCGGGCGAGTAAAGTGTGGATAAAAGTCCTTTTAAAGAGTGTTCTAGAAGAGAAAGTAACGAGAGAGAGAGAGAGTGAGAGAGCAGAAAAGCATACTTTAAACCAAAGTTTAATTATAATCATTGTTGAGATTACAGTTTAAGGATACGGTTAAGCGCGTTTTGTGAGGGCTCCAGACGGTTTGGGGTCACACGCCAAAACGCATGGGGCGTGTGTTTGATACTGTTCAGGGAAATGCCATACTCGGGTGGGATGAGGAGGAAGAAAAGTTGTATCCCGTGTGTTGGGCGGCGGGATCCGTTGCGAGCAGGGAGTACCAATGCTGGTAGCGAAAGGTATGAATTATCGCTCGAAGAAAGCAAGCTAAGCGAAGGGGACACACAAAGAAGGACACACACTTTTTTTTCGCTGGGCAAAGTGGCCAAATTTTCGAACGGGAAAAATCGACACACCGTTGAAGCCGCTGTGTTACTCACAGAATTTCTTTAAAACAAAATAAAAATGTGATGAAAGCTCCACCGGTGTAATAATGGACCGCTTCGGTTCGGCGGGTCTTGCTTCTAGCAAAAAAATGGCCTGGCGTGATGAGAGGTGAAGAGGAAGGGAACAATATTTCTTTCCCTTGCCCACACGTCCGCTGCCAGACCAGAATGAGAAAGTGCTGAAGCGTGAAAAATTGAAATGATCACACCCGGGGCACAACACCTCGCGTCACCAGCAATGTCTTGCCAGTTTTTCGTTGGGACTTGATAGCAGGCAAAAGCTGCCGGTCCACTGAGAAACTGTGCTGATAGGAATAGGGAATGTGTGCGTGGGTATAGGGCGAGAGTTTTCGCCTCAAGCCATATCGGACAGATTCGTGCTCACCGTATCAGTTGTGGGACGCAATCTTTGGGAAGCCATTTTTTGTGCTGTGTCCCGGTTCTTTTTTTTCGTAAATCGTCATCCCGAAGTAAATGACTTTTCTCTTCGGTTGATGGCTTCGCCCTCGCTTCTTCTAAGCTCGCTGCCGGAGAAGAATAGATTTACACTTCATTTCTAACATTTCGTTTCGGGGCGGCGAGATGTAAACGAAAGCTTCATGACAGATTTGTGAGAAATTGCAAAATTTTTGGTAACAAAAAAAAAAAGAGAAGGAACTCATTCGTTCCCATTTTTGCATACTCCACACGTCGGTGTGATGGTGGATTTTTGGCATATGTTTTTGCTTGAAGCTAATCTAACAGTTTCATTCTTCTGGCTACAGTTTTACAGTGAAATTACAAGCCTCACAAAAATCGCATTTTCAAGCACCAGTGTGTATGTGTGTGTGTGTGCCTCGCCTTTTCGCCCAGATTTCGCCCCCTCTCCCCTTCCAGACGTGGTCAGAGTAGTTGCACTAGAGACAGAACATTTGTACAATTTAATTTCCTGTTCCCTTTCATATCGCCTTCAGTTTGGGTCTGTTACGTTACACACACTGTTTTTGTGTTTGTTATTTTGTGGTTCGTTTGTTGGTGGCGTTTGCTCTTCCTTGTTAATGGGAGAAATAGGTTGAGAAGGGGTTTTTTCTTCTCTCTCTCGGTTGCCCTGTTTGTATTACCTCCCTACGTAGTACCTACGATTACCTACGGGTTTATCGGGTCATTTTGTGATAAGTGTGCATGTGTGTGGTATAATTTAGGGGTTTGTGTGATGTTTTTCTATTAGTTTATCAATATAACGATGGTATCAATGTTAATTTTTATGACATCCTGTATGATTTTCGATACGCTAAGAGGGTATCCATATCAGGATTTTTTTTAATAATTTCGTTTTAATGGTTGCACTTACTTCATTGTACGGTTGAATGTCACTACAATAAACCAACAAATATATTTGTTTTAGATAATTATACTAAAAATAATTTCAACAATTTTGTGAAAATTACACACACGTTTCTATAGTTTATAGAAACTTAACTATAGCCTATAGCCTTATAGTTTTTCAAAGTGTATATCAATCAGTTTTATGAACCTTTTTGCGTGTCAAAAAATCATATTTGAATAGTAAAAAAATAATACTGTAAAGGGCGAAGTATTGAACGCTAGTTTAAAATACATTTCGGAAACCTCTAATTATATTTCACACATCTGCACGAGTGACTTGATACACCATGTATTAGCAATAGACTTTTTCTTATTGAAACTTTTTCCTTTACAATAACATTATATACAATTTTATACTCACAGGCACAACACTCGTACACACACACACACTTTACACAACAGCAGGGAGAATATCAGGGGAGAGGCTTATCCTGAACCTTAACACGTAACAGACTAATTTAAACTCGTTGTACATACAGAACACAAAGGACTCACGAAGGAAATGATAGTAAAGCTGTAGGCAAAGCGCAATACACAATACAAATGATTTTTACAAATGACCCTCGTTCATTGATCTTCATAACAGATAGTAACGTATAGTAACGTCAGTAACGCTAGTGGCATCATTTCCATAGTGGAGGGCCCAATTTTGAGTGCAATAACTTATTTTTTTACGATGCAAACCCGATTGGGCTAAAGACTACGGCTTCCCGCTATCCGCAATTCCGGAGCGGTATAACAACATTACAAACACTAATTGCATTACTCGGTCACTGGCAGCAGCGGGCAAATGGGCATGGGCAAACGACCTCCCAGGAAAAAAAAACCACAATCCCGTGTTTCTGGGAGTGGATTTTTGATCGGTAAAACCAATAGCAGACGGTCAAAAAAATACGTTCAGATCAGCAAAAAAAATATAGCCACCGAGAGATAGTGGATTTTTTAGTATTATTTTTTGGCAGCCCCCTTCAACCAATGCCGTTCTGTGAAACAGCTCTCAATTTTATTTGATTTTCTAGTAAACACAAACCACGCCAACGAGTGACCGAATGTGGTTTCGGGAGGGTGGAGCGCTGCTCCTTTTTTTTATTCCCGTCTGAAAAACACACGCCAAACATACGTGTTTGAAGTCACGGTTGTCGCTCGCTGTTTTTTTAAGTTGTCAGGCTTAGGCAAACAAGAGCGGAAAAACAGACATTCGAGTAGTTGTTTTTTTTCTGCGATGGTTTCACAACTTTTGTCCAGTCCAGGGTACTAACAAAAGCAAAAAAGCTCATCCTTCCTACCCCAACGAATCGACACCCGCCTATGGAAAAGTATGGGGAAAAGCAAGCCTTCACAAAAATCGAATCGAACGTACAAGGGCAAACAACACGCCCCACGAGTGGGTTTGGCAAAGTCTTGTAAAGTTTCTGCATCGTGTACAGTTGCACAGCATATCGGTCTGTTTTATTAGTTTTATTCCTTTCTTGTAAGGTTTTGTTTTATTTTGTTCGAAAAGGAAAAGAGATTTTTTGCCCTTTCTGCAAGTAAAATAAACAGCAACAATGGCTAATAGAGAAATCAACGCGGAAACGATGGGTGGTAAAAGTTGTCCGGGGTTTTGTTTTGTTTTACCCGGTTTTGTTTGTTCGTTTCTTGGTGTGTTGTTTTATTTTACTCTTATTTCGTTGGTAAGAACAACGACAGGCGGCATACAGGCAAACACATACACACAACGAAGCAAAAAAAAACAGAACGTGCGCGATTGTACCGCTAGCTGCATGTTACAAATGATTGTTTTTATAAAACATTTTAAGGAAAGGAGGGCCTTTGACCGGGAAATGTGACACTTTCGGTGACAGTGGCGAGACACTCTTGGTATTGGTTTGTCAGCACCTGTGAGTATCCTGGTTTTTTGATTGATTGTGTTCGAGTGATGTGTTTTGAAGCCGTTCGAGCCGGTTCTACAAACACAATTGTGAGGGATAAGGAAAGGAAAACTGATTTTAAATTATTTGATACAGCGGCAGTCTATTGGTGTGAACAGTGTAATACGTACACGTGGTCACCGGTCCGCGTCTTGCGAACGTTCTAGCATAAGTAAATCAAATATACACACATCTATAAAGGGAAAGGAAATTGTGTGAATGAGAGGTGTCCCTTTCTCTGTCTCACACATCGAACAAAAATTCACACACGAATTTTTACGAAGAAACGTATCCATTTCATCATCGTAACCGGAATTTTGTTGCATTTTTGTGTCCGTTTTTTTGCCCCGGAAAACAATACTGCTTTTCCGATTTTCACAGAGAAGGCAGCAAACGTGTGTTTTGTTTGCTACAAAGAACATTTGGAAAACAACACCCTTCAGTGGGTAATTTTGGAGAAAATTAAGGCAAAAAAGGTGTAGTTGTAAGTCCAACCTTAAAAGTATTTAAACACAAACACACACACACACTCACATACACGAAATCAAAACACTATCGTCTAGTTTTTAAAGCTCATGCAAAATGCCTCCCTTACTTTAGTATAATGATGTCATAAAGCAACAATTCATTTTTAAACGAATAAGATAAGGTAGAAACGAACTGCGTAACTGATATTATACACACATTATACATGAAACAACATAGAAAAACTCACACACACAAAAAAAAACACTCACATACACACGTATCCAAAGACTGTAAAACAAAACAAAAAAGTGGAAGAAAACTGTATTAGTGTTTTTTTCTGTTTTGTTATAGTGATGCTAAGTGATTTGGTTTTAAGTTTGAGTCTCACCCAACAGCTCGCTTAAGGTTAGGTAAGGAGTTAATTTAACTAAAAAACAAGTAAGAATAATTTACAATCGTACGGTACAGGAGAGGGGGGGATTTTTTAAAAGAAGAGCTCGTATCGCAATGATTATACAGTATAGTTTTAAGCTGCCCTTTCCTTTAGTACGAAGAGGTCTATAAAAAGAAGAAAGAGGATGGTCTTTCTTTCTTCCTTAAATTGCCATAAAATTAACTTTAGAACGAAGCAAATGGGAGGCATTTATTGTGGTGGGGTAGCCATTTGTGGGACAGCCACAAGGGCCAGGGTCAGCAGTAGAATGACGGAGGACAGTTTAATTAACCCCCCCCTTTTAACAGTAAAGGCAAGAAGTAATTGAAACTACGGACGCCTCAGAACACTTATTGTGGTGCAATGTGTGTAGTTCCAACCCTTCTCCCGTTCTCCCATTTTCTATTTTATATGTTCCTTTTCCTCCTTTACCGCCTCCCCCGTTTGTTTGGCACATCTTAATTGTTTTACGGAGTTTTTCTTTTAAAACAGCAGGAAAAACCTTCCTTTCTCCCCCGAAAAACTACATTAGAAAGTGGAGGAACTAATTTAAAAAAAAAATCAGACGCTGATATGATATTAAACTTGCCTGCTTTGTGGGTCTTCGGAAACAGGATAGAATTTTTAAACCAATCGAGTAAACCGTAACAAAAGTATTCATCTAAACAAAAGCACACGCGCACACCCATCGTCCTGTTGTGGTTGGAAGCAACAACAAAAAAAAAACAGGGAAAAAGCGTCCTTCTGACCATCCCAAACCCATCATCTTTCCATTAGAGTGCACCCGGCATACAGTAGACTAAATCGGCATTCATTAGCTAAATACGAAAACTGCGGAGACAAAATTAGCAAAATTAATAGAAAACCCATCTAAATGCGGAAACGAATCGCTTGGATTGGAAAAGGCGGGAAAAGCTCTGGCTCGCCCGTTCGATTCGAGTGCTTTCCACCCCATTTTCCGTTATACGTACGTATGTGTATGTGTATGTGTGTGCACTGTATGTTTAATGTGTTTTAACAGTACTCTAAACATGGCACATTCCTGTATTAGTGTTTTTTTTCTTCTTCGTATCTAACATACACAAACTGTAGTGAAATGTGTTTAAATAATCGTTTTTTTAAATTTTGGTTTACTCTAACAAGTAAGAAAAACTGGCACGAAAGAAACAACAAAAACACATTAACATAGAGGAGGAAAAGGGTGGAAAAACATATGCTCAGCCATTTCATATGGTAGTAATTTATACAAACAATACACAGTTACGATACACGGTAATGTAAATTTAATCTATTAAAACCCGGCGAGATAAAACAAAACCGGGATGACTTACACACAAACACACACACACAGCACACGACTGGCATTGTTTTGTGGGAGAAAGGAAGAAGAAAAGGTGAAACAAAACAATGCAAAAACCGAGTAAAACGCACAGGAGAAAGAAGCGAGGAAGGAGAGCGAAACAAACCGAAACTGATTCTGTGTCCTAAAGCAAGAAACAAACGAGAGAAGCAGAAGCGCAAAGAAGAAAACACATGTTAGATTTAAAAACAAGAAACACTCATACAGAATAAGAAGAGACTACAGCCGGGCTGAATCGAAAATATCCTAATCACAGAGAAACAGAGAGAGAGAGAGAGAGAGAGAAAAAAACACACACACAATAGCAAAGTTTAATGGATTGTTTTCGTGGGAACGATGGAAGCTTTTTTTTTTACGAACAATCCGTACATTCTCATCCTTCTTCACTCTCACACTGTCACACGATACACAACACAACATACTCCTTTTTGTGAGATCGTTAGTTAATTGAGTGAAAAAAAACGATATATACACTATTATATATATATATAAATATTAGTGACTTTTTAAACAAAACCGCAAAACGAAACATAGACTAAAACTGAAACACCCCATTTGGGAGAGAGGGAGAGAGGGTTAAGCATAGAAGTCAGCATACAACACAACAAGTCAACAAGCAAGTCGCATTTATAGTGAAATGAAACCCGAACTACTACTCATCCAAAAAGAGAGAAAGAGAGAGAGAAAAAATGAATCGCGCGAGATACTTAGAAGAAGCATTCAAAAAAGAAAGGAAAACTAAGAGTGGACAAAGTTTTCACTTGTGTTTTTTTGTACTTGTTTACTTGAGAAATTCATCAAGCGGCTCTCTCTCTCTCTTTCTACTAAACCAATCCTCAACACTCCCATCATCCACGATAAGGCTAAAAAGAGAGAGAGAGAAACAATTAGAAAGAGCAAAGAATTATTACTAAACAGAACACACATAGAGAAAGGTAAAAAGAAAACACTATGAAAGATTAACAGAAAACAGAAGAAAAGAGAGGGAAATTTGAAGGTAAAGAAATGCAAGCAGTAAGCGTGCTTGGCGAACGAACGAGCAGTAAATATTATTAATATAGCGATACCAAAAGTCCTAGTTGTAAATATAGTGAAATGATATTAAATATTAAAAACAATGCAAAAACCACACCAATCTCACCATTCCGGGCACACATGCAGACCGTGACCTGGTGTACCGAGCGCAAAGTCTTGTGTGCGTGGCGTTACTGATTGCGTGCGTGTGTGTCTGCGCGAGTGTGTGCGTGGGTATATGTGTGTGCGTGGTGAAAGGTGAAACATTTTTTTCACCACCCCATTGCAAGTAATATCTCTTTAACATACCACCAGATGGGGAAACTTCTGTAAACGAAAGCGAAACACCTTACACACAACATTAAAACACACAGAAAGAGCGTAGCCATTCCCGATAAACTAATACTCACGAAGCATCCTTGCGCCATCCTTTCTGGCGCGATGGAATCCGTTGAATTTGAATGATATTTATATAAGACACACCCATACACATAGAGCCACACACACACACGAGGAAAACTTCATCATCCCCTCTTATTATCAGCAAGTAGTAGAGCAAAGCAACGTCTTGGGTAAGGTTTGGTTTTCTCTTTTGAAAAAGTAAAGGGTAAAGTCCAGTTTTTACCGATCCTCGTAAAACACGTACCCCTTCAATCTCCCTCTCTCTCAGTCACACACACACACACACACGCTCTTTTTCATACAAAAGAAGAAACAGGAGATCATTAAAAAAAATAATAAGCAACTAAAAGAAAAAGGGAAAGTAAACCACTCAAAACGAACACTAGAACACCGAAAACCGAAAAAAAACGTCGTAAAGTAGATAAGTGTACCAGAAGTAATCCTAAACGAAGAAGAAGAAAACCCAGAAAAGAAAAGAAAACATCTTAATGTTTAATGAACATCACACATCACACAAACAACACCGCCATCATCATACTCATCAACCGAACAACAGTCAAACTAAGCCGATAAGCCGTGTAATTCCATTTTGGTGCAGGTGTTTGAAAAGGTTCACATGGTAAGGAAAAAAAATAGACAGAGAAGGTAACAGCAAGTGAATGAAACAAAAATGATGAAAGGAATGGAAAAGAACAAAAAGAAGAAGAAAGAGAAAGAAAAAAATGGTGCAAAGTGAATGGTAACTCTTCAGACAAAGAAGAACATGGAATAGAGAGAGAGAGAGAGAGAGAGAGAGAGAGAAAATAACACACACACATGGAAAATTCATTGACACACACGTCACAAACACACGTAAGTGGAAAAGTAAAATCGAAATCGTTCAATTATGGAAAACAAAAATCTTATACAAGAAAATATGGAAAGATGAAAACCTGAATGTTGAGCAAGAGGAAACAATGATAAAAGAGAAGACGGTGTGGAAGCAAACGAAAAAAAACAGAGAGATAGAGTGAAGAGAAGAGGGAAAACATGTAGAGGGGGTAAGAAAAACTAAGCAAAACAGAAAACTGAAATAAATTGCTACAATGGGAAAAAGTAACTGTCATAAACTGGAACAAAAAATGAATGTTAAAAATCAATAGCAAAGTGTCATCCGAAAACAGAAAAAAAAATAACAGACGAAAGAAGGAAGAGTCCAAGAAGGTAAGTTTGGGAGGTAAGCAGTTGTTTTGTGCTGTTTTTGTATGCTTTCATTTCATTTTTTTCTGTTTCAACGATTTTTTAATATTTTAGTTGTTCTATTTTTCTTTTATATTATTTATGATTAATTTGTTTTTGTTTTTTTCTTTATTTTTATTCGTTTTGTACATTTTAGTGAAACAATCCCTTAAGCTCCAATTTGTTTTTGAGCTTCATATCCTTTATCGTTGTGCCCACAAAAGTAAGTAT